>ONZH01023395.1:0-22673 GCA_900303285.1 Rhinella marina | reverse complement strand
GGACGTTCATATCTGATGGATGTTGTGAGCTGTGATTGGAGGTCCCGCAGATCCCGGCGCAAGAGCCTCCTTAAAACCCCGAGAGAGACTGGACAGGTGAGCCAATAGAAACTATAAGAAAAGGAACATAACCATATCAAAAAAACACATGTGAACAAAGGCGTAAAACAGACCAGCAGTAAAGGCTGATTAGTAGTAATGGGCATCTTTTATGGTGCAAGGCCAGAAAGAGGCCACTCAGCGTCACCATTACTGTAACTAAATCAGAACCTGAGAGTTATTGCCTAGGACTAGGGATGAGCGAACTTTTGAAAAATTCGGTTCGGTTCGCTTCGGCGAACTTTAGTGAAGTTCGGATTCGTACGAACCGAACCTAAAACGAACCTTGCTATAATGGCTGAATAATTGCTGCTACAATAATGGGAGTCTGATAGGGTATAGTTTCGTTTACTTGCAGTTGCTATTACAATGAAAAAAGTGGAAAAAATCGAAGTGACTTCAAGAACGGCGACGCAAAATAAACGCATATTTGAGAATTTACACTAATGCGTACGCTAATGCGAACATTCCTGCACAAATAACGAACATACAGTGTAGCGTTGTTAAAGGTACGCTACTTAACTGAATATGTACGCATTAGCGTACGCATACACTGCGTCTGCGAACATTCCTACTCAAGTAACGAACATACAGTCTAGCGTTGTCAAAGTTACGCTACTTAACTGAATATGTACGCGTTAGCGTACGCATACACTGCGTCTGCGAACATTCCTACTCAAGTAACGAACATACAGTTTAGCGTTGTCAAAGGTACGCCACTTAACTGAATATGTACGCATTAGCGTACGCATATACTGCGTCTGCGAACATTCCTACTCAAGTAACGAACATACAGTCTAGCGTTGTCATAGGTACGCTACTTAACTGAATATGTACGCATTAACGTACATTCTCAATAAATATGCGTATATTTTGCGTCGACGTTATTTTAACCAGATTCATCACGAACTTTCTGAAAATTCGGTTCGATGACGAACCGAACTTTCGGGAAAGTTCGTAACGAATCTGGTTCGTTACGGTTCGGTTCGCTCATCCCTACCTAGGACGTCTCTTCTGTGGCACCAATTGCCACTCAGATTGAGCACGAGCTGTTGCTTTGGGATCAGAGTGGGTGTCTTCCAGAACAATGTTCCAGGTATCCAGGAGCTTCTTCCCAGCTTCTAGTGAACAAATGGCATGTAAGGTCCCTTGGTGTTGAATGAGCACCTTCGTGGGGAAACCCCATCTGTATGGTATATTATGTTGGCGCAATGCTGTAGTGAACGGACCGAGGGAGCGCCGCTGTTGCAGAGTATGGGCTGAAAGATCCGCAAACATCTTTATCTGATCATATGGTGATGGTAATGTGCCCTTTTTTCGAGCACCATTCATCAAGGCTTCCTTAATATGAAAAAAAATGGATCCTGGCTAACACATCCTGGGGGGCTGTGTCTGGCAAGTGTTTCGGACGGGCCACTCTGTGGGCCCTGTCTATAGTAATATCTTGGGTGGAGAGATCAGGAATGATGGATTTCATGAGATCCTGTATATAGGGGTTCAAGTCTTTAGGAGCAATATCCTCTGGAATACCACGGAATTTAATGTTATTCCTGCGGGACTTATCTTCTAGGTCCACAATTTTAGCTTTCAGCCTATCCATTTCATCGGTTAGCTCATTGTGGGCACATTGTGTGACAAAGCAAAATCTCCCATTTTGGATTCAACATGGGAAACCCTCGTATCAATGTCAGAGATGAAAGTCTGAATTGGGGTTAACAAAACTGAGAAATCTTTATGTATAGATTTACTGAAGAATGCTAGCATCTCTTTCAACAGATTGCCCGATGCGGGCTGTTCTGAGGTCGGGAACGCAAGCAGGACCTCCATAGTGTGGTCGCTCACCTCTGGTATCTGTGGGGATGCGGCCTGGAGCCTAGGCTTCTGTTTTGCCGGGCTTGAAGTAGGCGATGACGCAGCTTGTAGGCCACAATACCCGTTGCCTGACTGGAGTGACTCCGAGTTGACGGGTCCTCACCTCGTGTTTGTGGAGATTGTCTTGGGGGAGCCGCTGATGGCGACCCTTTCCCATCCGGCGGGTCAGAGGGTAAGTTGGCAGCAACTGGGGAGCTGGAACCCAGGGATCTGGACGTGGCCGGGGAGGCGGCGCCATCTTGGTCTCTGCTCCGGTCAAGGAAAAAGTCCAGTTTCCCCTGTTTTTCACCATTCTTTTCCCCCTCGTCATCATCTGAGATGTCTGCTTCCTCTAGAAGGGTTGGAGGACAGGTTCAGATGTGCACGCTGAGTCAATGTCGGTGTAGTGGCGCTGGAGCTCTCAACTCACGCAGCCATCTTGCTTGGTCGGCAGACCACGCCCCGTCTTTCTGCACTTTTGAATTTTGTGGCATTTTTTTGCACATTCGCTTTTTTAAAGCGTAACTGTCATTTCAGTACCAAAAATAAAATTCCTAACATATGTGATGCTGAAGGGCAGATATTCATGAAGCTGTATTTTTCAGTTAATTTTACCTTTCTGATGTCTGTATTCAGCCCTTAGCAACCATATTTCTCTGTGCCTCTATTTCAGCATCTTCCTAAAATAACCACTGCTGCACTTCCTGTGGTGATGTTTGCCCTGTCCTTGAGGCCATCCTGTATTTCCCTCACTTCCCATAAGCTTTTGCTCTCCTCACATGAACTAGCAGGACCAATCACAATGCAGATAACTTCCCAATACCCCAGAGCAGTGTGTATCCTCAAATACAGATAACCAGAGACAAGCCCTGCATTACATGAAGTCAGTAAGCATTTGTATTAACCTCTTAATAGTCACTTGTCCCTCATTATCTTTCACACTGACAGGGAGGGGGCTGCTTTAGCTGCTCAAATATCTGGTTTGGTACCAGCTAGAAATATGGGCTTTGTATTGTCTTAAAGGTGACATTTCAGGCTTTAAGACAATACCAGAATGACATAAATCTGTTCAGTACAGGGGAAGATATCACTCATAGAAATCAGATGCTGTGAATGAAGCTGAAAATGAAAGTATAAGCAGATTTTACTCACAATTATTCCCGTCTCGATTTCTAACAGTGATTTCTCCTCTGTTGCTTGGACTAGAGCTCTCTTCTGGTCTTGAAGCAAAGCCTGGACTGTCCTCTTTCAAACAAGTCAAGTTGCATGTTTCTAGCTGGTACTATTAAGGAGATATCAGCCTATAAAGCAGCCCCCCTCCTCCATTTTCTGCCTCAGCCCAGCACCATGCTCTCAGGGCTAAGCTCCTCCCCCCAGTGCTGATCCATCTCTTGTTATGAGATAGAGAAGACGTCCTGCACATGGTTAGCTTGAGAAGGGAGCAGCAGAATAGGAAAGTAGCATGCATCTGTGGGGGTTATTAGCAGGTAAAACTGAGAGTGATCAAATTTTAAAGCACAAAAGCATTTATACAGCAGGGTGTACTATACCATTAGGGGATAAAAAAATGAAACGGCAGTTACACTTTAAGGTAAAAATACCAGCTCCAGATATTAACTGAAAGTCTATGATAAATATGAAACACGTGACACACGGGTTTTTTTTTTGCTCCTGATGTTTTTGTTATGTGGCATTTTATCTTTTTGTCTTTTTTTTAATGCAGCATACAGAAAAAAAATCATGAAGAAACACACTTGGGGAGATTTATCAAAATCGGTAAAAGAAAACAGGTTTAGTTGCCCATTGAAATCAATCAGATTCCACCTTTCATTTTCCAAAGGAACTCTTTTTCTTTTACACCAGTCTTGATAAGTCTACCCCACTGCTTGCAAAGATGCCCAAAACTGACTTCAAATATTCCCCTCATGATAAATTCCCCCCTAAATCTTTTTTTATTAGCACTTCAATCCACTGCCTGTGAATTGGTTGCTGTAGGTTTACTGTACCTTATGGTCAGAGGCGTAGCTAGAGGTTCAGCACAGGGGGGGCAAAACATACTTGAGTGGGCCCCCCACTTATTGGCTTCCCAAACGCACGTTTCCAACTTCACAGGCATATACTACTAGTTGTGGTTATAATATTGTATTAGAAAGATGACTGTATAAACTGCAAGATCGTCTATGCTGCTAAGTACAGTACAATAGACTTTCTACATACCCTAGTCTAAATACTCTACCACATAATGCATTAAAATATAGGATTAATAGGAGTAAAAAACAAGGGGACTCCTATGTTAAAGGAAACGTGTCCCCAGTTTTTACATCACTCCCCTGCCCCCATCAGACCTCAGATCAGCTTAATGTGCCCCCATCAGACCTCAGATCAGCTTAATGTGCCCCCATCAGACCTCAGATCAGCGTATTGTGCCCCATCAGACCTTAGATCAGCGTATTGTGCCCCATCAGACCTCAGATCAGCGTATTGTGCCCCATCAGACCTCAGATCAGCGTATTGTGCCCCCATCAGACCTCAGATCAGCTTAATGTGACCCCCATCAGACCTCAGATCAGCAGAATGTGCCCCCATCAGACCTCAGATCAGCCTACTGTGCCCCCATCAGACCTCAGATCAGCGTACTGTGTCCCCATCAGACCTCAGATCAGTGTATTGTGCCCCATCAGACCTCAGATCAGCATATTGTGCCCCATCAGATCTCAGATCAGCATATTGTGCCCCCATCAGACCTCAGATCAGCAGAATGTGCCCCCATCAGACCTCAGATCAGCGTATTGTGCCCCCATCAGACCTCAGATCAGCGTATTGTGCCCCCATCAGACCTCAGATCAGCGTATTGTGCCCCCATCAGACCTCAGATCAGCGTATTGTGCCCCATCAGACCTCAGATCAGCCTACTGTGCCCCCATCAGACCTCACATCAGCCTACTGTGTCCCCATCAGACCTCAGATCAGCGTACTGTGCCCCATCAGACCTCACATCAGCCTACTGTGCCCCCATCAGACCTCAGATTAGCGTATTGTGCCCCCATCAGACCTCAGATCAGCCTACTGTGCCCCCATCAGACCTCACATCAGCCTACTGTGCCCCCATCAGACCTCAGATCAGCGTATTGTGCCCCCATCAGACCTCAGATCAGCTTAATGTGCCCCCATCAGACCTCAGATCAGCGTACTGTGCCCCCATCAGACCTCAGATCAGCGTACTGTGCCCCATCAGACCTCAGATCAGCGTACTGTGCCCCCATCAGACCTCAGATCAGCGTATTGTGCCCCCATCAGACCTCAGATCAGCATATTGTGCCCCATCAAACCTCAGATCTGCATATTGTGCCCCCATCAGACCTCAGATCAGCATATTGTGCCCCCATCAGACCTCAGATCAGCCTATTGTGCCCCATCAAACCTCAGATCAGCCTATTGTGCCCCCCTTCAGACCTCAGATCAGCGTATTGTGCCCCCATCAGACCTCAGATCAGCGTATTGTGCCCCCATCAGACCTCAGATCAGCGTATCGTGCCCCCATCAGACCTCAGATCAGCTTAATGTGCCCCCATCAGACCTCAGATCAGCGTATTGTGCCCCATCAAACCTCAGATCTGCATATTGTGCCCCCATCAGACCTCAGATCAGCGTATTGTGCCCCCATCAGACCTCAGATCAGCTTAATGTGCCCCCATCAGACCTCAGATCAGCGTATTGTGCCCCATCAAACCTCAGATCTGCATATTGTGCCCCCATCAGACCTCAGATAATTGTATTGTGCCCCCATCAGACCTCAGATCAGCTTAATGTGCCCCCATCAGACCTCAGATCAGCGTATTGTGCCCCATCAAACTCAGATCTGCATATTGTGTCCCCATCAGACCTCAGATCAGCGTATTGTGCCCCCATCAGACCTCAGATCAGCAGAATGTGCCCCCATCAGACCTCAGATCAGCGTATTGTGCCCCCATCAGACCTCAGATCAGCGTATTGTGCCCCATCAGACCTCAGATTAGCATATTGTGCCCCATCAGACCTCAGATCAGCCTACTGTGCCCCCATCAGACCTCACATCAGCCTACTGTGTCCCCAACAGACCTCAGATCAGCATACTGTGCCCCATCAGACCTCACATCAGCCTACTGTGCCCCCATCAGACCTCAGATTAGCGTATTGTGCCCCATCAGACTCAGACCTCAGATCAGCCTACTGTGCCCCCATCAGACCTCACATCAGCCTACTGTGCCCCCATCAGACCTCAGATCAGCCTATTGTGCCCCATCAAACCTCAGATCAGCCTATTGTGCCCCATCAAACCTCAGATGAGCCTATTGTGCCCCCCTTCAGACCTCAGATCAGCGTATTGTGCCCCCATCAGACCTCAGATCAGCGTATTGTGCCCCCATCAGACCTCAGATCAGCGTATCGTGCCCCCATCAGACCTCAGATCAGCTTAATGTGCCCCCATCAGACCTCAGATCAGCGTATTGTGCCCCATCAAACCTCAGATCTGCATATTGTGCCCCCATCAGACCTCAGATCAGCGTATTGTGCCCCCATCAGACCTCAGATCAGCTTAATGTGCCCCCATCAGACCTCAGATCAGCGTATTGTGCCCCATCAAACCTCAGATCTGCATATTGTGCCCCCATCAGACCTCAGATAATTGTATTGTGCCCCCATCAGACCTCAGATCAGCTTAATGTGCCCCCATCAGACCTCAGATCAGCGTATTGTGCCCCATCAAACCTCAGATCTGCATATTGTGCCCCCATCAGACCTCAGATCAGCGTATTGTGCCCCCATCAGACCTCAGATCAGCCCACCAGCCACATAAGATAAAAATAAAAAACCTTTCTTACTTGTTCTGCGCTGCGGCTGCCCTTCGGTCCGCGCTCCGCTCTCTTCCCTGGCCCGCGCACACTATGACCTGACGCTGCGTAAGAACAGGTAAGTAAGATTTTTTATTTTTATCTTATGTGGCTGGGTGGGCTGATCTGAGGTCTGATGGGGGTCCCTAAATACAAGTGAGCGCTTCCATAATGGAAGCGCTCAATTGTATTCGCCTTATGGTAGGTAACCTCATCCTTGCTGGGCCCCCTTGAGTCACTGGGCCCGGAGCCGTCGCCCCCCCTGCCCCCCCGGTAGCTACGCCACTGCTTATGGTAATTGATTTACCTTACTCTATAATCACCAACATACCTAACAACTCAATTTATGTTGTACTAATTATATTTGTAAACTGCATGTACATTGTATTTCAGTCATTGGGGTAATTTACAAAATCTTGATACTGCACCTCAGTACCAGCCCAAACTATTAAGATAGCAGATTTATCATTAACTTATGCCAGAACTGCATGTTTGTGATTTTTTTCAAGGCCACTCGTGCAAAAATTTGAGTTTTTCCACCGGCTTTGCAACTTTCCCAAAAAAGGGGCAAGGCGAGGGTGGGGCCAGTGGCCCCACCACATTTAACATCATCTACACCAGTTTTCTAGGACTGGCATAGATTTCAGTTGAGGCGCATGGACTGCCCAATGCTGTGTCTAAATTATGACAAGGTGTACGCCTCTTCATAAATTAGGCACAGCATTCGACAGAATGTCTGGGATTCATGATTTAATGATGATAAATCTCCCCTATTGTCTATAAATCTCAAAAATAATTTGATGTAGCTCATATATGGATTGTTCACATTAAAAACATACACATTCATCTTCAAACACCTCCATGAAAATATAAGCAAATATGCATAAGACCTATTTCCCCCCTGAGGTTCCCATTATTCGAATGACCCACTTAACCCCCAAAATGCATTATATGAAAGTACAAAATTTAGTGCCTCGTCGATAAAATTCATATATTCAACAATCTGATTAGCACTTTGCAAGACGCGGCAAACAGACTGTATCCCAAGCTCCAGGGCCGTATTTAGGGTTCATGCTGCCCTAGGCACTCTCTGTGATGACGTTCCCCCCCAACGGGACGCAGCGTCAGGTCATAGTGCGCGCCGGAAGGGAAGACAGTGGAGCGCGGGAGCTGAGGGCAGCGGCAGCGCAGGACAGGTAAGTATGTTTTTTTTAAGTGGCTGGGTGGGCAGGGGGCACAAGGCACAAGACGCTGATCTGAGTTCTGAGGGGGGCACAAGGAAGGCACAAGACGCTGATCTGAGGTCTGATGGGGGCACAAGACGTTGATCTGAGGTCTGATGGGGCACAAGATGCTGATCTGAAGTCTAATGGGGGCACAAGACGCTGATCTGAGGTCTGATGGGGGCACAAGACGCTGATCTGAGGTCTGATGGGGGACGTTTATAGCATATCCGTAATGGTTCAGCAAACTCTGAAACAGTAGGGTAAAATCTATTAAGGACTGGCCAATGTTTTTTTACAATCTGTTGCATTTTTGGAATAATTGGATGATAAGTGACCACAAAAGGAATTCTTGGGTTTGGATTTTTTGGGTACCCTGAGAGTAATGTGCTGAAGTAAGTTCCCTATCTAACAGTTGTTTTGGATAGCCACGATTGTGGAATTTCTTGGGACATTTCGTTTTCTCTGCAGACGCCACTCCAATGTTCCCACTTTCCATACTATATGGGTCCATGTGATTACAAAACATTTTATTGAGTGCAATTATGCTACTAGTATACGTTAAGATGGGATACCCCATATATCGGACATAGCATGCAGCCATAGGAATTATGGTGACTTTTTCAATATGTCTGTGGCCCTGCAGTACTGAACTAGAAGTATAACAGATTGATGTTTCATAAATCGAGCGTTGATCATTGGAGTTAAAATGATACTATAACTGTGCACTCTGATGTTTTTTCTATCGATTGGATAAAATGTCGCCTACTGTATTACTAACTTATATATCCTGTACATCCCCATATCTTATGAGTGTTTATGTTCTGTGGTAACTGTATGTCGTTGATTGTATTATATTATATTTATGTATGTCTGTATATTATTGTAGGCCATGATCAAGGTCCGGGAGGGACCGAAACGTTGGCCTTATTTATACATGTGACGATTGTGGATACTAATAAAGAGCGTCCTGTTTATCTACTAACCTTTATGTGTGCCGTGATCAATATACACTACAAGTTGGGATTTCCCTATCACTGAGCACAGTGTGGTACAGGTGGTGTGCTGATCAATTATTTATTGACATTTAGGCCAACTTATGGACCTTAACAATTCACAGAAAATGGTGCACTACAGCGGAAAATACAGTTGACAATATATGGCTAAACCCTCACTCTGATGTTAAAATTAGACTTTCGCCAGTATATCCTTATATCAAAGACATACCGGAGCCCGAGCACCGCGTCAAGGTATCTCAGTTGGCACGGGACCTAACGCTATCCCTACTATGGTATAGGTAATGACAGATAGGTGCATGAGGTCCGAGACACCGCGACCAGCTCCCAGTTACCTCCAGCGTGAAATCACACATACGGTGGGAGGGGGGGCGGAGGCTGTATTTCCCACATTTCCCTGACGTCATGTGACCCAGGCTGCACAGGTGCACCTGAATGTTACCCATTAGTATAATCAAGGCACATTCAACCTGGAGTTGCCACGCCTCCAGGAATAAACGTACAAACAAACTCACGGAAAAAAAAGTGGTCTCAAATTGCAGAACATGCTCAAAAAACCCAATGCTGTAGCGCATATATAACCGGGGGAGCAAATCCCGCACATGTGGCCCGCTGCCGAACACAATCCCCAGCAAAAAATGCATACAATGGAGGATGCCGGCAGCGGACCACATGTACCACAAAGACATCCTACACAGGGTAGACAAATGTGCGGATGTGACAATCTACATAGAAAAACAATTCACAGAAAATGGTGCACTACAGCAGAAAATGCAGTTGACAATATATGGCTAAACCCTCACTCTGATGTTAAAATGAGACTTTTGCCAGTATATCCTTATATCAAAGACATACCGGAGCCCGAGCACCGCGTCAAGGTATCTCAGTTGGCACGGGACCTAACGCTATGGACCTTAGGCAAAAAGTACCAGCTACGGTAAGTTTATTTGAATATAATGGATAAAGTCTCTCTGCCATCTTTTTTGACAGAATGCACCTCTCCAGATATTTTTGAAACAAAGATTGTTACTGTGTCAAATATTTCAATGTCGTATCTCACTGTAACAACAGATATATAACACTATCTTTAATTGCATCTCGGCTTCAGTAAGATAATATTTCATGGTCATTAGTACCATGTCCCCCTTAGTTGGCTGGTTTTATTATAACTTCATTCCTTGATGACAACCACTT
Source organism: Rhinella marina (assembly GCA_900303285.1). NCBI lineage: Eukaryota > Metazoa > Chordata > Amphibia > Anura > Bufonidae > Rhinella > Rhinella marina. The sequence goes on along the minus strand of ONZH01023395.1, from coordinate 12,419 downwards.
CAAAGCTCTCCTTTCGCCCACACTCAGATGAGTCAACAATTACATGTTCAGCAGTTACCAATTTTGCCTCTTGCAAACCTATCAAAGGTTCAATTATTCATAGATCTGTGTCATCTAAGGTGCTAAGCCAGATGAGCCAATAGTAGTGTGAACCCCTGCTTCCCTGTTCTTTAGTATTAAAATCACGGAAGCAAAATTTTAGAGGTAGACGTCACAATAAATTACGAGTCACTGCCTGGGTGAGAAAATCAAAATAATAGATTTTATTGGTATAAACTTGCCAAAAACGCACTGCAAAAATACAGGCAGAAACCCCGACAGCTCAAGATGGTTACATTAAAAAATGCCAGGAATATTGTCTGGACGGGACTTTTTCCTCCGTTTACTTGATTACCCGGTTGTGAGTTCTCGGAGACTGTTCATTAATGTTTTTCCTTTGCTTTAAGAATACTATTTTTTTTTTATAGGTGGTGTTATAGCTGCTTGGGGCCAATGAGGTGTTTTGCACTATGCTATGTATATACATATATATATATATGTATATGTATGTATATGTATGTGTGTGTTTTCTTCTTAGGGGAACGGGATCAGCGCTTGCCGTATGGGTGTTGTTCCACCATTTTTCACCCCCTACGCCACGCTGATGCTGTCTATTAGAATTTGTTTGTATTTTTTGCAGCCTGAATTAGATCTATATCTGATACTTTTTTTTTCTGTTTATTTGTGTCCTTATTACCTCGGCAGGTTTATCTGCAATATTGGATTATTACTAGGCAGCGGCAACTAGGCATGGTATTTTTTCATTTTTATATTATGTACTGTTTTTTTTATGGCAGAAGTTCATGTGGTATCTTTCAATGTTAAAGGAATGGGGTCTCCTCAGAAGCGGTCTCAAGTGCTCACTGTGGTCCGTAAATTGCGGGCTGATATTATATTATTGCAAGAAACTCATTATAAACTTAAGCACATACCGGTTCTGGGGAAATCCCAGTTTATACATTGGTTCCATAGCTGCCACCCAACCCGCCCTAAGTGTTGGGTTAGCCTAGGTATTAATAAGAACCTTCCCTTTGAGTTGGTGTCTGAATGTTCAGATCAAGAGGGTCGATATTTATTTATTAAAGCAAAAATTGCAGGAGAACTTCTGACCTTGGCAAGTGTATATGCACCCAATTCAGGACAAATTGCTTGGATAGAGGAGTCATTGTTTAGATTGAGAGAATTTGCGGAGGGAGCTATGGTGGTTGGGGGGGGACTTCAATGTGGCTATGGATCCATTGTTGGACTCCTCCCCACCCTCCACGGCCTTCTCCTCTAAGGCCTTGAGGCGCTTAAAGAGGACCTTTCATGACTTTTAAAAAATGAATCTGCACTATCTACCTGATAGTGCGTCCCCCACTGATGCCAGCAGCGTTGTTTTCTTTGCAAATTGTCCCCCGGTGGCTTCACACGGGCCCCCCGTTCTTCGGTCCGGCTTTATGCTAATTAGAAAGCATCGGAACAGGGAGGAGGAGACTCCCTGTTCCTCAATGGGCGTTGCTTCTGCCCTGCTGTGAGCGCTGTCCAATCAGAGCGGACCGCTCACAGCAGGGTTGAACTCCTTCGGCCCTGCTGTGAGCGGTCCGCTCTGATTGGACAGCGCTCACAGCAGGGCAGAAGCAACGCCCATTGAGGAACAGGGAGTCTCCTCCTCCCTGTTCCGATGCTTTCTAATTAGCATAAAGCCGGACCGAAGAACGGGGGGCCCGTGTGAAGCCACCGGGGGACAATTTGCAAAGAAAACAACGCTGCTGGCATCAGTGGGGGACGCACTATCAGGTAGATAGTGCAGATTCATTTTTTAAAAGTCGTGAAAGGTCCTCTTTAAGATCTATATTCGGTGATATGGGGCTGTGGGATGTCTGGCGACTACAACATCCAAGTATTAAGGACTTTTCCTTCTTTTCCCACCCACATGCTTCATACCACCGTCTTGATTATTTTTGGGTATCCAATGCACTTGTCCCATTGGTGTTGGCCTCTGACGTGGGTCAGATGGCGATATCAGACCACACCCCAATTTCATTGTCCTTGATTGTGAAATCTATTCCTAAACCTTTTATAAAGTGGACTCTTAGCACTACTTTGTTGGGGGTTCCACAATATATAACAAGGTTAGACAGTGCCCTTGTGGCTTTTTTTTCTACAAATTCAACTCCAGAGGTTAGCATGCCCACGATTTGGGAGACGCATAAAGCGTTTATGAGAGGCAAGTTCATCTCATTAGGTACTATGCATAAAAAGAAGAAGATGGCACAAATTAATGAGCTTTATTCTAATATATCGTCTTTGGAACGTAAACACAAATTGAGCCGGCACTCTGCTACTCTTGAGGAGCTGACTACCCTCAGAACACAGTTGCGAAACTTGTTGAATGATAGAAAAGCAAAGACTTCTCAGTATTCGCGCTTTAAATACTATCTACATGGAGATAAGGGCTCTAAGCTGATGACTTCCTTGGTGAAGGCTCAGGATCAAAAAGTGTTTATTTGGGGAATAAGATCTCCCTTAGGGGAGTTATTAAAGGGACACTATCGCGAAGAAAAAAATTTTGATATGTTTTACAACATAACAAAAGCAGGTTTTAACATAATGTATTTTTCAAATTGTGTAAATGTTTTTTTTTTTATTCAGTTTTCTTGCCTTACATGGGGGCTGCCATGTTGGAAGTAAAGTGTGACAGTCTGGGTTTACAACACAATGGCACCTCACTTACGGCAGGCATGTACATAGGTTTCCTCAGTCGCTGCCGACCCTATAGAGAATGAATGGAAGACATGAGCCCCCTGTGATGACACCAGTAACACACAGCCAGGTCCTCCCTCCTTGCTGCTGGGGGAAGCCCACTGTGCCTGCTCCTCACTCCTGCAGCAGCGTCCTTGTCTTCATTAGGCTGCCTGTTCTAAATTCTATGGCAGCTCACCCCAGCAGTGCAGACAATTTTTGCTGAGTGTACTGAGTGTACTGTACTGAGTGTATTTCTCTTTTAAATGCGGATTTGAAATGGTGGGCAAAGATTCTCGCCCTCAGGATACAGTTGATTCTTCCTTGTCTAGTGGGCCCAGAACAAGAGGGCTTTGTGCCTATGCGAGAAGGGAGATTCAATACCTCTAGAGTAATACAACTGATTTGTAGTGCTAGATCCTCTGGATCATCATTGGTCCTTCTTGGCACTGATGCCAAGAAGGCCTTTGATAGGGTCAGTTGGGCCTTTATGCAAAGTACTTTAAATAAATTTAAGTTTCCACCCCAATTTAATTTGGCTATAATGTCTCTATATTCCTGCCCTCATGCTAAACTTAAAATCAATGGCACCCTGTCTCCGACCTTTCAAATACGAAATGGGACTAGATAGGGTTGTCCTTTATCCCCGGCTTTATTTGTTTTAGTAATGGAGACCCCTGTGCACAAAATCCGTCAGGACTCGGACATTGCTGGTATTAAAGTAGATTCTTTTGAGCACAAAACTGCGGCGTTTGCCGATGATTTGTTAGTTATTATAGCTAATCCTGCCCACGCCCTTCCAAAGCTTCTCTCTTTATTTGATCAGTTTGGAGTGGTGTCTAATTTTAAGGTTAATTATACCAAATCAGAGGTATTGAATGTCTCGACTCCTGAGCGGATTATGCAGCCCCTGCGTAGCTCCCTTCCCTTTCAATGGGCAACTGCTTTCATAAAGTATCTAGGTGTTTATCTCACCCCTGATCCTAAACTTCTTTTTAAACATAATTATTCCCCACTTCTTCGCAAAGTTACTGATCGACTGCGTACTCTTCATCTTCCCTTTGCTTCTTGGATGGGGTGTAAGAACTTCTTAAAAACGTATATTCTTCCCCAATTTAACTACTTATTTCAAACCCTCCCTATTTCTATTCCCTCGTCCTTCTTTACTGCAGTGCGTAGAGTGTTCTCAGAATTCTTGTGGAACCGAGCACAACCTAGAATTTCTTGTTATCATCTTACACTACACAAGAGAGATGGAGGGTTTGGTTTGCCCAATCTCCGTGTCTATTATAAAGCAGCACATCTTAGTAGATGGCTTACTTTAGTTTTTCCTTATGAGACCCCTGGTGACTTGCCATTGTATGTGTATTTGGAGAGGTGTCTGTTTCCCCAACAATATTTGGCTTCGTTGTGGAGACAGGGTCCTCTACCGGTTGCTTTTGAGACTACTCATCCGCTAACTTTCGCTACTCTTCGTGTCCTCTATTCTTTTCTGTCCTCATCTTCTGGCTTGGGGACATTACCTTCTTCAGCTATGCCTTTGTCATTAGTTCCCGCTTTTCTTAGAGAGAGTCCCTTGCTGACACCGGCTCTCTGGACACATTTCCGGAGTAAGGCGCTATCTGATCTTTATGCATTTGGGACCACTCCTCTTGTGACATTATTGCTGTCCACTCCTTCTCTTGCTCGTTTCCCTGCTCCTTTTTTGTCTGACTTTTCAGTGGTGGGGGCCAGGTTTAGAGCAAAATTTCCAGAATGTAGGAAAGAGTGCTGGCTGGATGATGTGCTCACCAGTTCCAAACTCCCAAGTAAACTGTTGTCATATTGTTATAATAAGCTCATCGCTCCCTCACCAGTATTTAAGCCTTATTATGTTATGGCATGGGAGAAAGAACTTGCTAAAACCTTCTCAACAGATGAGGTGAGCTCGCTTGCTAAGATGTCCCATGGGTTCTCTTGCTGTGTGAGGGCTCAGGAGTCATCTTTTAAACTCTATACTAGATGGTATAGAACACCCTCTTACTTGGCCTCTATTGGCTTAAAGTCAGAAGATGATTGTTGGAGATGTGGATTGGCTTCAGGAACCATTTCACATATTTGGTGGGATTGTCCTGTGTTACGCCCATTTTGGGAGTCTGTTCTGGAAGTGATTGAAAAAGTATGCCGGGTCTCCATCTCTCCAACACCAGCTCTGATTTTGCTATGGATGCCTACTTTGACTTTTACACCATGGGTGGGTGATCTAGCAACACTCCTCCTCACAGCAGCTAAGCAACTTATTCCATCTCAATGGCACTCCTCTGACCCCCCCGACAGTAGGCATGTGGCATCAGAAAGTAGATCAATTAGCACGAATGGAGGAGTTGGTGGGGTGGGAACGAGGTACTCATCTAAAGTACCTTACGGTATGGCAGCCATGGTTATTGTATAGAAACAATCTGTGACCAGGGAATTGCCTGGATTCTAGTATATATATTTATATATCAGCACTTATATTTTACACATTATGTTTTATGATTTGGACCGAGGATAAGAACATATGGTTTATTTGTTTACTTTCTTTGCTTTCTTTTTATTTATTATTTTTATTCTGTAGTCTTTAGTATTAATTTATTCACTTATCTATTTTTCTTGTGTGAGCATAATGCTAGTTATTATTTGTGTTTCGTATTTTGCTTCTTTTTGCTTCAAATTTTCATATTATGTGCTCTGATTGGCTACAATTTATTTATTTATTTTTTGTTTTTTCTTTTACATTATCTTTGGACAGTGCATGCGTGCGCAATTTACCTATTTAGTATAATGTAATGATAATTTTTGCAAATAAATATTTATAAAAAAAATATATATAGATCAAGAGGGGTGTAGCAATATAACCTCTAAAATGATGCTCTGGACCATGTGCATTAAAAGTGGGCCTCAGGTGTGGTAGGACTATGTAAAAGTATGATCCTACTCAAACACCCCCAAGTGTGTGTGGGGGACCAATATAGTATAATGATTACAAAAAGAGAGCTGTTAAATCTCTGGGTAATACACCTACAGGGTATCCAAGAACAGTGTAGTGTTTGATATAGTGAAGAGCTCTATACAGTGTAGTGTATAAGGAGGCTTAACTCTATGAGAGGGCATCACTCTGTGGGGGCCTTAAAGGGGTTGTGTCACTTCAGCAAGTTGCATTTATCATGTAGAGAAAGTTAATACAAGGCACTTACTAATGTATTGTGATTGTCCATATTGCTTCTTTTGCTGGCTAGATTTGTTTTTCGATCACATTATACACTGCTCATTTCCATAGTTATGACCACCCTGCAATCCCAAAAAGGTGGCCATGCTTGCACACTACAGGAAAAAGTGCCGGTCTCTCTGGTGGCCGAGACTGTGGGAGCTCACATAGGCCAGTGCTTTTTTCTATAGTGTGCAAGCACAGCCACCGCTGATGATTGCAGGGTGGTCGTAAGCATGAAAACAAGCAGTGTATAATGTGATGGAAAAATGAATCAAGCCAGCAAAGGAGGCAATATGGACCATCACAATACATTAGTAAATGCCTTGTATTAAAGGGGTTCTCCGAGATATATATATTGATGATCTATCCTCAGGATAGGTCATCAATATCAGATCGGCAGGGGTCCGACACCCGGCACCCCCGGCGATCAGCTGTTTGAAGAGGAGGCGCGCGCCGTATCAGCGCTGCCTCCTCCTCAGTATTTACATGCTGGCCGACTCGGGGGTAGTGGTGAGTATGTGTAATTACACCTCACTGCCCCATTCATTTCTATGGGAAGAATCGCTCCCATACAAGTCTATGGAAGCGATTCTATTCATAGAAATGAATGGGGCAGTGAGGTGTAATTACACATACTCACCACTACCCCCGAGTCGGCCAGCATGTAAATACTGAGGAGGAGGCAGCGCTGATACGGCGCGCGCCTCCTCTTCAAACAGCTGATCGGCGGGGGTGCCGGGTGTCGGACCCCTGCCGATCTGATATTGATGACCTATCCTGAGGATAGGTCATCAATATTTATAACTCGGAGAACCCCTTTAACTTTCTCTACATAATAACTACAATTTGCTGAAGTGAGACAACCCCTTTAACCTGACCACAAATATACCTTTTTACTGATGTAAACAAAGGGTGTTTAGGCTAGACAGCTGGCTTTAATCAATGATTATATGTACCCAAAAGGGTTAATGAAAAACTATAACTTGTCCCACAAGAAATAAGCACTCATACAGGTACATTGATGAAAAAAACAAAAAAAGTTATAGCTTCACTAAGGGGTTAACTATATGAGCTTCACTTAAGGGGTATCACTCTGTGCAGGGGGCACTTGAGGAGGAAGCACTATGTGGGGGTCACTTAATGGAACATCATACCATGAGGGGGCCACATATAAGACATTACTTTGTGTAGGGCCACTTAAAAGGGGTTATCCCATGACTAATGTAAAAAATGAAAATCAGACATCAGATAGTACATTCTCTTTCTAACAAAGCTAGAACCAGCCCTGTACCTCACATGGATCCCGAGATCTCCCCATTCATTGCTCTGCTAGATTTATATCAAGCTGACAGCTCAAGGGGAGTGTCTGTTCTGCTGCAGCTAAGGGGGCATGTCTCAGCTCTCCCTATTACATCTCAGGAAGCAGTTGAAGGATGAAATTGAGCATGTGCGGCCTTCTCAGTGAGCAGGTCAAAGAAATAAGGTTGCGCTAAACAGATACATTGTATTGGATAACTCAGTGACTATGCTAAATTTTTAATTACATGCAATTACAAAAGTATTCAGATCCAAGTGCTGGTTTTAAAACTGTAGAATATTTTTGGTAGGACAACCCTTTTAAGGAGACATGATTAGATTTGATGGTCCACCATGTTGTCTTAGTCAGATATCTTATATTTCTATCTTAAAGCTTAGCTAAAGAGTCACCTTGAATACTGATGTACTGTTGCTAACAAAACAGAGGTCCTTAGGTGATCAATTAAAACCTATGTTTTCTGTTTAGAAAGAGCTAGTTATGAGATCATGGAGTCTTAGTGACATATTTATGTCCTTCTTTTAGATACTTGGTTAGTGGACACTTGTCAGCTTCTTTAGTTTATGGCAAACAAACACTTTCAAGGATAATGGAATCAGAGGACGAGGGATCAAAGGTTAAAGATACATTAGATATTCATTTTCATACGCGTTAGAAAAATTTTAGCCAATAAACTATCATAAAATATACAGTGGCGTAAGTCTTCCTTATGCATATTGATGTTGGAGGTGCAACTTATGTACGTCAATGGTTATGTCACGAGGGGGTAGACAAGGGTAGTGTGCCCTGAGCTAACCCCTCCTTCTCTCCCTGCCTACTTGCCTCAAACGGCCCTAGGTAGCCGCGGACAACCACGAAGGCGGTCCCTACACTGTATAAGTGCGCAGGAAGGGAGAGGGTACACAGGGACAGACAAAACACAGACGTAACAAAACACAATATAGAATAGTCAGCTAGCCGGGTCAAACACAGGAGGTCACGTAAATACCGAGGGGTCAAGCAGAGAGAAGTCAAAAGTCCAAAGTCCGAAATCCAAATCCAAGTAAACAATCCAATAACTGAGAACGCACAAGCACTGATCAATGGTGTAAGCAAATCACAGGCATCTGAGTGAGGCAGTTGCCATCTTTAAATAGCCCGCCCAGGATCATGTGATGTGGCCAGCATCACATGACCTGAGGCGGAGCAAGCTGTCCAAACAATATGTAAAGTAGCCATGTGGTGTGATCAGCACCACATGGCTAAACCCAAACAGAGAATTAACTCATGAAGTGCTGGCTGACAAGACCAGCACTTCAATTCCCTATTGCTCGTCTCTAGGGGGGCGGAGAGGTCCGGCGATGTCGTGCAGAGGGAGCGCGACGCCGACCTCGCGTGACAGTACCCCCCCCCCCTTCACGAGGGGCCACCGGACCCTTACCAGCGGGAGCAGGCTTATCGGGATGCTGCAGATGGAAATTCCGAATGAGAGAGTCGGCATGCATCCTAGTCAACGGCACCCAAGATCTGTCCTCCGGTCCAAATCCCCTCCAGTGTACGAGGTACTGGAAGGAATTACGGACCCTCCTCACATCCAAGATTCTGGCAATCTCGTGTTCTACCCGTCCCGCTACCTCAACCGGAGGTGGAGGCTGTTCCTCAGGACCAACAGGAGCAACGTAAGGTTTAAGCAAGGACACATGAAACACATTATGGACACGAAGGGAGTCGGGCAAGCATAACTCAAACGAAACCGGATTGATCACCTTGGTGATCCTGTAAGGACCAATATAACGCGGTGCAAACTTGTAAGATGGAACCTTCATATTAAGATTCTTAGTGGATAACCACACCTTATCCCCAACCATAAAATTCACAGCCTTAGACCTCTTTCTATCAGCTTTAACCCTTTGAACCTCTTGGGCCTTTTCCAGGTTCGATTGAACCTGTGCCCAAACTGTGCACAGTTCCTGGGAGAAATCATTAACCTCTGGGACAACCGATGTAGATGGGAAAAAGGAGCCAAAACGTGGATGGAAACCCATGTTACAAAAGAACGGCGACACTCCAGAGGACGAATTGACACGGTTATTAATGGCAAACTCAGCCAGAGACAGGAATCTGACCCACACGTGTTGGTTGTCTGCCACATAACATCTAAGATATTGTTCAACAGATTGATTGAGACGTTCAGTCTGACCATTAGTTTCTGGATGAAAGGCTGATGAAAAGGACAAAGAAATGTTAATCTTATTACAGAACGCCCTCCAGAACCTAGACACAAACTGTACCCCTCTATCAGAAACGATATTCTCAGGAACACCATGCAGTTTAACAATATTATCCATGAATATAGATGCCAAGACCTTAGCAGAGGGTAATTTACACAAAGGAATAAAATGACACATTTTACTGAACCTATCAACTACCACAAAAATCACAGTCTTACCCTCCGAGCATGGCAAATCCGTGATAAAGTCCATGGACAAATGTGACCAAGGTCTACTAGGTATGGGTAAGGGATGTAACTCACCCATAGGTCGTCTCTTAGAATTCTTGGACCTGGCACAAGTGTTACACGCAGTTACAAAAGCTTGAATATCCCTGGAAATCGATGGCCACCAATACTGCCTCGAAATCAACTCCTTAGTGGCATGGATACCAGGGTGTCCACATAAAACAGAATTATGACACTCACCCAGCAGTCGTAAACGCAAATGAGCCGGCACAAATAATTTGTCATTGGGGGTACCAGTAGGAGCGAGATGCTGTCCTGCCGAGATCTCAGAAGCGAGGTCAGGTGCGGTGGCGGCCACAAAGATCTCAGCTGGAAGGATGGGTTCCGGAGGGGCGTCAGGAGGTTGATACGCCTGGAAACTTCGGGATAAGGCGTCCGCTTTAACGTTCTTGCTTCCGGGTCTGAAGGTAACAGAAAAATCAAACCGGGTGAAGAACAAAGCCCACCTCGCCTGCCTAGGGTTCAAACGTTTAGCGGACTCCAGAAACAATAAATTCTTATGATCCGTGAGGACCGTGACACGGTGGTAATGCCCCTTCTAAAAAATGACGCCATTCCTCAAATGCCCACTTAATTGCCAATAACTCCCTATTACCGATATCATAGTTCCTCTCAGCAGGCGAGAACTTGCGGGAAAAGAAGGCGCATGGCTTAAGATTAGTTAAGGTGGAAGATCCCTGGGACAGTACAGCCCCCACACCGTCTTCTGATGCGTCCACCTCAACCACAAAAGGCCTACTCTGATCCGGCTGGATTAGCACAGGAGCATTAGTAAAACACCACTTTAACCTTTCAAAGGACTCAATAGCTGCAGGAGGCCAATTACCCCAGATCGGCTCCCTTGTGGGTAAGATCAGTAATTGGCTTGACCACCAACGAAAAATTTTTAATAAATTTGCGATAAAAGTTCGCAAATCCCAAAAATCGTTGGAGCGCCTTCAGGGAGGACGGTCGCACCCAATCAAGGATGGCCTGCACCTTGACAGGATCCATTTTGAACGAGAAAGGGGTCAAAATGTATCCTAAAAAGGCCACCTCCTGAACACCGAAGATACATTTCTCCCCTTTGACAAAAAGCTTATTTTCACGCAAAACCTTCAGTACCTGTCTGGTGTGGGAGACGTGGGATTCCCAATCAGCAGAGAAAATAAGAATATCGTCAATATAAACAATCATAAATCTCCCAATAAATGCTCTGAAAATATCATTAACAAAATTTTGGAAGACGGCGGGTGCATTACTCAACCCAAAGGGCATTACTAAGTACTCATAATGACCTTCAGGGGTGTTGAATGCCGTCTTCCATTCGTCTCCCTCTCTGACTCTGATCAGGTTGTATGCCCCCTTCAAATCTAATTTAGAGAACCAGCAGGCACCCTGAACCTGATTCAGTAAATCAGGGATAAGGGGCAGCGGGTACCTGTTCTTAACCGTGATCTTGTTTAGTTCCCGGTAATCAATACAGGGCCTCAATCCTCCATCCTTCTTGCCAACAAAGAAGAAACCTGCCCCCATTGGAGAGACTGAAGGCCGAATGTGACCCTTGGCCAGGCTCTCCTTAAGATAATCCCTCATACATTGTCGCTCAGGAGTGGAGAGATTATAAATGCGGCCCTTGGGATACTTGGATCCCTCCATTATGTCAATGGCACAATCGTACTGCCGGTGAGGAGGAAGGAAATCAGTCTCCGACATGGAGAAGACATCCGAAAATTCTCTGATAAATTCGGGTAGGACGAGAGACTCCGCGGTACCTCCTAGCTGCAGTACAGATTTGCAACAATTGACACAATCATGTCCCCATTTTTCTAATTCACCTGCTGGCCAGTTGATCACAGGGTTGTGAGCCTGTAACCATGGCAGCCCTAACACGAGGTCAGCAGGTAAATCCTTTAAAACCAGAAAGGAACAAGTCTCAGAATGGGAGATTCCCACAGTTAGGGTGACGTCAGGAGTACAAAACTCCACTCTCCCATTGCGCAATGGGGTGGAGTCGAGGGCCACAATTTGAATAATCTCCCTTAGAGGGACTATCGGTATACCCACTGATTGTACAAAATCGAAATTAATAAAATTAGCAGCGGAACCCACAATCAACAAATGCTTGACCAACCCCCTTAAGTTGATCATAGGTAACAGAGATAGGTAGTAAAATTTTTCTCCTTACCACCGCTGGAGTTACCTTACTCCCCGCTGGGGATCTCCTAGAGGGCGGAAGCTTGGGACACTGCTGGAGCCAATGGTTCATCTCACCGCAGTAAAAGCAGGCTCCCTTCAGACGTCTCTGTTTCCTTAAGGTTCCTCCTAACTGCATGGGCTCCTCCGGAACCCTGGTGGAAGATGGACCTGGCATAGGATTCTCAGGCAGGATGGCCACAGGAGGAGTGCTTGACCGTTCCTTCCGTCTCTCTCTCACCCGACGGTCCAACCTGACTGCTAGGGTCATGGTCGCTTCTAAGGAGTCAGGAGTAGGATAGCCCACGAGAAGGTCCTTCAGTTGGTCAGAAAGCCCTGCCCTAAACTGGCTTCTTAAAGCCGGGTCATTCCAACCAGAAGAAACACACCACCTCCTAAACTCCGCACAATAATCCTCCACAGGACGGTTACCCTGCCGA
>ONZH01023394.1:0-41466 GCA_900303285.1 Rhinella marina | reverse complement strand
TATTTTTGGTTGTTTTGCTAGAGGGTATATGAAGTTAATATTCTTTCTCTAAGTGCTAATCTATCTTTAACCCTTTCAGTACCGAGCCACTTTTCACCTTAAATCCCAGGCCGATTTTTGCAAATCTGACATGTGTCACTTTATGTGGTAATAACTTTAGAACGCTTTTACTTATCTAGGCCATTCTGAGATCGTTTTCTCGTGACACATTGTACTTCATGACAGTCATAAATTTGAGTCAATATATTTCACCTTATTTATGAAAAAATCCCAAATTTACCAAAAATTTTGAAAAATTAGCAAATTTCTAAATGTCAATTTCTCTACTTTTAAAATACATAGTAATACCTCCAAAAATAGTTATTACTTAACATTCCCCATATGTCTACTTTGTGTTGGTATCATTTTGTAAATGTCATTTTATTTTTTAGGAAGTTAGAGGGCTTAGAAGTTTAGAAGCAATTTTTCAAATTTTCAACAAAATTTCTCAAACCATATTTTTGAGCACCAATTCAGTTATAAAGTGATTTTGTGAGGCTTACCTAATGTAAACCCCCATAAATGACCCCATTTTAGAAACTTACACCCCTCAAGTTATGAAAACCTGATGCTACAAACTTTATTAACCCTTGAGGTGTTCCACAAGAATTAAAGGAAAATGGAGGTGAAATTTCACTTTTTTGGTAGATTATTCATGTTAATTTTTTTCTTGCAACACAGCAAGGGTTAACAGCAAACTAAACCTCAATATACATTGCTCTGATTCTGCAGTTTACAGAAATACCCCATATGTGGTGGTAAACGTCTCTATGGGTTTGTGGCAGTGGTCAGAAGGAAAAGAGCGCCATACAGATTTTGGGGGCAGATTTTGCTAGAATAGTTTTTAGGCACCATTTTGTAATTGAGAGACCCCGATGTACCCCTACAGTGGAAACCCTCAAAGAGTGACACCATTTTGGAAACTACACCCTTCAACGAATATATTAAGGGGGGTACTGGCCACTTTGACCCCCTAAGCGTTTTACGGAATTTGGAAACACCTGGCTGTGAAAATGAAAAGTTTTATTTCTTCCAATAAAATGTTGCTTTAGCCCCAAATTTTTCATTTTCACAAGGGGTAACAGGAGAAAAGCACCCCATAATTTGTTACCCATTTGCTCCTGAACACGGCAACACCCCATATGTGGTGGTAAACTGCTGTGGGGGCACATGGCAGGACTCAGAACAGAAGGAGCGCCATATGGATTTTACAACACAGATTTTGATGGATTGGTTTTCGGGAGCCATTGATTGTTGTTGTCTTATGTGGGGCTCATTTTTTGCTGGACGAGATGACGGTTGGATTGGTACCATTTTGGGGTAAATATGCCTTTTTGATCGTGTGGTATTACACTTTTTGTGAGGCAAGGTGAAAAAAAATGGCTGTTATGGCATACTCAGTGTAATACACTTACAGCCTGCTTCCTGTGCGATCCGATGGCCCCCCGCTCGCCATCCTGAATGCATAAACTCCCGCACACCACATGTGCCGTGGTCAGCGCTGGCCGCGGCACATGAAGGGTTAATGTGCCGGCATCGGTGTTTTCACCGATGCTGGCGCATTCAGCAGGGGTCTGGCACCTGGGCACAGCTGGCTGCGCCCGCTCGACCAGAGCACCATACTTGCGCCCCGGCTTTTTGCGCCGTACATGTACGGCGCTGGGACTCTAAGGGTTAAATTAGTTCTTTATTTCATATTATAAGTTAGTTGATTGTGGTATGAATGAGAAGGCCCTCTAGGCTTCGGTCCAGAAAGACACTGAAGGTAAACTGGAGGAGGGCCTGCTTTTAAACTTCCTGTCCCTACCTGGTTGGAGGAGGGTCATCTCTCATGGTATGCCGTCGTGGAGGATTCATGAAAAGGAAATTACCGGTAAGTAATCAAGTTTTGCTTGGAGGTGAGCAACAGGGGCAATTATTGGGAACAAGCTTTCACACCAACGTTTGTTCCTGATAATTGTCACAATAATCTGTAAATGGGATCTTCGGTTGACTATACACCTTTGACAGCTATTGGCTAATTTCTTGTTTCAGCAACAGCTGGCTCTCCTGAGTCTCCCAAACACATACATTCTCCTCCGTTCTCAATGAGGAGTAGGAAGGAAGTCACTGCCACACACCTCTAAGGGCTCATGCACACGACAGTGAAAAATGGCCGTGTGACGGCCGTCTAAGTAGCGGCCGTCACACGGCCATTTTTAGCACCAATGAAAGCCTATGGCGCTATTCACATGGCCGTTTTTTTAACGGCAAGTGAATAGCGTCCGTTCAGAAATAGGACATGTCCTATTTCTGGGCCGTTTCAACGGGCCGACTGCCCCAATGAAATGAATGGGGCCGTTTTTAACGTGTTAAAACGGGTACACTATGGCCACTCACCCTATCCACTTGCTCGCGCTGCGCAGTCTCTGGTTTCTTCATTGAGCAGGCCCTGCGTTATGCGCGGTGACGTCACCACGTCGGCGCGCGCTCAGTGACATCGCGCACATCGCAGGTCCTTCGGCAGGTCCTGTTCAGTGAAGAGAGAAGAGACTGCTGCAGCGCGAGCAATTGGATAAGGTGAGGGGTTTTTTTTGTTTTTTTTAATCTTAAAAAAGCAGCTGTGGGGGCATTTATTTAAACCATGGCATGGGGGAAATGATTTAAGATGGGGTCCTACATAGGACATTATTAAACCTGGGGACATTAAAAAAAAAAAATACTACACTATGGGGGGCATTATTTAAGATTGGGGGCTTACATTGGGGGCATTAAAGGTAGGGGCGGTAAAAAAAAAAAATCCTACACTATGGAGGACATTATTTTACCAGGGGGCCTACATGGGGGACATTATTTTAGCTGGGGCACTATAAAAAATTATTTACACTGTGGGGGACATTATTTTAGTTAGGGGCACTATGGAGGACATTATGGGCATCATGGGGGTCATGATTATAGTTGGGGGCAAGAAATAACTACCAATCCAATTCATCAATTTTTTATGTCCGTTTTTAACGGACATGAAAAACTGATGCAAACGGATGCAAAACGGACATTAAAAATGGACACAGCCAGAAAAAAATTGCACACACTGATGCAAAATGGCCATGAAAAACTGACAGTGTGTCCCTTTTTAACGGACGTTTTTTTTCACTGTCGTGTGCATGTAGCCTAATAGAAGCTTTTCTTCCCAAGAACAAAAGTGTTGGACAATTTGAAATCCAACTACTCAATCCTTACCTCTCCTGGTATTTGCCACCAGTGGCAGAGTCATAAGGCCACCATACATATTAGATTTTTGACCAGTTCCACTGAAATTAAAAGGTTTGATCAATACACATCTAATGTGTATGGCCAGCTTTAGTGTTTCAATTTTAATTCAAGGGGTTCTTGTGGCTACAGATATTGTTGACCTATCCTCAGGAAAGGTCATCAATTCCAGATTGACAGGAGTCCAACTCCCAGCAGTCCTTCTGATCACTTGTTTGAAGGGGCACTGCGCTTGTGCAAGTGTTCCTTCCTCATCAATGTTTACTTACACATTGTCTACTGTAATGGCAGTACAGTATAGTTACTCATTTCCTCTCCTATTCACTTGAATGGGAGAAATAGCTGTAATTATACTGCACTGCCACCACAAAATAGAAGGCGTGCAGTTAAAGGGGTTCTCCGGGAATTAAGAAAATGAAAATACTTAAATATTACTTCATTATAAATATATTCCCAAATACCTTTCATTAGGTATAATGGCTCAATTTGTCTAGGGAGCAATGATTAGGAGAAGCAAAATGGCCAATGTCCTATTAGTGCACACAGAGCCTGTCCTAATCACACAGCAGGACAAGTTACTTCACAACACTGAGGTAAAGAGCTGCCTCATCCTCCTCTCCTACTTGTCAGGGATTATGATCCTCAATACAGCTGATAAGATCTTTAGCTGAGTCTCTGAAGGGATGGAGTTCATGAGCAGATATGGCTGATGAGCAGCAGAACTTGTATGCAGTCTCCATTACCACAGCCTGTCCTGTCCATCCTCTCTGCACATCAAGTCTCCTCATGAACTCCATTCCCACAAAGATTCAGCTAAATATCATATTAAACTGTATTCAGGATCATAATCCCTGACAAGCAGAGCAGAGAGGAGGATGAAGCAGCTCTCTACCTCAGTGTTGTGAAGTAACTTGTCCTGCTGTGTGATTAGGACAGGTTCTGTGTGTACTAATAGGACGGTGGCCATTTTGTTTCTCCTAATCATTGCTCCCTAGACAAAACAATCCATTATAACTAATGAAAGGTATTTGGGAATATATTTATAATGAAGTAATATTTACATATTTTCATTTTCTTAATTCCCGGAGAACCCCTTTAAGCACTAAAGAGGGTGCAGAGCTTACACGAGCAACACAGAGAACTGATTATTAGGGGATCTGATATTGATGAGTTGTCCTGAGCATAGTTCATCAATATCTGTAACTCAGACAACCCCTTTAAGTTTACATGGCAAAATAATGGTCCAGGAAGCCACAACATCAATAACCACAGCAATAATCTTCTGCAATTAAAATGCACTGTTTTTTGCCCCATAAGACACACCGGCCCATAAGACGTACCTTGGTTTATAAGAAAAATATTTTTCATTAGACCTCAGATCAGACCAGCAATCAAACCCCCAATGTTAATCAGACCTCAGCTCACAGCCCCAATGTTAATAAGACCCTCAATCATACCCCAATGTTAATGAGACCCCAATAAGACCTCAGATCAGACCCCAATGTGAATGACCCCCAATCAGACCTCAGATCAGAGTTTCAGCAGCCCCAGCCTCAGATCACTAAATTAAAAAAAATCCACTTATCTCTCCTGCTCCGGACACTGCTGCTCCTCACCTCTAGCGCTCCGTCTTCTTCTTCCTGCCATTGGCTGTGCTGCGACCTGACATGCATAGTGTGATGTCACAGAGCATCCTCACGCTGTGTGCAGCCGACAGCAGAAGACCAGGAAGCGGTGAGTACAGAGGCTTCACCGCTTCCTGGTCCTCCGGTACCAATGAGTTCTTCAGTAATGGATGCGCTCATAAGTATTCGCCCCATAACAGCGCAGTGGAGTTTTCTCCCTACTTTGGGGGGGGGGGGGTTGGAGGAGGAAAGTGTGTCTTATGGGGTAAAAAAAATACAGTATTTTAGTATGCTTTCTTATTCATAATTAATAATCATAATTTCTTATGAATATTAGGTAAGGACTCATCTTTTTTTAAAGATAATCTGTCACAGAACAGGTTATAAAGGATGGCTGACTATGAAAGGTCTTCGCCTCCAAACATTTATGGATTCAATAACATGCATTTGTTGGTTGAGAGAGATAATTTAGTTAGCGTTCCAATACTATTTAAATACAGGTAGACAAAAAAAAAAATAAAAGATATTTCCATTTAGTAAGACTATTATAGACTACAGTATGAATTATGGCTAAAATCATGGCATCTCCCATAATTATCCTAACAAAAATATAATATCATATGGAAATATGCCTTTGCCTACGTTCAGATATAGTGCACGTGTTTCACGTCATGTTGGTTTCATTGCTTGACATGAAACAAAGCTAATCAGTGGAAATTAGTGAAGATAACCTTAGCTAAATATGAGGTTAACACTCAAGCAAACATGTTGACATTGCTGAAAAGTAAAGATTCCCAGTCGGTTTAGTACAAGAATAAATGGTTCTCTTAAATAAGAAAACAATGTTGGAAGGTTAAAAAAAAAAAATTAGATCCTGGTCGATCAAATAAGTCTGCCATGTTCACTAAACAGTCCTACGTAAGACTGATTGCCTGCATACAACTATTAACATGGATAATGTGTAAATTGTTGATGTTAAGCCATCCTCCAAAAACTGGAAGCCCCTTATATGGAGGATATTCAAGGATTTGGCCTGTGTTTAATTAAGGAACCTATTGTGTTGTATCTAATGAAAGAATCATACCCATCTGTTCCCAATCGCTCTGGTCAGGTGGTGACCTGGCTCTGTGTTGCGTTCTTTCAGTCCATGGCTTTCTTACTCCTGGCCTGGATACCAACAGGGTCATATGTGCCACTTCACCCAAATGGCTTGTGACCAGTCAGTACACGTCACCTCTAGTCCAGTCATTGGCTGCAGTGGCTAACATGGCCAAGGCTGAAAGGAAACAAGCTAGGGACCTGAAGATTGCCAAAATGAGTCAGGGTGTCAAACTGGAGCATCAGGGATCTGGATGGAAGAGTCCCTGTGGTTCTGTACTACAGAACTGTAGTAATGCAAGCAACAGAGAATTTCTTGCTGCCTATCCCTCACCTGTCAACTGCATTGAAACTGGCTTCAGGTTATCGCCTAACTTGGCCTCAGGGGAAGACTGGGAACTTAAAGTGGCCCTGGAAAAAAAAAAGTAGCTAGGCCATACAGGAGAATACAGCTCTGCATACCTCTTACATGCAGTGACTTTTCTGATTTAAAAGTTCTCATTCCTCATCCTCTCCATTCAGCCCAAACTGCCATAACTTCTGAGGACAGCAATACAGTTGAGTTCAGGAGGTCAACTGCAGCTAACTGCCTGGTATATAGGTGCTTGGCCTTATTTAAACGTTGGGAGCATCCGATGTCGAACCCATCTCAGGAGGAGAGCTCATTAAGGTCCCTGGTCATCAGCCCGCCAGGAATCTTCCCTGTAGGGTCTATGGCCAGTCTGACCTAACCCTACAGTCTGGTTAATTTAGAGAGAAGTTGATTATTGCTTAGCCTTTAAGTTTAGAGATGAGCGAACGTGCTCGTTACGAGCACTGTAGCGCTCGGCTCCCCTGCGAACAAATGACCGCAGGCATTGCGGATCCGTCCTCAGCTGCATTTAAGTCAATGGGGACGGATCTGTTTGGTATGACACTCGTACCAAACGGATCCGTCCCCACTGACTTTCAGTCGGATGAGGAGGACGGATCTGTTTGGTACGAGGTCATACCAAACGATCCGTCCCCATTGACTTACATGCAGCTGAGGACGGATCCGAGGGGAGCCGAGCGCTACAGTGCTCGTAACGAGCACGTTCGCTCATCTCTAGTTTAGATCTTTTGATTCAGATTGTTGAGGATAACTTATGCCCTGTGCATTTGTTTCCAGATTCTTAGTATCTTGTTCTAGTTTATTGTGTTGTGTCAGTGTATCCTGGGTTCTGTGGTCCTCCAGCCTTTCTTTGCTGTCAGCATTGAAGTTTTCCTGTCATTCTGTTATGATCAGTTTGCGGAGTTGTTTTTGACTTGTTTTAGCTATCTTACTGGCTTGTATTTCAGAGCAGGGTTATTTCTATTCATGGTCATTATTTTGCTTGCAACCTGTATGCCATCCCCATGCACTCCATTGCCAGACTACCAACTCCTTCATCCATGGCCATCATCATTTGGTTCCTGTCATCTGTGAGTTTATTTCAGTACATTGCTGTCTGCTAGAGTTGAGGTGTGCTTCATATATGTTTCTTGGGATCGTTCAGTTGTTGTCTAACTCAGCTTCTGTAAGTCCTGGGGAATCAGAGTACCAAGAGACACCATTAGTGCTTGGGAAAGATGACTTATTGGTGAAGTCCAGTTCTGCAGTTTTGTGAACCACCACCCCAGCCCACACTGGAAGCCATATCATGACACATAATATTCCTGTGTAAAATTTGGCTGACCAGATCCAGGTTTTGATTTCTTTGATGCAAGATTTTTTTACTCAGTCAAGAACTTGCTTAGTTACTCAGAGTTTCTGGAATTTCTTTCAACTTTGGGGTCCTCTATAATAACCCAGATACCGCTTTAAAACAGTGATGCAGGACAGCTGAGGAATATTCTGCAGACAACAGATGGTAGATCCTATTGACTTCTATGAGATAGTTTTGTAGGCATGCTCTGACCTATGCAGAGGTCAATGTACAAGGAAAGCATAGATAAGCTCCGACAATCACCTATTGGGAATGGTGGATCCTGTGTTATCTGTCATTCTAATCCTGCCTGTAATGATGTCACCTCTGTGTGTAGATAAGCAGGTAACTGCAGTAAAATGATCTGTACAGACCAGGAAGTGGTGCCTATTATTTTGCTCAGTGGCCAGTGCGAGAACAGCAGGATTTTATGTTTTTTGTTTAAATATAGATATTGACATGGAAAATTAAAACTAACGTCACCAAAAATTCTTTAAAAATATGTTAAATATAAAAACGTGATATAAACTATAGGTCATTTTCTGATGACATTTTCTTTAAGTTGGCCATACACTTCAGGATGTTCAGCTAACAGCTTTCTCCCCCAATGGTGGACAGTAAAAGTAACAAAAAAGCTACTTCATAAATCAAGTCATTACTGCACATAGGTAGCAACTTCAGTGCTTCTTGTGCATGTCCTATGGCTATGTTCACATCCCCATTTTTATTTCCATTGTACTGCTACATTATAGGAGAAGATGAGTAAAAAATAAATGCTAAAAACAAATGGCACCTGAAACACCCCACTGACTATAATGGGGTCTGTCAAGTTTCCACCAGGGAGCTCAACATTCCACCAAAGTATTTTGTCTAGCATTTTTAATGGAATGTTTGATGGAGGCCCTTAAAGGGGTTGTCCAAGTTATGAAAAAATATATAGCACTGTAAATCTGATGGGCAGCAATATATAACTAAGTTCAGCAAGTTTTAGGCAAAAAAAAAATCTATATTTCCTCATTTCCCTGGTTCTCTTCTGGCCTTTGTTTACATGCAACAACAACAACAACAATCTCAGCCCCTCCCTCCTTCTCTGCAAAGGCAGTGAATACAAGTGACATGTCTGCCTGCTGGGATACTCAGCAGCATGTTGTATGTGTAGGACTACAAGTCCCAGCTGTACAATGACACTGCTGATACACACAGGAAATTCTCCCTACCTGTTCTTGTACAATATAATTCTTCTATAGCTCCTTGCCCAGCATTTGTCTCCTCTCACTGCTGCAGCTACTATTTGTTGTAAAGCCTTGAGCCCTCAGTGTGTTCTGGCTGAAGGGGTTAATGTTTTATCTGAAGGAATCCAGGGAGAGAGCAGATAGCAGCTGGGCAAAGAAAGGGGGCGTGGCCAGTGACGGCTGGTGTACAAACTGTTATCTGAACTCTGAGGCTTGTGCACGAAACATCACAGACCAGGAAGATAAACTGACATCACAGGTCATGTGACCCTCAGTCAACTCTGAGAAACCAGCAGCTTTAGAAACACAAAGTATATGGGAAAGTTGTTATACCTGACAAGTTAGAAACATATAAAGAACAAAAAAATAACTCGGACAACCCCTTTAACAGAACCTCCTGTGCAGATGTTATGTTAGCCTAAGGCTCCATTCACACGACCATATGTATTCCGTGTCCGTATAAAAACGGAACGGAAGACATACGGAATGTCTTGCGTAGTGTTCCGCATTTTTGCGGACCCATTGACTTAATAGGCTACGGACGTGTTTTGCGGACAAGTATAGGACATGTTTCATTTTTTTTGCGGGAGAACTTCCGTAATATACGGATGCGGAATGCACACGGTGTGCATTCCGCATTTTTTTTCTCCTATGGAAAAATGAATGGGTCCGTATGGTTCCGCATCTTATCCGCAAAAATGCGGATAAGATATGGAAATGAAAATACGGTCGTGTGAATGGGGCCTTAAAGTTTAAAGAATGCTATAAATCAATGTACGTTTCACACTAGTTTTAAAATATATTTGACCACACATGCATAGTACAGCATATCCTATTAATAAATAGCCTTTTAAAGTGCATTCATTTAACCATTTAGAAATGTATTACTCAGGGTGTATTACCTAGGGTCATATATTTATGATTAGATCAGCAGGGAGAGCCGATAAAGAGTAGGTCATGGATACAAGGAGAAATAGTGTCCTATGATACATTTCCTTTTGCATGGAGGTACACAGAATAATTTATTATTCAACTCATTTTCAAAGAGTTCAGCAGCACTGGTACATTGATTATCTAGCCTTAGGATGTCAATATCAGAACAGGGGTCCGACTCCCAGTTCTCCTGATAAGCTTTTTGAAGCGGCCTCAGCACTTGTAGCCACGGACCAGTGTAACTACAACTGCTCATCCTATTGAAGCAATCAGGACGAGGAGTTGTAATGACCGCTAAAAGGTAGAGTGCAGTTAAACAGTGAAGAGGCCGCAGTGCTCACACAATCTCTTCAAACAGCTGCCAGGATTTGGAGCCCTGCCAATTTGTTATTGATGACCTAAGCGGTGTAAGGTTATCAATATACTAGCGCCGCACAACCCCTTTAATTGTAGGAACACGCTTTTATTGAACATCTAGACACAAAAAATTAATTTGTATTCTGTTAATTTGGCATGAAATGAATAGTGAAAATTGATTGTAATGGCTTACTTACAATTATCATTATGATTTTTTAAAAATAAAATTACATTATAATTAGGGATGAGCAAATCGACTTTGGATGAAACATCCAAAGTCGATTCACATAACTTCGTTCTAATACTGTACAGAGCCAGAGCTCCAGCTCCGTACAATATTAGAACAAAGTTTTAATTTGCACATCCCTAATTATAATTCATAAGTGTTCAAGATGAATTCATGGATGAATAAATTATTGATTACAATAGTCAGTTCATGAAAACAAATCATCAAGTGTCAAATTAAATATAATTGAAACTGTTACATGGTGGCTAGCGTCTAATACTAAAAATATCCATCTTTATGGTCCTATAAGTTTTGTTCTGGGGGTTATTGGTTGGTGATCTTAAAAATTCTGGCATGCGAGTGTACTTTTGAGTCTCTACTATAACTCTTTGAGCCTATCTATTGGTTTCTACTATACTTTTGTATGCCTCTGATTTTCCATTTTATGGATTACATGGGAAAAGTCACTGTATGCCATAACACATGCTACCAAAGGATCATGCAGTGCCGTATGGAAGGGAGTGCCTATGGGTCCCTCATACAGTCATGGCCAAAAGTTTTGAGAAGGATACAAATATTAATTTTTACAAAGTCTACTGCTTCAGTTTTTATAATGGCAATTTGCATACACTCCAGAATGTTATAAAGAGTGATCAGCTTAACAGCAATTACTTGCAAAGTCAATATTTGCCTAGAAAATGAACTTTATCCCCCAAAACACATTTCAATATCATTGCAGCCCTGCCTAAAAAGGACCAGCTAACATCGTTTCAGTGATTGCTCCATTAACACAGGTGTGGGTGTTGATGAGGACAGGGCTGGAGATCAATCTGTCATGATTAAGTAAGAATGACACCACTGGACACTTTAAAAGGAGGCTGGTGCTTGGCATCATTGTTTCTCTTCTGTTAACCATGGTTATCTCTAAAGAAACACGTGCAGTCATCATTGCACTGCACAAAAATGGCCTAACAGGGAAGAGTATCACAGCTAGAAAGATTGCACCTCAGTCAACAATCTATCGCAGGGGTAGGGAACCTCCGGCTCTCCAGCTGTTGTGAAACTACAACTCCCAGCAAGCATACTCGCTCTGCTCTTCTAAGAACTCTCATAGAAATGAATGAAGCATGCTGGGAATTGTAGTTTCACAACAGCTGGAGAGCCGGAGGTTCCCTACCCCTGATCTATCGCATCATCAAGAACTTCAAGGAGAGAGGTTCCATTGTTGCCAAAAAGGCTCCAGGGCGCCCAAGAAAGACCAGCAAGCGCCAGGACGTCTCTTAAAAGTGTTTCAGCTGCGGGATCGGGCTACCAGCAGTGCAGAGCTTGCTCAGGAATGGCAGCAGGCAGGTGTGAGTGCACGCACTGTGAGGCGGAGACTCTTGGAGCAAGGCCTGGTCTCAAGGAGGGCAGCAAAGAAGCCACTTCTCTCCAGAAAAAACATCAGGGACAGACTGATATTCTGCAAAAGGTACAGGGAGTGGACTGCTGAGGACTGGGGTAAAGTCATTTTCTCTGATGAATCCCCTTTTCGATTGTTTGGGACATCTGGAAAACAGCTTATTCGGAGAAGACGAGGTGAGCACTACCACCAGTCTTGTCTCATGCCAACTGTAAAGCATCCTGAAACCATTCATGTGTGGGGTTGCTTCTCAGCCAAGGGAATCGGCTCTCTCACAGTCTTGCCTAAAAACACAGCCATGAATAAAGAATGGTACCAGAATGTCCTCCGAGAGCAACTTCTCCCAACCGTCCAAGAGCAGTTTGGCGATCAACAATGCCTTTTCCAGCATGATGGAGCACCTTGCAATAAAGCAAAGGTGATAACTAAATGGCTCAGGGAACAAAACAGAGATTTTGGGTCCATGGCCTGGAAACTCCCCAGATCTTAATCCCATTGAGAACTTGTGGTCAATCATCAAGAGACGGGTGGACAAACAAAAACCTACAAACTCTGACAAAATGCAAGCATTGATTGTGCAAGAATGGACTGCTATCAGTCAGGATTTGGTCCAGAAGTTTATTGAGAGCATGCCAGGGAGAATTGCAGAGGTCCTGAAGAAGAAGGGTCAACACTGCAAATATTGACTTGCTGCATTAACTCATTCTAACTGTCAATATAAGCTTTTGTTACTCATAATATGATTGCAATTATATTTCTGTATGTGATAAAAACATCTGACAAACACACATAAAAACCAGAGGGCAGCAGATCATGTGAAAATATAATATTTGTGTCATTCTCAAAACTTTTGGCCATGACTGTATAGACTTGTGTACAGCCTGCAATACAGGACCATGTCTAAGGCCTTATTTATACATAAAACTCTAATCCTACACTATAAAGCAATCTTAAAGGGATTTTTTCCTCATTCTCACTTCGAGCAGTCAGATCTTCAGAATGAAAGACCTGCTGTGCTAGTTAAAAAGGTTGCAGCAGTTATTGTCTGGGTGGTCATTTCTTTGTGTCGATCGCAGACCACGAAGTGGAGACCAGCAGGGCCCTGGTAAGCGTTGGACTGACAGTAGATCAGTGAGGGAGTATTCATTCTTATTCTTTTTATATCATTCTGAGCACTTTACTGCAGATCATTTACAGTTGCTCCTAACATAGTGGTAGCTACCAACCATCTGCCATGCAAGGAATTGCAAATATAACCCAATTCTCTTGAATGGAGCTGGTTGTTGCAGAGTAGGTTACCAGGAGCACTGCTATGCAGAAGAAATGCTAAGAAGCCTAGTCCCATTGTCCTTGGGCGCTCCAATGGTCCCAATGTGTGAAGCTCAACCAAACAGGATGCTATAGCGTTTTCTAGAGACAACATTAGAAGATGAGAATATCCAGTTAAAGAGGTTGTCTGGACTAGGAGCCAACTACCTCAATGATGCTAACCTCATAAGAAAACAAGCAAAAAATAAATAAAATAATCACAGCACCTGTTCTCCACAGTCCCGCACTACTGGCCCGATCCCAGTTGCTTCTGGTCCCCACAGGAGCAGAAAATGGCTTGTTCCTGTGACCAATCACAGGACTCAGCAGTCACATCTGTATGGACAACAAACAGCATTGTCATGGCAACAAACCACTTCCTTGTGACCAGACGCGGCCAAGAATGGGGCAGCAGTATAGGCATGGCGGGACTGGCCAGGAATAGGGTAGCGGTATGGGCATGGCAGGACTGAGAACAGTAGAGTCAGGTTAGAACCACTGGGATTGTTGGCTCCTAGACCAAAACCCTTTAAGCCTTAAAGGGAACCTGTCATCTCCGAAACACCCCTTGACCTAGAGTAAGCGTTGTATAGTGTAAGTGATGCTGAATCCGAATATGTAATTTTTATCTTCGTACTCCCTTCCATTCTGACGCTGTGCTCCCACAAACCTGCAGTAAAATGCACTCACTGGACTCCAATGCTCACTCACATAATGGAAAGGACTCAAAGAAGAGTCCTCTCAATGCATTTTACTGCTGGTTTGTGGGAGCACAACGTCGTAATGGAAGCGAGTATGAAGATAAAACTTACATATTCGGATTCAGCATCACTTACACTATACAACACTCACTCTAGTTCAGGGGGTGTTTCGGTGATGACAGGTTCCCTTTAAGTAAAAATGATGACTTGAGCAGGTTTGAATTATTGTCTAAAGATAAAACATTGCAATGTGTTTTCAGTTGTTAAAGGGGTTGTCCAGGCATACTGGCAGTGCATTTTCCAACATCACCAGCCATAATTCAGTATCGGATTTGCATGGCGTGCTCCTTTGAGTCTGTATCTGATAACATATCTGGTTTTTATTCATATGAAAGAAGAATGGCCAGACTGCTTGGTGCTGTAGTGATCACATTTATTATGCAAGTGCTATTCTTGTTTTACACCTAGCAAGAACATTTGAAATTAGTCTCCTGTGTAGTAAAATATGTTCAGTCTATTATTGCATAGTGTTAGTGATGAAATTATCAGCAATGTCAATATGCGAAAAGCCCACAAACATTTACATTATATATACTTAGCGGTTGGATAATGAGTTTTGACCCAAGGCCCACATACAGATTGAACAAAGGCTTGCCTGGGAACATGTAGACTGCTCTGCAGGACATGAGATTTTGCCTTGCTTTTCTTTTCATCCCTTATGTTGTTAATTCTATGTAATATCTATAGTCTAGGACTTTCAGAACTCAACTACACTTTATACCATAAACATATTTAAATGGAAAGAACGTCATGTTATGGTGATTATCCAGCCATTTTCAGTTTTTATATTTCTGGGTCCCCCATTGACCAGTATAATAATG
Organism: Rhinella marina; assembly: GCA_900303285.1. Classification (NCBI taxonomy): domain Eukaryota; kingdom Metazoa; phylum Chordata; class Amphibia; order Anura; family Bufonidae; genus Rhinella; species Rhinella marina. Next base: position 26,709 of record ONZH01023394.1, on the reverse strand, counting down.
GCGTAGAGATGAGCGAGCATGCTCGGCCGAGCATGCTCGGGTGCCATTTTCGCGTATTTGCGTATGCATTTTAAAATTGGTACGCTAATACATACGCATATTTTAATCTGTACACTAATGCGTACGCATTTTAACAATTTGTACATTATGCATACGCATTTGTGTACAGAATAAAATATGCATATGTATTAAATTTTAAAATACGTACGCAAATACGCGAAAATGGCACTCGAGCATGCTCGCTCATCTCTATAATGGAGGTCTCAGCACTAATGTTGAGGCTCATCCCCATACTCTATGGTTGAACTCCCAACAATCACACACTAACAGCCTATCCCGTGGAAAGACTTCCAGTGTTTAACTTCATAAATATTTATAGATACCATTAATAATAAATTAATATATTTTTGGGTCTCAACATATGTAAAGAGAGAAAATGGTCCAAAATGATGGTGTTGATTTGTTACTATGGGCAACACCTTCAAAAAAAGATATGTATGATGCCAACCCAACAGAATCATATTTTAATAGGGGCTTGCCTCACTTCCTTTGAACTATAAATGCCTGTTTTGTATTACTGTGGCCGCAATCTTACTATTCTTCCTTTTATTACAAGTCTATTTGTAAGGTGTGAGGCTGCATGATTTGTACTGATTATAAATAAACTTTAAACTCTGAAAAAATAAAAAAATCTATCCAAGTACGGTATATTGCTCACAGTAACCAAGTCCAGTTTTGGAAAATGAAAAGTAAACTCCGGTTATGCAGTGTGCTGTGGTCAGAACCTGGAACCAATTTGAGCGGGGGCTGGAGGATCTTTTTTTCCCAGGAGGCGTACTGCATTTATTTCCATTGCAGAACAAGTGAATTCTGGAGAGAAAAAGATTTAAATAGATTAATAATAATGTGCAGAAATATTTATACATATATGTGTAAGTGATAAGAACAGGGCTACCATGTTTGTTACAAAGTGATCCGATACATGGCTGTAGTGCCATCAGCAGGCACGTGAAAATTTGCAAAAGAAGGGCCAACTCCATACTGATCCTATAGTGTTATGAAGTTACATATGACTACCCATGGAGTCATTAGCAGCTAGGTGAAGCGAGAGATTACAGGTAAATAGAGATGAGCGAACGTGCTCGTTACGAGCACTGTAGCGCTCGGCTCCCCTGCGCAATGCCCGCAGGCAGGAGCGGACTGGGAACTTAAAGTGGCCCTGGAAAAAAATACTAAAAGTGGCCCCATTTTGTAGTCGGGTCCAAACTGATGGAAGGCAGAGCCAGCAATACCATATTGTGGCACATTATACCACCCCAACAGAGCCAAATACCACAGTCCATCACGAAATACTGCCAGCAGCACAAAGTACATCCCCAAAAACTTCAACTGGCCGGCCATGAGGAGGGCTCAGGCGGCTCCCTAGGCATCGGCCCACTGGGAAATTTCCCTGTAAGGTCTATGGCCAATCCGCCCCTGCCGCAGGCATTGCGGATCCGTCCTCAGCTGCATGTAAGTCAATGTGGATGGATCCATTTGGTATGACACTCATACCAAATGGATCCGTCCACACTGACTTACATGCAGCTGAGGACGGATCCGCAATGCCTGCGGGCATTCGTTCGCAGGGGAGCCGAGCGCTACAGTGTAAACCTTTTGCCCCAGGCCCTGAAGTTTCACACTATGCTTCTGGCAATGATCAATCATGCAGCCTTCCATGCCTGCAAATTTAAAGGGAACCTTTTACGTTGAACATGATATCTGAGCAGCAGATATATACGTTTATGGAAAATATTTAGTAAAATATGTAATTTATTCATTTAAATTCCTGCTCGTTCTGAGCTTTGAAGTCAAGGAGGCGGTCCTATTAGTGAGTAACAGCCTGCCCTCTATGACTATGTATACACAGATAGCTATCAGTCACTGATCGATGGTTCTCCTCGACTTCAAAGCCAAGAATGAGCAGGAAATTAATTGAGTAAATTAAATGTTTTACTGAATCTTTTCCCATAAAATTATATATCAGTCTGCTCTGCTCCTCCTGCTCTATAACATGCTGCCTGTAGCTTACATTGCTTTTTCATGGTGACAGGTTCCCTTTAAAATGTTAGCTCACTGTTCCAGTCATAGAATAAGATGTATGGGCCCATTTCTATGCTTACCCATGGAGGAGCAGGTGTCTACCGATTGTAAAATGTTTTGGAAGTATAGTATCCCCGTGGTGTGTACAGATTTTGGCCTCAATAAAAGGTTTTCCTCTTCTACCAGCGCTAGATCCTCTCTATCTAGACTGGTCCCGGAAGGTGCTTCTGCTGTCATACGGCTCTGAGTCACACAGGCATCAGAACTCCTCCAGCCAAAAAAAGCCAGGGAATGTACGCAACAAAACATGGGATTCAAAATACCCTGAAAAACAAAGATCAGCATTGTTGTATATATTGTTACACCACCAACACACCGAATAACACTGCAGCAGTAAGAAGCGTAATAAGACAGCAACCTCTAAGAAACACTACCAAGTGTCATAACTACACACAAATATGGCAGGTAGGGCTAGATTCAAGCCACATTACACCTGGATGTTTGATGCATACATACCGCCATACCTTTTTCTTATTATGAAAAAGCACTGATTGAACAGTTTGAGGCTACCACTATGGGAAAATCTTGTTGAGAAAAATCTCTCTGCCCTAGGAGATCAGAGTCTGTTATATACCAACTAAGCGCTTTTAGGGCAATTGAAGCATATGTGATTTGGGTACAATCGTAACCGAACTTTCAAAAATTAGTCAAATCAGACCCAAAAATAATTTCAAGAAATTCACTCATCTCTGCTTTAAATGTACATATGTACATATGCATAGGAGATGGGGTACGCTCAGCGGTACACATTTTGCTCTTAAAAGCGTTATCCAGTAGCACAAATACCCCCATGATGGCCGGGCATCTCCTATAGACAATACTTACCCAGCCCCTGGCACCCGCGTCCCTCCGGATCCCTGCACAGCCGCATCTCTCCGGGTGATGGGGGTTGGTCATCATCGCGGCCTGCTATTGGCTGCAAAACCCCTCCCTGTTACAGGATGTGCTGATCCACGCAACAGGGAGATGCAGCGGTGGCTGCGCAGGGATCCGGAGGGACATAGGTGCCGGGAACGGGTAAGTATCACCTATAGGATGGACCCGGACATTGTGGGGGGTATTTGTACTATTGAATAACCCCTTTAATGAAAGCCAGTGACTGAAACATGCAGATATGTAGGTGTAGGGTTGTCCACACAGTGTACACATGTTATGAATATTTCCCCTAAATACTGGCTCATTTTAGGGGGCAATATAGTGTGTTCAAATACAGAAATAAAACAACAGGGTTTCAAATATCAGGAACAAGGACAAAGGAAATGGATGCATTAGATGCAGCAATGGTGAAGTCACACTGACTTTGAATACTTGTGATTGCTGCTCTCATTCTTGTGCTGGGTACTGACTGAGATGGACCAAGACCACCTGGCAATGTTACATTACATAAAACAGAATACCAGAACCAAGTACAAAACACACACAGTACCTCTTCTAAAGGAGGCTGCAATGATAGTGAACAGATGACAGAGCCTATGCCCAACAGAGGAACATCTGGTATGCTGGTGGGCCAGCCCAACTCAACTTTTCTAGGCTTCTGAATGGCAAACTGCCCTAGTTATGCAGCAATACATCTTTCACAGGGGTAAGGCCATAATGGGTCTGAAAACGGTTTTACTGCAAAATCGATATTAAATGGGATGTGTAGTTTTGCGTGTTAAACTCCTGATTACTTGTAAAACCAACTTTATAACCACACCAATTTGCATTAAAACCAAAGTTTGGCTGCATTACGGCCACTAAGTGTTACATCATGCTGGCGTTTCAGAGTCAACCAAATTTGTCCCTCAGGGCTCATACAATTGAGATGGTTAATGTCAAAAGAGGACAACTCAAGAACATTCAGTTTTTTTAATGTCTAATCATGGGAACAGACAGGGGCGGATTGGGAACTTAAAGTGGCCCTGGAAAAAAATACAAAAAGTGGCCCCAGGTTGTAGGTGGATTCAAACTGACAGAAGGCGTGGTCAATACAAGTAGGTGGGGCTAGCAATACTACATACCAAATACCCTAGTGCAGTACAAAATACTGCCCCAGGAGCAAAACTTACCTCCCCAGAAGCTGGAAACAAGTACAAAATCACCTAAAAGTGTATTAACCCCTCGTTGTCCCCTGTTGGTAATTTAACCCTTTGTTCCCCTAGGGACAGTAGAATGGGGAGGGCTGCAATCTGTGTTTTGAATGTATGTATTTTTTTGTATTGTGGGTGGAATTAAGTGGGATTGTGTAGTGTAGTTAGTTAGTGATATATATATATATATATATATATATATATATATATATATATATATATATATATATATATATAGGTTTTGTTTTTTTTACACTCACCGGTGAGTGTAATACTCATTTCCCCAGTCGTCTCCATGACAGCACAACTTGAGAACTAACAAAGTGAAAACTTAGAGGGGGACCACTGCCCCGAGGACCTTGCGACCATATGCCATGTCCTCATTTGCAAAAACATCAAGCCTATAATGCTTGGTAAAAGTGTGGGCCCTTTTCCAAGTAGCTGCCCTACAAATCTGTTCCAGGGAGGCAGAGGCTCTCTCAGCCCATGAGGTGGAGACCGCCCTGACAGAATGGGCCTTAAGAGAGGGCGGTGGATCTTTAGCTGCCTTTTTCCCTTTATTTGGGCCAAAAAACTGAACAAATACATTTTCATCTGATCTCCAATCCTTGGTGACCTCTAAATAACGAAGAACGGCCCTTCTTACATCTAAATTATGGAATCTAGCTTCCTGCTCATTTTTAGGATTGGCACAAAAAGAAGGGATCACTATATCCTGTGACCTATGGAACGTAGATACTACCTTTGGTAAAAAGGAAGGATTTAACTTAAATACTAATTTATTCTCGAACACCGTCAAAAAGGGTTCACGAATGGTTAGGGCTTACAGTTCACAAACCCTCCTAGGGCTACTTTCACACTAGTGTTTTTAAATTCCGGTATTGAGTTCCGTCATAGGGGCTCAATACCGGAAAAAAACGCTTCAGTTTTGTCCCCATTCATCGTCAATGGGGACAAAACTGAACTGAAGACAACGGAATGCTCCTGAAAGCATTCCGTTCCGTCTTCAGACTGGAGAACAAACCGCAGCATGCTGCGGTTTTCTCTCCGGTCCAGGCATCCGCACCAAGCCGGATCCGGAATTACCCCAATGCAAGTCAATGGGGACAGATCCGTTTGGTGTGACACACCAGTAATCCGGATCTGTCCTCCATTGACTTGCAATGGGGGGGGGGGGGGGGGGGGGGGGGGGGGGTCATTCCGGATTCGGCTACACAGAAATACAGAAATACATACATACAGACAGACATACATACATACATACATACATACATACATACATACATACATACTCACATACTTCAGGCAGGGACGCCGGCAGCATGTCTTCACGCGCCTCCTGCGCGCAGCTATGACGTTTCCCCACTGTGCACAGCAGAGGGCGCTGTGGGGAATCGTCATCACTGTGCGCAGGAGGCGCGTGAAGACGTGCTGTCCGCGTCCCGGGCTGGAGTATGTAAGTATGTATGTGTTTGTGTGTGTATGTCTGTATGTATTGCTGTCCCAATGTCTGTCAACATGTGTGGGGCCGGAGCGCTGCTCCGGCTCCACACATGTATCAGCGTTAGCACAGATCCGTTGGCACCCTTTAGGTGCCGGATCCGTGCTAACGCTAGTGTGAAAGAGGCCTAGCTGAGGAAATTGCAACCAAAAAGATTGTCTTTGAAATTGCTAACCATAAAAACAAAGAGTCTAGTGGTTCAAAAGGGGCAGAAGATAAACCCTGAGGAACCGTGTTAAGGTTCCAAGGGGCCACCATGTTTTTAACTCTGGGACGTAACCTATCTGCTTTTAAAAATCTAGACACCCATGGTACTTCATATAGACTCGTATTATATAGGGCACCTAGGGCCGAGACCTGCACCTTCAAAGTATTCGGGGATAGACCCAAATCTAGCCCATCTTGGAGAAACTCAAGGATAAAGGGAATATTTGGAGTGGCCTGATTGAATCTCTCCACTGCCCAAGAAGCAAACTTTTTCCAGACTTTGCTAGGAGCTGCCCTCAAGAGTTTGCCTGTGGCCAGAGGGAAGCGCGTCTCAACGTCGCTCCAGCCGCCTCAATCCACTCCGCATTAGGCCCCCCTGGACCTCAGCTGGAGGGAGCTTCGCCGGGGTCATTATTTAACAGTGACCCGGGCCCCAGCCGGAATGGGAGGAGGGAGAGCCCAGCAGAGGGATCCGACCTCGGCTGCAGTGGCAAGTAGAAAAGAAAAATAAAAGACTGGGAAGTCGTCTCCCAGCACCTCCCTGATCTTCCTTCCCAACAGGACAGGAAAATACACTGGTGCTGAGGAGGAAGGGGTGGGGTTTTAACCTTCTCTGTATTTTCCTGTCCTATCAGAGGAAGGCGATCTTAGTTGTGCTGTCATAGAGACGACTGGGGAAATTATGTATATATATATATATATATATATACACACACATACACACACATACACACACATATACACACACACACATATACATACATACATACATACACACACATACATACCAAAGAATTAGACTGCAGACATTTAGTATTGCATAATAAATCATTTTATTATTTAAATACAGTTTTCGGTGTCTTTGTGTAGCCACAATAGTACAAGGTAGCTTTACAGTGTGCAGGAAACGGACTTCAGTAAGGGAAATAAATAGGCAGAGCTAGAGATAGCCGGTTACGCCTATGAATATTAATTGATAATATTCCACAAAATACTAATAATTAATATCTCCTTTAACAGTCATGCTCCTTTTACATGGGGAATAGTAATACCTACAGTAGTTGTCAATTTATTCATACATTTCAAGAAGGAATACAAGAGAAGCTGCACTATGCAGGATTGTTGTCTCATATAAGCATCTAGTTAAAAGACATGTCAGGATACTGACTTATATTCTAATGTACAATCCAACTTCACTCAGTCGCAGTTCTTGAGCTCTCAGTGTTTTACTGCAAAGTAATACAATGGGGCAGATTTACTAATCTTGTTGACTGAATGTGCGCCAGATTTATCACAGTGGCTCAGGCTGGATGATTGTGCATGGCTATACACTTTAGCTAACTTTATACCAGCATAACCATCGTTTATACCAATATACAAAATAGTAATGAAAGCGGCACAGCGATCAAAAAGTTATGGTACATTCCACGGCACTCCCACAGATGTGATTCAAAGGTAGTGTTCTTTAATCACCAAAGCGACGTTTCAGTCCTCTTACTTTTCTCAAGCGATTATACCAATACGTCCGTCGTTTTTGTTTTGGGCCTCCTTGAATAAACATGTGTTTCTCACAGGTAATATACTTATCCCGTTCCCTATGCGGCTCCTGGTCCCCGCACCGCCGCTGCTGCTTCTCCCTGTGCGCTGATGAAAACATCCAGTTTTGGTGGACGAGCATCCCTAGCGTCACAGTTCAGGGGATCTTGATCCGATTTTCACTGCTCCACTCCTTGAGGGCATCGCGAGCAATAAGGACCTCAGGAAACCATTGTCAGCCTTTTATGGATACACCGCTCAGAGTTTCACACCCATGAGAGATAAAATATTACAAGAAGGGAGAGGGGGCATCCCAGATTTGTATGGGGATGATTGTAAAGTTCTCTTGACTGTTTCAGGGCCCCCACTGATTAGTGCTAGAGACAAACTAATATGTGTTAAATTTACACTTAGGAGTTATTATACCCCTCATAGATTTTATGTTATGTTTGTATTGCCCTCGGCCGAGTGTCCCAGGTGCCGTATGGCACTAAGCTGCAAGTGTTCTGGGAATGTAGAGTTTTACAGGTGTATTGGAGAGACGTTCTGGAGTTTATGGTGACTAATTTGACCATGCCAAATATATTGCATCACAAAGTTTGCCTCTTTGGGCTAATTGATGACCTTCCTCTTACTGTGGCTTTACACACCTTATTTGAACTACTACTCTATAATGCTAAAAAGGTTATCCTATATAACTGGGAGCACCCAAAGACACCCACCAAAAATGCCTGGCTTAGACAGGTGAATATGGTACTCCCACATTATAAGTTTACCTATGTATCCTAAGGTTGTCCTGATAAAGCGCATAATGTTTGGTTAATTTACATATGGGATGAGAAAAGGTTTAAGGAAAGTGTCTTTACTATTGATGGGCAAATGTCCTACTATGTATACTTGCCATGGCTAGGTTTTGTACATGCTTTATATACTGTATGTTTTTTCATACAGTTTCTTTGAAAAACGTTCCTTTAAAAAATGGCAGCATAAGGTTGCCATTTTTTGATTTTTTTTGTAAACAAAAATAGTGTGGCGGCACCCTTAAAATGTTTATACAGTTAAAGGCATGGAAGGTATTAGAATAATAAAAGAAAAGTTCTACTCACCTTTCATAACCCTCCTCTGTTCCAACACTGTTGCTCCAATCCTCCCCACTGGAATTTCTTTTTTCCTGACTCCAGAGCTGACACTGCAGGCAATCAAACAATTCAACGAGGCCAGTGATTGGCTGCAGTGGTCATATGTGTTAATATTATTTCGGCCCAGAACATGGCGTCATGGCTGCAGAAGTGGAGAGTATGAGAAAGGCAATGCTGGAACAAAGTTGTTTAGAATGGTAAGTATAACTTTTTTTGCCTTTTAAATTCTGGTATTCAGCTCCAGCATAACAACAGAATACCAGACAATCGCCAGATTCGGCATATGTCAGACACTGCTGATGCCTGATGGATACAACTCTGGTGGACAAAATACCACTGTATGCATATGTCCGATATGAAAATTCTAGTATTCTGTTCCTATACCAGAACAGAATATCAGAATTTAAATGGTGACGCGAACCTAGACTAAAGGTGAACTTAATCTGCTCGATATTCGGGCAGTGTATCGAGAACAAATGCTCCTGCGAACACTCTGACTGTCTGTGTAAATATTCCACCGATCACCCAATACTCATTCATCGAGTGATCCTGTCATTCATGCAGGCACATAATCATTTCTGGGCAGCAGGTTGTGCTGTCTAATCAGAGATCTGCTGCCCAGAAACAATGCAGCTGTATGAGGAAGAGCTATCCCAATAGTGCTCCCTCATCCTTATATTGTGAAGAAGATCACTGCATGTAAATGCAGAGGTCTCCTTCACTGAATGAGCAGCCGACTGTGGGGAATGAATGCTTTCTTCACGACAACTGGCTGTTGCATCATGCAGTGTAAACCCACCTTAATACCTTCCTTGTCTTTTACAAAAATGTTTAACTGACAACCCTAATGAAGATTAGGGCTTTTAAGATTACAGCTCTCTTATCTGTGTACAAGACTGATAAAACGTGAACAACAAAACCAAAGATTAAAATTGCTGACTGGTTGGAGCATTGGCAGCTTTACTGTCCTGTTATGCAAGTAGAGCAAACGAGAAATAGTAATTTATAAAATATGAGCAATGCAGGGCACAGGTTTATGTGTACTGCAGAACATTTTCATACACTAACCACTTCTATGAAGAATATCTTCTTAATATTATCCGATTATCATTTTGTATGCATGGCTCCAAATCAATCTCTGGTTGTGCTGTCCCAACTTCAGCTTTCAATTAGAATTCAATACTGTATTCATCGCTATCGATTATCCACAATACTTAGTGTAAGTTGCTGCCATCTAGTGGTCATTATTATATTTTATTATGTTATTTATGGTTGTAATTATTGTCATTCATCTTGTAACACCTCCTCTTCTGTGAGCCCACTTCCTGGGTTCTTCAGTCCTTTGTCAGACATGCATTGGTACTGTCTAAACTCCATGTTCTGTGAGGACCTTGTGACGTCACAGGGTCACATGACATTCAAAGCCTTAATTTCAAAATGACCATGCGCATACTCCAAACACCATCATTGGAGGTAGTTATTTTTGTATTATATTACTTATCTTTATTACCATAGCACATGCAATGTAGATATTAGCCTGCTGCTACAACCCGCAGCTTTGGTATATCACATGACCCTGTGACATCATAAGATCATTATGGTGCATGAAGTTTAGACACAACCAACATTGATCACAGAGCTGGAGAGCGGATTTTACTTTGACCTCTATCATCATTTCTCAAGGCACATTCAATAAATTGCCTATAGACAGATCCATTGGATCTCCCTCACTGGAATTCTGCATGTAACCAGTGTCCCAAGGGGAATGATTACAGACTTCTCTCACATCTGTGTCAGAACATTTAAAGGCAACCCAAGTCTACAGCATCTGTATGTATGTGCATAGTCTGCATATATCATTCTTGAGCAACTCTGATATCAACGATACCTCAGCAGAGCTAGCTGAGAGAAAGAAAAGGATTCTACTCCAATACAAAGATGCCTTATTACAAGGTGGCAAGGATAAAGGTGGAGCTCCACATTGCACATTTGCAAGAGGTTACATCACAACAATCAACTTCAACCAAACATACATCTCCATCTTTCATCAGCTCATTCTAGAAGGTCAGCATTATGTGACAAGCTAATAGAATTCTGTGCAAATGGTGAAGCCGCAAGTTCCTTGACACAGAAGGAAGCAGAGGAAGCCCATATGAAATTCCAGTTAGAAATTCTACAAATCGAAATGGAAGAAGCAGCTGCCTTAACTAGACTTAACTTAAAGGGTTATTCTCATTTTAGACAATGGGGGCATATCGCTAGGATATGCCCCCATTGTCTTATAGGTGCGGGTCCCACCGCTGGGACCCGCACCTATTTCCAGAACGGAGCCCCCGAAGTGAATGAGGGCGCACTGCGCATGCGCAGCCGCCCTCCATTCATTTCTATGGGGCCGCCGAAAATAGCCGAGCGCTGGCTCGGCTACTTCCGTCGGCTACATAGAAATGAATGGGAGCGCACCGCGCATGCACGGCCCGGCTCCCATTCATTTCTATGAGCGGCGCGGGGAGCTGCGCCTGGTGGTGGCCGGACCCCCGGAAACCTGGGGTCCTCAAGGCGCAACGCTCCCCGCTCCATTCTGGATATAGGTGCGGGTCCCAGCGGTGGGACCCGCACCTATAAGACAATGGGGGCATATCCTAGCGATATGCCCCCATTGTCTAAGATGAGAATACCCCTTTAAGCTAAACTAGAAGTCCTTGAATAAGCATTACACCAGGATATTGATCACACTACTGATTACATGCTAAAGCAATCATCTCCTGATAGCCACATTGTTCTAACACTCTATGGCATGATGATAAAAGAGGGGCATTTAAAGCTGGGGCTTTAGTGTAACCTTTGTATCATGACTTTCTGAATAGAACTGCAGTCCAGAAAAATACTTTGTAGTTCTCTGCTGTGGGGTGTAGCCATGTGTAGTGTATAGTACTATGTGTAGTATTTGCATATGTGCTGTATGGTATAAACCAACATATAGTAATATGGTGATTGACGTAAGATACAAAATTGACCATTCTTCTTTATTTGCTATTGGTCGCTGGAATAATTCACCTTTTTGGTTTGTCATTCTTTGCATGAAATCAACAAAATATCCAGTAAACACTGTGTACAAGGGATTTCTCACCATTATGACAAAAATCATGACAGCAGCCACCTGTAACTGTCGAGGAGCTTCTGATGTTTCTGATAATTCAATAAGAAGCAGCAAAACGTCACACAGTACATTCCCGAGCCAGCTGTGATGGGACAAAAGGGTAACATAATGAGGATTAAGCACCAAGAACAGGGTTTCTCTTTACTATATTTATAACCCCATTGGGACTAATAGAACTTACCAGGCTATAAATGTACCACTGATCTGGAACAGTCTCCTACATAAGAAGTGCTTCTTATACCTTTCACAGCACGTGTACACCCCACACTGCATCCTAAGGACAGCAGGCACTGCCAGATACACATTATAAACAAATAAACAAAAAATATATATATATTGATTACATTTTTTACAGCATTTGCAAGACACTAACCAAGCAACTGTTTAAAGGGGATGTATGAGATCAGAAAAACAAGGCAGCTTTATTCCAGAAGGAGCACCAGTCTCTCCATGGGCTCAGAACCATGAATGGGAATATTATACAATATTATACAATACCAGACAAAACCTGAGGGGCTTTTGTAGGAAGAATATTTTCTCTAATCTCATACAACTCTTTTAAAGGGTTTGTTAAACAGGTACTTTGCTAAACTTCTCAGAGTGGGTAGAAAAACAATAGAAGCGGCAAGACTCTCTGATCCACCTCTACTCCTGTTCTGACACTTACCAGGTACTTACTGTTCTCTAGTTCCTGGTCCCATCTCAACACAAAATGTCTACTCAGCAAATCACTCGCCACAGAAGTGACCCGCCTTAGCCAAGTGACTAGTGATGATTTCCAAGTTCGAGTTTTATTACAATTCTGATATTAATTCCGTTACCACGGGCCATAACGGAATTCTATGACGGAATGCCTTTAAGAGGCATTCCATCATAACAGAAGTCTATAGACTTCCATTATGACGGAAGGGCTCTTATAGGCTTCCATTATGCATTCCGTCATAGAAATCCATTATGGCCCGTGGTAATGGAATCAATATCGGAATTGTAATAAAACCCAAACCCCGAATTTGAACTTGTAAAACACAAGTTTGCTCATCCCTACCAGTGACTAGTCAATCAAGCATTTCCTGGGTGTTGAGACTAGCCCAGAAATTAGAGACCATCAGGACCCAGTAAGCATCAGAACAAAGGCCGCGGAATCAGTGAGATAAGTACTAATTCTTTTATCTTTTCCATCATTTTCCAGAAAAAGTGATGGCTTATCATTGGCATCTATGCGTGTTCAGTGGGGTATGACAAGTCAGTAATCAGCAGAATTAAAAAACTCTTCAGGGCTTACCCTATAGGCTCAGTAGGACATCCATACATGCAACTGTGCCTAATATTGTAGCTCAGCCTAATTTAAGTAATCCACCCTGCCGTTCTAATGAACAAACAGGAAAACCATTAGATACCTGAAATGTTGTCATTTTTGGCAGATTTAGAAAAGAAAATATATGTACTGTATTTTCCTCAGAGACTATTTTACTTAGTGTAAATAGTATCTGTTTATCTGTTGTTAAATTGTTTGATCGCACGAACACTAGTTAGCGATGATCTGCCTGTGTAAGAGTGCTGCTGATTACCTGATGAACGAGCAAACATTCGTTCCTTCATCAGGCAATTCCACTGATGAGCAGGCAATCGTCAGGAACGCTTCGTTCCTGACAATCAAAATGTTGATCTGCAGGTCTAATACAGGCCTAAGGGCTGTATTACACCAACATATTATCTGACCAATTTCTGTCCAATCTGTCCAATAATTGGCGTGTATAACGAAAGATCTGTGTGTGTAAACGGCCATCTGAGCAATGATTGATCAGATAATCTTTTGGTGCAATACAGCTCTTTGGGTGCTGCCACACTCTGCAGTTCCGACATGCATTCAGGATGCAGTTTTCAATTTGGCCAGTTTAGCAGCCTCATTAAACCTTGGTGTTCCGCATAGTGGGAAATTAATTGCAGCTAGCTACAATAAACAAAAACTGCATCCTGAATGCATGTCAGAACAGCGCTGTGTGCCAGCACCCTTTGTGCGTAGCCTGTGACAGCTAGGGCAATATAGCAGTTTGCTGTTTATCTTTAATTAACTCTTCCTGCTCTGGTGTTGTGAACAGCTTGTTAATTAGCTTAAACAAGCGTGACTACCCATAGTCCCCTGCATACAATGTCCTATAAATCTAGACACAGCATATGGGAGACACGTTTGTTTGGGGTGGAATGTTTGTCACCTGCAAAGTGTCATCATTCGACAAGTGCCAGGCATTTAAACACGGCAGTTAGACAGGGCAGGAGTGTAACAAGCTCCCATACATTCAAAACTTCTTTCTTACTAAATCTCTTAATCTGCTGGACCTCACAGAAACTTGGATTCAGCATTCTGACACCTCTTCTCCTGCTGCCCTCTCTTATGATGGCCTACATTTTGTACATACCCCCAGACCTGACAACAGATTTGGTGGTGGAATAGGTGTACATCTTTCCCCACAATGAACATTTCAGTTCATTCCCCCAGTACAATCACTCTCATTCCATCTTTTGAGGTCCACACCCTCAGAATCTTTATCCCCTCTACTTCAGAGTGGCAGTTATTTAATGACCCACTGGCTCAACCACTTCGTTCCTGGATCCTTTGCTGCCTGGCTGCCACGCTTCTTGTCCTCAGGACTTCCAACTCATTTTGGGTGACTTTAAAGGGGTATTCTCATCTTAGACAATGGGGGCATATCGCTAGGATATGCCCCCATTGTCTTATAGGTGCGGGTCCCACCGCTGGGACCCGCACCTATATCCAGAACGGAGCGGGGAGCGCTGCGCCTGGAGGACCCCAGGTTTCCGGGGGTCCGGCCACCACCAGGCGCAGCTCCCCGCGCCGCTCATAGAAATGAATGGGAGCCGGGCCGTGCATGCGCGGTGCGCTCCCATTCATTTCTATGGAGCCGACGGAAGTAGCCGAGCCAGCGCTCGGCTATTTTCGGCGGCCCCATAGAAATGAATGGAGGGCGGCTGCGCATGCGCAGTGCGCCCTCATTCACTTCGGGGGCTCCGTTCTGGAAATAGGTGCGGGTCCCAGCGGTGGGACCCGCACCTATAAGACAATGGGGGCATATCCTAGCGATATGCCCCCATTGTCTAAAATGAGAATAACCCTTTAACAATCCCATGGACAGCCCTATCTCTAACCTCCTCTCTTACACTGTCAAACTCTCAGATGCACAAAGACAGTAACTTTCTAACTCTCCTCTCCCGCTCTCTGACCATAACCTTCTTTCCTTCACCGCCATCAGTCTTCATCCATCTCAGCGTACTTATCACACATTCAGAAATCTACATGCCATTGAACTGGCTGGACAACACTATGAGAAACAGCCAGGATCAAGTAGTGCCTCCTACACAAGAACCTCTAAACAGAGATGAAAGCAACCCTGAATTACACCTAAAAACTTGTGAAGTGCCCTGGAGCAGGGATACTGTGAAGTCTAAACATTTATGGACATTAGCCACTGTTTCCCCTATGTAATAAACATCTTACTTTATTTTACTTGAAAGGGTTAACTTGCACTGTTTAATACTGTAACTGCATTTTATATGTATGTTGTGATATATATATATCCTGTTCGTTTGCACTGTATTTGTGAGCCTCTATTGAAAGCGTTAAAGACTTTTGAGACTCTGAAAGAGAAGCTGGTAATTTTCCCACAGCTGCCATAGGGTTTAACCCTTAGACTCCCAGCACCGTACATGTACGGCGCAAAAAGCCGGGACGCAAGTCCCAGCGCCGTACATGTACGGCGCTCTGATCGGGCGGTGCAGGAGCATGCGCCAGCCCAATCAGCGGCAGGGTCCGGCTGTGCCGAGGTGCCAGACCCTTGCTGAACGCGCCAGCATCGGTGAAAACACAGATGCCGGCGCATTAACCCTTCATGTGCTGTGGTCAGTGCTGACCGCGGCACATGTGGTGTGCTGGAGTTCAGGATGGCGAGCGGGGGGCCATCGGGTCCCCAGCGCGGGGACCTGATGGCTCGGATAGCAGCCCGATGCCTTCCTTAGGCATCGTGGCTGCTATCTCTGCGTGCCTGTGCGATCCAGCCCCCTGGATCGCACAGGAAGCAGGCTGTAAGTGTATTACATTGAGTAATACACTTACAGCCAATGCATTACAATTAGAGATGAGCGAGCATACTCGTCCGAGCTTGGTGCTCGTTCGAGTATTAGGGTACTCGTAAGTGCTCGCTGCTCGGACGAGTATCTCGCCATGCTCGAGGAAATGGCAACTTCCGCATCATGCTTTTTTGGCGCCTATAAACACAGCCAATCACAAGCCAGGAGACTCTACGGTACACCCAGCATCACGTGGGGCCCTTACATGTCGATAGCAGGGGTTGGCTGACCTGATCAGGTGACCCTGGAATATACTAGTGACTGCCCGCGGTGCTTGGCTCAGATGCCGTCTGGATGTCGTTAGGGATAGAGCTGCTGCCTTTCAGGGAGAGTGTTCGGGCCTGCATTTAGTTCTCTGTTAGGCAGGAATCACCCACAAAGAAGCCAACAGCCCTTCTAAGGGCTAGAAGACTTTTTTGTCTCCTGGCTTGGCTGGCATTGCACACAGCAGTGTGGAACCATTCTGTGTGTCACAGTTCAGCACACTCACTCCAATCCATATATTCTGTCCAGGTGACACTTTCTGTATGTCACAGAATAGAACCAAGTCATTTGCTACCTGTCACGTATACAGCTTGATACTAAAAATCTCTGTGCGACATTTGTCTGGGTCGCAGTCTAAATAGCCACCGTCAGTAGGGTGTCAGTCAGCTCTACGATAGTTTCTGCACGTCACGTTCCAAAAAAAACAAAACTAAAAAAAAAAAATAAAATAAAATATTATATATATATATATATATATATATATATATATATATATATATATATAAAATATATAAAAATAATTAGTTGTATTTGTTGTTTTAGCTTAGTGATACAAATCCATTTCACACAGCTGCGTGTAACCTGTGTGTCACAGTTCAGCACACTCACTCCAATCCGTATATTCGTGAGACAGTACCTGCTGATGAGGGAGCTGTGGAACGCCGCAGAGCTACACTCCCTAGCTTCATGTCTCAACTTACAGGGACACATGGTAGAGGACTGTTGAAACCACAACAGTGTAAACAGCTGATCTCGTGGATTGCGGACAATGCTTCAAGTAATTTGTCCACCAGTCTGTCTTCCACGCAGTCCACCCACGTTACCCAAGGGAGCACTCCTCTGGCTCCTCCACCTCAACCTCCTATCCCCCAGTCTGCCCCCCTCCCAGGAAAATTTGGAATGCGATCCAGCATACTCTCAGGAACTGTTTTCTGGACCCTTCCCAGAGTCACAAACCACTTCTCAGGTTGCTGCTGACCTCGTTCAAGATGCCCAAGTTTTCCAACTGTCGCAGTCTGTGGGTAATGATGATGATCATGATGACAATGTTGAGTTAGTGGAAGAAGTTTGTAAAGAGGTGTCAGACGATGAGGAGACACGGTTGTCAGACAGTGGTGAAGTTGTTGTCAGGGCAGGAAGTCCGAGGGGGGAGCAGACTGAGGAATCGGAGGATGACGAGGTGACTGACCCAAGCTGGGTTGATATGCCGAGTGAAGACAGTGCTTCTGAGGCGGAGGCGAGTGCTGCACCAGACCAGGTTGTAAGAGGCAGTGGTGTGGCCAGAGGGAGAAGCAGGGCCAGAGCTGGTGCATCATCAGCAACTGTTTCACGTAGTGAAGCTCCCGTGGCGAGGCCTAGATGTTCGCAAGTCTGGAGGTTCTTTAAAGAAAGTGAGGATGACCGACGGACTGTGGTGTGCAACCTGTGCCACACCAGGATCAGCAGGGGTGCCACCACTACTAGCCTAACCACCACCAGCATGCGCAGGCATATGAGTGCTGAACACCCCACTCAATGGAACCAAGGCCGTTCACCACCTCCTGCGGGTCACACCACTGCCCTTCCCCTGTGTCACTCGCTGCCTCTGCTAGTCAACCCCCCGCGTCACTCGCTGCCTCTGCTAGTCAACCCCCTGCCCAGGACCCCGGAACGAGCGCCTCCCGCCGGAAAACCACACCTTCGCCTCCACGATCCTCCACAGTGTCCACCAATGTGTCCCAGCGCAGCGTTCAGCTGTCTTTACAGCAGACGCTGGAGCGCAAGAGGAAATACAGTTCCACCCACCCACATGCCCAAGCCCTCAACGTCCACATCTCCAAATTGCTGACCCTGGAGATGCTGCCCTATAGGCTGGTAGAGACCGAGGCCTTTCGCAATCTCATGGCGGTGGCTGCCCCTCGGTATTCGGTCCCCAGCCGCCACTATTTTTCACGATGTGCCGTCCCAGCCCTACACCAGCACGTGTCACAGAACATCATCCGTGCCCTGACCAACGCAGTTTCTGAGAAGGTCCACCTAACCACGGACACGTGGACAAGTGCTGCCGGGCAGGGACACTATATCTCACTGACGGCACATTGGGTTAACTTGGTGGAGGCTGGGACCGAGAATGACCCTGGGGCCGCTCATGTTCTGCCCACACCGAGGATTGCGGGGCCTACCTCGGTCACGGTCTCTCAGACGTACTATGCCTCCTCCTCCTCCTCCCCCGAATTACCATCCGTGGGCACGGCGCCTTCAGTCGGTAGCTCTAGGCGCAGCAGCAGTGTCGTGGGAAAGCGCCAGCAGGCGGTGCTCAAACTGCTGAGCTTAGGTGACAAAAGGCACACCGCCCAAGAGCTGTTACAGGGCATCATGGCGCAGACCGCTCTGTGGCTGGCACCGCTGAACCTCAAGCCAGGCATGGTTGCGTGTGACAACGGGCGTAACCTGGTGGCGGCTCTGCAACTCGGCAGACTGACACATGTGCCATGCCTGGCCCACGTGTTCAATCTCATAGTTCAGCGGTTCCTCAAGACATACCCCAATCTGTCTGATTTGCTCACCAAGGTGCGCCGCATCTGTGCGCATTTCCGCAAGTCGACCACAGATGCTGCCACTCTCAGGGCAGCGCAGCGCCGCCTACAACTGCCCGCTCACCGACTGTTGTGCGACGTGCCCACGAGATGGAATTCCACATTAAACATGTTATCCAGAGTTTACCAGCAGCGCAGAGCGATTGTAGACTGCCAGATGTCAACTTCCACCAGAACTGGTAGTCAGGTCAGTCAGATTCCTCAAGTCTACAATGAGGAGTGGACGTGGATGTCTGATATCTGCAACTTTGAGGAGTCAACACAGATGGTCAGCGGCGATGCCGCCATTATCAGCCGCACCATCCCACTGCTTTGCCTGTTGAAAAACTCACTGCTCAGCATGAAGTCGGATGCTTTGCGCTTGTCACAAGAGACGGTGGAGAAAGATACGTCGCTTGATAGCAGGGGCGGATTGGGAATTAAAAGTGGCCCTGGAAAAAAAAATAAAAGTGGCCCCAAATTGTGGGCGGGCCAAGATTGAGAGAGGCGGGGCCAGAAATACCATAGAGGGAGCATTATATCATGTCCTCCCCTTGCCCTCCAGTAATGCCCCCCACCCCAGTAATATTCCTATAGCGGCCACAGTAATGCTTCCACCCCCAGTAATGTCAATATAGAGCCCCCAGTAATACACCCTGGCCCCAGTAATGTCCTTATAGCTCCCCCAGTAATACCACCCCCCACCCCAGTAATGTCACTATAAAGCCCCCAGTAATGTCACTATAGCATCCCCATTAATGCCCCCTGCTCCAGTTATGTGACTATAGAGCCCCCAGTAATTTCCCCTCTGCTCCCAGTAATGTTACTATAGAGTCCCCAGTAATTTCCCTTCTGCCCCCAGTAATGTCCCTCCCTGCCCCAGTAATGTACAGTGGACACTTTAAGGGGGCAGGGCACATTTTTGTCAATGGCTGGCAAAAAACAAACAAACAAAAAAAACTTACCTTAGTGTGCAGACCTGGAGCAGCCTCTTCTGGCCTGTGTCCTGCAGCAGGAGGGATAGGGGTGATGACACAGCGTCAGTCGCGCTGACGCTGGGAGTGGGAGGAGCCACAGGTCCTTTCCCCATCTGAAGAGGATAGTGAGCTCTCTCCTGCTGTCGGGTGTCAAAGGACCTGACAGCAGGAGGTACAGGGGCGGCACATTATCAGAGGCAGGGGCTGCACAATAGGGCATGATAAGAAGATCACTGGAGGGCCAGCGGCCGCCGCCGCCCTCTGTACAATACACATTGCAATACACAATACTATACACATTGCGGCCAGCAGCAGCCCTGTTGCGATCTCATTATCATGACATTGGTATGATAATGAGATAGCAGGGCTGCTGGTGGCCGCAATGTGTATTGTAATGTGTATTGTAATGTGTATTGTAGTGAGGGCGGCGGCCGCTGCTCACCCTGCTGACGCCGGCCCACAGAATACTTTAGGCAATCGGCCCACCGGGAAGTGTCCCGGTGGGGTACATTGCCAATCCGCCCCTGCTTGATAGCCAGAGCACCCTCCGGTCTGTTTCTCAGCACGTATCGGAGGAGGGGGATGAGGAGGAAGAGGAAGAGGAGGAGAATGTCGGCGAGACAGTAGAGGGTACCAGTGCTCAGTCCTTAACCCTTTCTACCCCGGAGGTTTTTTCGGTTCTGCATTTTCGTTTTGCGCTCCCTGCCTTCAAACAGCCATAACTGTTTTATTTTTCTGTTCACATAGCTGTATGAGGGCTTGTTTTTTGCGGGACAAGTTGTACTTTCCAACGCCACCATTTAATATTGCATATGGTGTAGTGGGAAGCGGGAAAAAAATTCCAAATGGGGTGAAATTGCAAGAAAACCGCTATTCCGCTACAGTTCTACGGGTTTCTTATTTACAGCGTTCGATGTGCATTAAAACTGACCGGTTACTTTCATTCTACTGGTCAGTACGAATCCGGCAATACCTAATATGTATAGTTTTTCCTGCGTTTAGATGGTGATAAAATAATTAGAAAGTTGCCCTTTTTTTTTTTCCTTGTCATATATTGACCCCTATAACTTTTTGGTATTTATGTGTACAGAGCTGTATGGGGGCTCATCTTTTGCGGGGTGGTCTGAAGTTTTTATTGATACCATTCTGGGGTGTGTATGACTTTTTGATCACTTTTTATTTAATTTTTTTTAGAAATAAAAAGCGACAAAAAACGGCGAATCGCCATTTGGACGCTTTTTTCCGCCACACAATTCGTCGTATTGAAATTTTTTTTTTAGATTTTAAAAGTACGGGCGTTTTCGGTCACGGTGATACCCATGATGTCTATATTTATTGTTATTTAGGTATTTATTTTTTACTTATATGGAAAGGGGGGTGATTTGAACTTTTATATCTTTTTTATTTTTTATATATTTAACTTTTTTTTTAATTTCTCTGTGATTATTTTAAAGCTCAAATATCATCTGATCTATTGTGTTTTGTTTTTTTTCTTTATGAGCAATCATGGATTTACTAGATGCAGTTAAATCCATGAATTGCTCATTTCTTTTGAAGAAGAAGTGAAACTGTTCATTTTCACAGCCAAGTGTTTCCAAATTCCGTAAAACGCTTAGGGGGTCAAAGTGGCCAGTACCCCCCTTAATATATTCGTTGAAGCGTGTAGTTTCCAAAATGGGGTCACTCTGAGGGTTTCCATGTAGGGTTACGTCAGGGTCTCAATTACAAAATGGTGCCTAGAAACTATTCTAGCAAAATCTGCCCCCAAAATCCGTATGGCGCTCCTTTCCTTCTGACCACTGCCACAAACCCATAGAGACATTTACCACCACATATGGGGTATTTCTGCAAACTGCAAAATCAGAGCAATGCATATTGAAGTTTAGTTTGCTGTTAACCCTTGCTGTGTTAATAATTTTTTTCTTGCGTGAATAATCTACCAAAAAAATTGAAATTTCGAAATTTCACTTCCTTTCATTTTCCTTTAATTCTTGTGGAACACCTCAAGGGTTAATGAAGTTTGTAACATCAGTTTTTTATAATTTGAGGGTTGTAGTTTCTAAAATGGGGTCATTTATTAGTGTTTTCCATTAGGTAAGCCTCCCAAAATCACTTTATAACTGAATTGGTGCTCAAAAAAATGGTTTTGGAAATTTTGATGAAAATTTGAAAAATGGCTTCTAAAACTTCTAAGGTTTCTCACGTCCAAAAAAAGTAAAATTACTAGAGGTGAGCGAGCATGCTCGTCCGAGCTTGATGCTCATTCAAGTATTACGGTACTCTTAAGTGCTCGCTGCTCGGACGAGTATCTCGCCATGCTTGAGGAAATGGTATCTCCCGCATTTTGAATTTTTGGCGCCTATAAACTCAGCCAATCACAAGCCAGGAGACTCTGCGGTACACCCAGCATCACGTGGGGCCCTTACATGTCGATAGCAGGGGTTGGCTGGCCTGATCAGGTGACCCTGGAATACACTAGTGGCTGCCCGCGGCGCTCGGCTCAGATGCTGTCTGAATGTCGTTAGGGACAGAGCTGCTGCGTTTCAGGGAGAGTGTTAGGGCCTGCATTTAGTTCTCTGTTAGGCAGGAGTGATCTCAAAAGAACCCAACCGCCCTTCTAAGGACTACAAGACATTTTTTTTGTCTCCTGGCTGGGCTGGCTGGCACTAGTAGTGCAGCTATCGCCATATATAACCCTTTTTTTGTTGTTTTATCTCAGTGATACAAATCCATTTCATACAGCTGTGTGGAACCATTCTGTGTGTCACAGTTCAGCTGTCCAGTCACCACAATCCGTATTTTCTGTCCAGGTGACACATTCTGTACGTCACGTAATTAAAAAAGGTCTTTTGCTCTCACTGATACAGCTACATTACAAAAATCTCTGTGCGACATTTGTCTGGGTTGCACTTAAGCAGACCAAGTCTGCCTAATCTAATAGTTTCAGTGTAACTGCTCCATACTGCACGGTACGTAATAACATATGTAATTTTGCTCTAACTTATCCACCTATATATTTTCTTGTTCAGATTGAACAAGTTTGTGGGTTTCAGTACAGCAGGCCCATTTTTTTTTGTACATATAATACACTATAATACAGAAAATGTTGAACCCCAGGGCTAAGGGTCGAGGGCGTGGGCATTCAATTACTGCAGGGGGCAGAGGCCGTGGTCCTGGGCAGGGTGAGACAGTACCTGCTGATGAGGGAGCAGGGGAATGCCGCAGAGCTACACTCCCTAGCTTCATGTCTCAACTTACTGGGACACGTGGTAGAGGACTGTTGAAACCACAACAGTGAGAACAGGTGATGTCGTGGATTGCGGACAATGCTTCAAGTAATTTGTCCACCAGTCAGTCTTCCACGCAGTCCACCCACGTTACCCAAGGGAGCACTCCTCTGGCTCCTCCACCTCAACCTCCTTCCCCCCAGTCTGCCCCCTCCCAGGAAAATTTGGAATGCGATCCGGCATACTCTCAGGAACTGTTTTCTGGACCCTTCCCAGAGTCACAAACCACTTCTCAGGTTGCTGCTGACCTCTTTCCCGATGCCCAAGTTTTCCAACTGTCGCAGTCTGTGGGTGATGATGATGATGACGACAATGTTGACTTAGTGGAAGAAGTGTGTAAAGAGGTGTCAGACGATGAGGAGACACGGTTGTCAGACAGTGGTGAAGTTGTTGTCAGGGCAGGAAGTCCGAGGGGGGGAGCAGACTGAGGAATCGGAGGATGACGAGGTGACTGACCCAAGCTGGGTTGATAAGCCGAGTGAAGACAGTGCTTCTGAGGCGGAGGTGAGTGCTGCACCAGAACAGGTTGGAAGAGGCAGTGGTGTGGCCAGAGGCAGAAGCAGGGCCAGAGCTGGTGCATCAGCAGCAACTGTTTCACGTAGTGAAGTTCCCGTGGCGAGGCCTAGATGTTCGCAAGTCTGGAGGTTCTTTAAAGAAAGTGAGGATGACCGACGGACTGGTGTGCAACCTGTCTTTACAGCAGACGCTGGAGCGCAAGAGGAAATACAGTTCCACCCACCCACATGCCCAAGCCCTCAACGTCCACATCTCCAAATTGCTGAGCCTGGAGATGCTGCGCTATAGGCTGGTAGAGACCGTGGCCTTTCGCAATCTCATGGCGGTGGCTGCCCCTCGGTATTCGGTCCCCAGCCGCCACTATTTTTCCCCAATGTGCTGTCCCATTCCTACACCAGCACGTGTCACAGAACATCATCCGTGCCCTGACCAACGCTGTTTCTGAGAAGGTCCACCTAACCACGGACACGTGGACAAGTGCTGCCGGGCAGGGACCCTATATATCACTGACGGCACATTGGGTTAATTTGGTGGAGGCTGGGACCGAGTCTGACCCTGGGGCCGCTCATGTACTGCCCTCACCGAGGATTGCGGGGCCTACCTCGGTCACGGTCTTTCAGACGTACTATACCTCCTCCTCCTCCAACCCCTCCTCCTCCTCCTCCGAATTACCATCCGTGGGCACGGCGCCTTCAGTCGGTAGCTCTAGGCGCAGCAGCAGTGCCGTGGGTAAGCGCCAGCAGGCAGTGCTCAAACTGCTGAGATTAGGTGACAAAAGGCACACCGCCCAAGAGCTGTTACAGGGCATCACGGCGCAGACCGATCTGTGGCTGGCACCGCTGAACCTCAAGCCAGGCATG
Source organism: Rhinella marina (assembly GCA_900303285.1). Classification (NCBI taxonomy): domain Eukaryota; kingdom Metazoa; phylum Chordata; class Amphibia; order Anura; family Bufonidae; genus Rhinella; species Rhinella marina. The sequence continues at coordinate 2,356 of ONZH01023394.1, read as the reverse complement.
GTTGTGTGTGACAACGGGCGCAACCTGGTGGCGGCTCTGCAACTCGGCAGACTGAAACATGTGCCATGCCTGGCCCACGTGTTCAATCTAATAGTTCAGCGGTTCCTCAAGACAAACCCCAATCTGTCTGATTTGCTCACCAAGGTGCGCTGCATCTGTGCGCATTTCCACAAGTCGACCACAGATGCTGCCACTCTCAGGGCAGCGCAGCGCCGCCTACAACTGCCCGCTCACCGACTGTTGTGCGACGTTCCCACAAGATGGAATTCGACATTAAACATGTTATCCAGAGTTTACCAGCAGTGCAGAGCGATTGTAGACTGTCAGATGTAAACTTCCACCAGAACTGGTAGTCCGGTCACTCAGATTCCACAAGTCTGCAATGAGGAGTGGACGTGGATGTCTGATATCTGCCAGGTGTTGAGCAACTTTGAGGAGTCAACACAGATGGTCAGCGGCGATGCCGCCATTATCAGCCTCACCATCCCACTGCTTTGCCTGTTGAAAAACTCACTGCTCAGCATGAAGTCGGATGCTTTGCGCTTGTCACAAGAGACGGTTGAGGAAGATACGTCGCTTGATAGCCAGAGCACCCTCCGGTCTGTTTCTCAGCACGTATTGGAGGAGGGGGATGAGGATGAGGAGGAGAATGTCGGCGAGACAGAAGAGGGTACCAGTGCTCAGTCCTTAACTCTTGAGCGTGTATGGGCTGAAGAGGAGGAAATGGAGAGTCAGGCCAGTGAGGAGAGGGAATTCTTGCGTGTTGGGACTCTGGTGCACATGGCAGACTTCATGTTAGGCTGCCTATCCCGTGACCCTCGCGTTAGAAGCATTTTTTCAAACACCGATTACTGGGTGTTCACTCTCCTGGACCCACGGTACAAGCAGAACCTTTCCACTCTCATCCCTGTAGAGGAAAGGAGTATGGGAGTGAATCAATAACAACAGGCCCTGGTGCACAAGCTGAAACAATCCTTCCCATCTGACGCCGCTAGCGGCAGAGGGCATGGTTCTGTAGGCCAAGTAACGGGGGAGAGGAGGCAAGCAGGCAGCTTGTCCAGCACTGGCAGGGGAACGCTCTCCAAGGCCTTTGCCAGTTTTATGTCACCCCAGCAAGACACTGTCACCTGTCCCCAGTCTAGGCAGAGTAGGGGGGAGCTGTACAGAAAGATGGTGAGGGAGTACCTAGCTCACTATACCAACGTCCGGACCGATCACTCTGCTCCATACAACTACTGGGTTGCAAAGCTGGACACGTGGCCTGAACTGGCGCTGTACGCCTTGGAGGTGCTGGCCTGCCCTGCCGCTAGCGCGTTGTCAGAGCAGGTATTCAGTGCAGCTGGTGGCATCATCACCGATAAGCGTACACGCCTGTCAACTGACAGCGCTGACAGACTGATGCTTATTAAAATGAACAAAGCCTGGATTTCACCGGAATTCAAATCTCCTCCGGGGGAAAGCAGCTAAAGATTAACATTACTTACGTATCTGATTCCTCTTCTCTACTCCTCCTCCCCTTCTTGTCGTCTTTGCCTAACGCTGACCCAAAAAACACAATTTTTTAGAGGTCCAACTGGCACTCTTACCACAATTTTTCCGGAGGGCCACCTACAGGCCCTCTCTCCAAACAATTTTTCCGCAGTGTCAACTACAGACAGTGTAAAACAATGTTTCAGGAGGCGCAAGTACCGACATTTAAAAAAAAATTTTTTTGCTGAGGGTAGACTTTATGTACTCCGAAAAGAAAAAAATTTTTGGAGGTTCAACAAAAGCCATTTCACTGCATTCTCAGTCGGACAAAGTCATTGGTGGTGTAACCACCATGCTGTGTCAGGCAAAATTTTTGGGGGCTTCACCAGCTACCGCATAGTCACTCTGTTGTCACCGCCACCATACAGGGCCACGAAAAAGGTTTATGTGGTTCGCCTGCTACCGCAGTGTCACTCGCTCACTCTGTTGTCACCACCATAGTGGTTTGCACTATAGCAGCCCAAGTCTGCACATTCCCCTTTTTATCTCCAAGTGATCTATACTGCACGTCACGTTAAAAAATAGGTTCTTTTGCTCTCAGCGATACAAATCCATTTCATAAAATCCTCTCTCTCTTTAACTGATCTATACTGAACGTCACTTAAAATTACGTCTTTTTCCTCTCTCTCCAAACTATTTTTCCGGATAGGTGCCGTATACGGTATTAAACTGAGAAGAATACATACAACACATGCCCCACTTGATCAATCTCATAGTTGACAACCGTACCGGTTGATTCTAAATTTTTAAGTTGCGGTCCTGCGTCGTCATTCGAACTCCATCCAGCTGTTGTCACCACCACGCTAGCCAAGGGGGCACTCCTCTG
>ONZH01023393.1:0-98174 GCA_900303285.1 Rhinella marina | reverse complement strand
AAAATAATTAAATAATTTTTTTTTAAAAGTGGCGTGGGGTCCCCCCCTTTTTTCCTTCGCCAGCCAGATACAACCAGCAGCAGCGTACCTCTCTGGGAGGTATGGAGAGCTGCAGGGGGAACAGGAGGGAGGATGGAAGAAGCAGACAGCCGGTTTCGGCTATCTGCTCCTTCCTGCAACAGGCAACTGTCTCTACGTCCTATGGACGCAGAGACAGCTGCCAGAGGCCCGGGTCCCCCTTTCTTGACAAATCTGCCCGGGCCTCCCACAGCAGGTTCTGCTGTACCCCCCTGATGGCGGCCCTGGCTCTGTGATCCGCTCCAGAGTTTCCATTCAGCCCTGGCTACAACATGCTTGCTGCTTGTTCCTTGCATCACTCCCTCTGAGCCGGCGCAGGTTGGATCATGTGACCATGTTGGATCATGTGGGTTGATCATGTGACCATGTTTGATCATGTGGGTTGGATCATGTGACCTCGATAACCAACCCTGGCCATCCTGCTCATATATAAGTGGCTCAGATGCCCTCTTCCCAGAAGCCTCAGTCCTTGTATCCTGTTGGTTACCATTGTTCCTGCCTGAATTCCAGTGCTGCTGACTCGTGCTCGTGTTCCCGGATTCCGCTATCTGCTTCATCCCTGCCTATCTGCTTTGACCTTCTTGTGGCTGACCCGGATTGCCTGACCTGTACCTGTGCCGCCTGCCCTGACCCTTGCCTGTCTGACTTCGCCTCTGCCTCATTCTTCAGTCCTGCATTGCTGCTCCTGGTGACGACTCGGCCCTCTGACCACCACTGTACCTCTGGTACCTTCGCAGATACCTCCTGGTCCACCTGGACCGGCTGCCTCGTGTGCCTATCCTCCTCAGGAGGTAGCGACCTGATGTTACCCTCGGAAAGTCTATCCCCATCATCAGGGGTATTGTGAAGATCGAGGGGTTCACTTAGACAACGCCCTTAGAGGAGGTAGAACACAAGGCAAGTGGGTCCACACCCGCTGGCTTGTGACACTTGTACAGTCATGGCCAAAAGTTTTGAGAATGACACAAATATTATATTTTCACATGATCTGCTGCTCTGGTTTTTATGTGTGTTTGTCAGATGTTTTTATCACATACAGAAATATAATTGCAATCATATTATGAGTAACAAAAGCTTATATTGACAGTTAGAATGAGTTAATGCAGCAAGTCAATATTTGCAGTGTTGACACTTCTTCTTCAGGACCTCTGCAATTCTCCCTGGCAAGCTCTCAATCAACTTCTGGACCAAATCCTGACTGATAGCAGTCAATTCTTGCACAATCAATGCTTGCATTTTGTCAGAATTTGTAGGTTTTTGTTTGTCTACCCGTCTCTTGATGATTGACCACAAGTTCACAATGGGATTAAGATCTGGGGAGTTTCCAGGCCATGGACCCAAAATCTCTATGTTTTGTTCCCTGAGCCATTTAGTTATCACCTTTGCTTTATGGCAAGGTGCTCCATCATGCTGGAAAAGGCATTGTTGATCACCAAACTGCTCTTGGACGGTTGGGAGAAGTTGCTCTCTGAGGACATTCTGGTACCATTCTTTATTCATGGCTGTGTTTTTAGGCAAGACTGTGAGAGAGCCGATTCCCTTGGCTGAGAAGCAACCCCACACATGAATGGTTTCAGGATGCTTTACAGTTGGCATGAGACAAGACTGGTGGTAGCGCTCACCTCGTCTTCTCCGAATAAGCTGTTTTCCAGATGTCCCAAACAATCGAAAAGGGGATTCATCAGAGAAAATGACTTTACCCCAGTCCTCAGCAGTCCACTCCCTGTACCTTTTGCAGAATATCAGTCTGTCCCTGATGTTTTTTCTGGAGAGAAGTGGCTTCTTTGCTGCCCTCCTTGAGACCAGGCCTTGCTCCAAGAGTCTCCGCCTCACAGTGCGTGCAGATGCACTCACACCTGCCTGCTGCCATTCCTGAGCAAGCTCTGCACTGCTGGTAGCCCGATCCCGCAGCTGAAACACTTTTAAGAGACGGTCCTGGCGCTTGCTGGTCTTTCTTGGGCGCCCTGGAGCCTTTTTGGCAACAATGGAACCTCTCTCCTTCAAGTTCTTGATGATGCGATAGATTGTTGACTGAGGTGCAATCTTTCTAGCTGCGATACTCTTCCCTGTTAGGCCATTTTTGTGCAGTGCAATGATGACTGCACGTGTTTCTTTAGAGATAACCATGGTTAACAGAAGAGAAACAATGATGCCAAGCAGCAGCCTCCTTTTAAAGTGTCCAGTGGTGTCATTCTTACTTAATCATGACAGATTGATCTCCAGCCCTGTCCTCATCAACACCCACACCTGTGTTAATGGAGCAATCACTGAAACGATGTTAGCTGGTCCTTTTAAGGCAGGGCTGCAATGATGTTGAAATGTGTTTTGGGGGATAAAGTTCATTTTCTAGGCAAATATTGACTTTGCAAGTAATTGCTGTTAAGCTGATCACTCTTTATAACATTCTGGATTATATGCAAAATGCCATTATAAAAACTGAAGCAGTAGACTTTGTAAAAATTAATATTTGTATCATTCTCAAAACTTTTGGCCATGACTGTACATAGTAAACAGTATTATAGTAGTTATATTCTTGTACATAGGAGACAGTATTATAGTAGTTATATTCTTGTACATAGGAAACAGTATTATAGTAGTTATAACTGCTATAATACTGTCTCCCATGTACAAGAATATAACTACTATAATACTGTTTCCTATGTACAAGAATATAACTACTATAATACTGTTTCCTATGTAGAAGCATATAACTAGTATAATACTGCTCTTATGTACAAGAATATAACTACTATAATACTGCCTCTATGTACAAGAATATAACTACTATAATACTGCTTGCTATGTACAAGAATATAACTACTATAATACTGTCTCCTATGTACTAGAATATATTCTTGTACATAGCAAGCAGTATTATAGTAGTTATATTCTTGTACATAGGGGCAGTATTATAGTAGTTATATTCTAGTACATAGGAGACAGTATTATAGTAGTTATATTCTTGTACATAGTAACAGTATTATAGTAGTTATATTCTTGTACATAGGAGAAGTATTGTGGCACTTATATTTGTGTACGTTGGAGTGAGTGTTATTAAAAGTTTTCCCAAAGTACAGACACTAAAAACTTTGCACAACTTTGGGTAAAGTTTTTTGGGGTAAACTTGGCACAACCCCTTGAAAGCAACAGCTACCAAGAATGCTATGGGTTGCTGTATGCAGGAAATGTCACATTTGTTTTTTGTTTTTCTTTTTGTGTGTGTGTGTTTTTACCAGTAAAGATTTAAACTGAACTATATATTTCCAGTTTGATTTTATTCAATTTTTTTACATGATTCTGAAATGTTACCTTCTTGCATAACAGCAGGAGATCTGCTTTACAGCAGCTACATGCAAATAAGAAATTTTAGTTCAGAAAATGACCTAATGACTTCTATAGGAGAGTTGTGGCGTGCTTTATTCCATGTTCAGAGTTCACTATGCATGAAGGAGAAGAAAGGAAGAGGAGCTGTCCCTCTTAAGGCTTTACTACACTGGCCGATATTTCATCCAATAATCGCTAAAGAGCATTCGCATAAACGCTCGTTAACAATCATCTTGCACTGTAACACTGCTGCTGATTGCCCAATGAACGAGCAAACGTGTGCTTAAAAATCAGATCTTGCGGGCAGCAGATCGCGCTGTCTAATAGCGATCTGCCGCTGGCCAACCACTAGACTGTATGTCGACAAGAAATGGCATGGTGATCGCTCCTCCCCATGCTGCAGAGGAGATGGCTGCATGTAATAGCAGGGGTCTCCTCCGTTAGCTAGCAAGCAATTGCCAGGAAGGAATGCTTCCCTCCCAACAATCGCTTGCTGATCTGCCTGTCTAATACAGGCATTACCTACTGTCAATGGTGTAATCCTGTTTTATCTGTATCCAGCTTTCACTGTAATCCTGCCCTCCGGTGAGATGACTACTGATTTCACCGCCAGTTTATACCAGACATGGGATTCAGCTGGTTCTGTCCAGTTCTCCTGATCCATTTGTTAAACTGAAAACCAGATCACAGAACCATTTGCTGGCTGAATCTCATTCTGGTGCTCTGTACTGCTTGCCAGTTACAGACAACTATATCGCCGTTGTGAGGACAGCGTTACAGTTGAAGACGGAGGTGGGTATGACAGCCTTTCACTTGACATTCATTCCAATTACATCATCATGACCACCTATGCTGGGTGCGAGGCAGGTAATGACTTCTTTGTGGCCACCTGTGCAACTGAGGTAGAAGCTGGAAGAGGCCTTTGGCTGCATGGAGCAGGAGTCAGGTGAGTGATTTTTTTTGTCACTTCAGGGGGCATTATAACTAAAAGGAGCATTCTGGGGGAATTATAAGTACTAGGGGCATTATATTTACTGGGAGAACTATGTGGTATTCTATTAGGGCCATTATGGGGGAACATAATAAATACTGTGACCACTAAAAGGACATTATAACTATAGGAAGCACTATAGGGGCATTATAAATACTGGGAGCACTGTAAGGGTCATGTGAAGTAGTGGGAGCACTATAGGGGCATTATAAATACTGGGGGCACTGTAACATTACTGAGAGCACTATAGAAGGCATAATAACTACTGGGGACAATATAGGAGAGCACAGTAACTACTGGGGGCGCTATAGTAGATATAATTACTGGTGGAACTATAGGGGACAATATAACTACCGGGGAATTATAATTACTGGTGGCACTATCGGGAGCATTATAGGTACTTGGCTACTAAAGTGGTACATTATAACTACTAGGAACACTATAGGAGGCATTATAAATACTGGGAGCACTATAGAGGGCATTATAATACTAGGGCACCTTGGGGAAAATAATTTCTACTATGGGGCATAATATAGGGGGCACTACTACTGACAGGGACACTGTAGAGGAGCATTGTCACTATTAAAGACACTGTTACTAACGAGAAGAAACATATTACTATTTGTGGGAGTTTTGTAGTGTTCTTGCCTTGATGTAGGGGAAGGGGGGGACTATTCTGTATAGCACTATTATTTCTGCTGTATAATATTTGAGAGCACTGGGGAGCACAGTGGGCAGAATATTTTTAATAACAGCAGGATAGGGGTCCCAGTAGGGGAGGATGATGGAAAAGTGAAGAACCTAAGATGTCAGTGTAGCAAACTCTGCAGAGACGAGACGTAGCTAAGAGATAGTCTTGTTCAAATGGGAAAAGAGAACATGTTTAATCACTGGCTGTAAAGCCTGTAATAAGTATGTAGTGCTGTATTCTCCTGTATGTTTGGTACCACTGAATATAATGTTCATGCAAATATGTCTTTAGTGCTAGAGGTTGGGGGTGGGATTAGCTGGATTGGGAATTTGGCAACGCCCGTGTTGGAGTTACTGTCCCTTATCCTGCCTCTGTCTAGCAGTCATGGTGCAGGTAGAGCAGGACTAGCTGAACACAGGCATAACAGTCAGGCTTCCGCATAAGATGTCAAACACCTATTGAGCAATTCATCAACCTCTAATGTAGTCTCTCCTCTGCTGCCCTCTTCCCCTATGCTCACCATCACCACAGTTCCTGTGGGGCTAAATATCCCACCAGCTGTAGATACCAGATACAAAATATTCATATCTCTTAATATTATAAAAATGAGTTTCTGTCTGTCTGTCCGTCTGTCTGTCTGTTCTCTATGCGCGACCAAACTACTGGACCGATTTTCACCAAATTCGGCACACAGGTACATCAGGTGCCCGGGAAGGTTTTAGACCAGGTCTCATCTCTCTAGGACATAACGTTCCCGAGATATTCCCAAAATATGACCTGCATTAGCCAATATTAGCCTGACAGCATTGGTTTTAAACCCCAACTGCCATTCTCTGCACAGACGCACACAGGGAGGGTAGGTTTCCATAACAACACAGCCAGGTAATTAGCAGCCAGCTGAGGATCTCAGGTAACAATCCAGTCATTTCTATTCAATGCTTTAAAGGGGCAGAGCGCAGTGGATTATACTGTTAAAGGGGTATTCCGGTTACCATAAATATAACTTGTTTTAGACTAATTTTAGACTATGACCGTTCAGTAGTAAATCTTTCACTGCTACCCATTGCATGTCCTCATAAATTACCATGGCACCGACCTGTGATTCACACCACTCTCAAAAGAAGGACTTACAACACCTGCTCCAGGTTTCACTAAGCCACATCCTGACCCTGTCAGGCCACGCCCCCTTTCCCCACCGCAGCCAATTGGGGTTGAAAAAATGAAGGTAAAAATAAACTTCTGTCAGCTGCAGGGGTGGGAGGGTGAGTTTCTCCCTGCAACAACACACAGAAACATTAGATTAAATAGACTAATATTAGACTACTACCGTTCAGTAGTAATAAAAGATGTTTTCTTCCACTAAAAGGACTTAAAAGCAACCCCCCCCCCAAGGTCCCGCTAAACCACGCCCCCGGTCAGGCCACGACCTCTCCCACTCCGCAGCCAATGGGGATTGAAAAAATGAAGGTAAAAATCAATTTCTGTCAGATACAGGAATGGGTGGGAAGGAGACTTTCTCTCTGCAATGACACACACAAACATTAAATGAAATACATTAAATATACCCGTGCGAAGCAATGTTTTCTTCCACTGCTACCCACTGTATTTCCTCAAATTACCATGGCATTGACCTATAATTCAGGCCACCCTGAAAAGAAGGACCTAAAAGCACCCCCCCCCCAAGGTCCCGGTAAACCACCCCCCCCCCCGACCCGGTCAGGTCATGCCCCCTCCCACTCTGCAGCCAATGGGGATTGAAAAAATGAAGGTAAAATCAACTTCTGTCAGCTGCATTGACTTTCTCTCTGCAACGACACACAGAAACATTAAATGAAATAGATGAAATATACCCAGGCGAAGCCGGGTCTTTCTGCTAGTAGTGTATATAAGGTAGGTGTATCTATTGTAAGGGTAGGCTATATATAGTGTGTAATTCACATACTCTTTAGTGTATTGTTTATGTATAATAATTACAGTACAGTATATGTGATGTTGGTATATTGTCTATATATTTGCGCACATTGTATATATGATGTATTTGTATGTGTACTACTATATATATATATATATATATATATATATATATATATATATACATGCAGTCCAGACCAAACGTTTGGACACACCTTCTCATTCAAAGAGTTTTCTGTATGTTCATGACTATGAAAATTGTAGATTCCCACTGAAGGCATCAAAACTATGAATTAACACATGTGAAATTATATACTTAACAAAAAAGTGTGAAACAACTGAAAATATGTCTTATATTCTAGGTTCTTCAAAGTAGCCACCTTTTGCTTTGATTACTGCTTTGCACACTCTTGGCATTCTCTTGATGAGCTTCAAGAGGTAGTCACCTGAAATGGTATTCCAACAGTCTTGAAGGAGTTCCCAGAGATGCTTAGCACTTGTTGGCCCTTTTGCCTTCACTCTGCGGTCTGGTGACTGTGGAGGCCAGGTCATCTGGCGTAGCACCCCATCACTCTCCTTCTTGGTCAAATAGCCCTTACACAGCCTGGAGGTGTGTTTGAGGTCATTGTCCTGTTGATAAATAAATGATGGTCCAACTAAACGCAAACCGGATGGAATAGCATGCCGCTGCAAAATGCTGTGGTAGCCATGCTGGTTCAGTATGCCTTCAATTTTGAATAAATCCCCAACAGTGTCACCAGCAAAGCACCCCCACACCATCACACCTCCTCCTCCATGCTTCACGGTGGGAACCAGGCATGTAGAGTCCATCCATTCACTTTTTCTCCGTTGCACAAAGACATAGTGGTTGGAACCAAAGATCTCAAATTTTGACTCATCAGACCAAAGCACAGATTTCCACTGGTCCAGTGTCCATTCCTTGTGTTCTTTGGCCCAAACAAGTCTCTTCTGCTTGTTGCCTGTCCTTAGAAGTGGTTTCCTAGCAGCTATTTTACCATGAAGGCCTGCTGCACACAGTCTCCTCTTAACAGTTGTTGTAGAGATGTGTCTGCTGCTAGAACTCTGTGTAGCATTGACCTGGTCTCTAATCTGAGCTGCTGTTAACCTGCAATTTCTGAGGCTGGTGACTCGGTGAACTTATCCTCCGCAGCAGAGGTGACTCTTGGTCTTCCTTTCCTGGGGCGGTCCTCATGTGAACTTGGGGACACTTTCAAAGTTTTCCCAATTTTTCGGACTGACTGACCTTCATTTCTTAAAGTAATGTTGGCCACTCATTTTTCTTTACTTAGCTGCTTTTTTCTTGCCATAATACAAATTCTAACAGTCTATTCAGTAGGACTATCAGCTGTGTATCCACCTGACTTCTGCCCAACACAACTCATGGTCCCAACCCCATTTATAAGGCAAGAAATCCCACTTATTAAACCTGACAGGGCACACCTGTGAAGTGAAAACCATTTCATGTGACTACCTCTTAAAGCTCATCAAGAGAATGCCAAGAGTGTGCAAAGCAGTAATCAAAGCAAAAGGTGGCTACTTTGAAGAACCTACAATATAAGACATATTTACAGTAGTTTCACACTTTTTTGTTAAGTATATAATTCCACATGTGTTAATTCATAGTTTTGATGCCTTCAGTGTGAATCTACAATTTTCATAGTCATGAAAATGCAGAAAACTCTTTGAATGAGAAGGTGTGTCCAAATTTTTGGTCTGTACTGTATATATATAATTGTATGTGGTGTGGAGACCTGTACGTCTGGGTGGTTTGTCAATGGCAGTCTTTGCATGGTTCCACAGTTTAAAAGTTCAAAACAAGGTTTATTGTCTTCCAAAAAACAGCATAAGGGCATCATAGTTCAACATTTACTTTGGCCAATCCATGTGAAATCAACAGAAACAAAATAAAGCACCTCCCTATCTGGGTGCTTTTTAAACAGTGGTTTTCCTCACCTAGGAACTCAGCTAAACACGGAAGATTAAGCTTTACACAGTCAGCAGGTGTTACAGCTACCAGGCTCTGACCCTGAATTAGCCTCTCAGCCCTGTATTTATTCTTCCCTCAATAATGAGGCCAGCTGTTACACCTGGATTACCTTGGGCTAAGGGAATGTGATGTACTGGAGTAGGGAGAGAATGGCAAGTCCTACTAGCAAACCTACCTTGCCATTCCAAAAAACTCCAGCCCATTAACTTTACCAGACACTGTGTTACAGTATGTACAATATGTGTAGCGTATATACGGTGTATGTATAAATGACATAACATATATGTGTGTGTGTATATATGGTATGTTTATGTATGTATATGTGTAGAGCGTATATAGTGTATGTATACGTGTAGTATATGTCTGGTGTATTTATTTATAGTGTATGTGTAGCATATATGTGATGTATGTATAATACATATGGTGTATGTGTATTTACATGTGTCATAATTGTATAGCGGAAATGTCGGCATTACAGAAATGCCAGTAATCATGCACACATTCTTCTGCTGAGATTAGTAGTCTCACCAGTAAGTAATGGTGTTCTATGTCATCAGCAGTGGCCTAACTAGAAGTGACTGGGCCCCGCAGCAAATTTTTGAAACCCCCACCCCTTCCGAAACTTCTGCGCAACCCCCTTCTCCCATGCAACCCCTACTCCTGTGGCTAGTCAAGACTGGTATCTCAGGCACGGTAGCTGCTCCGTCCATTATATACAGTGTCACTGTGTATGATGTTGTTGTATAATACTGTTGAGGGGGCTCTGACAATAAAATCTTTTAGTCCTCCTCCTGGGTGGGCCCCTTCTGAGTTTGGGCACCAAAGCAGCCACTTCCCCTGCTTCCCTTATAGTTACGCTCCTGGCCATCACTCAATTTAAAGGAAATCCACGGCGCTCACCATTAACAATAATGGAAAACTTATTTTCTGTGTTTCATTTCAAGTCATATACACAGGATGCAGATACATGGAGATCAGCCAGCGAATGCAGACTGATCTCCATGTGCTTGTATTACCTTCATTAAAAATAAGGATTTCTGCTGCTGTTGTTGATGGTTAGTGCCATGGACTTCTCATACTTTTAATAGTTACTGGATTTATATGTGTATAGTGTATATATGATATATGGTGTATTTATGTGTGGTGTCTGTAAATATGTGCCGTAACATGGCATATTCTCAATTGTGTAGGTAACTGAATTTTAATCCCACCCCAGCACAGGGTGATAAAGGACAAGAGGGTCTATTTTACCAGCTCAGGGGCTTTTAAGGCCTGTGGCCAGTGGTGAGCACAAATTTATTTTTCATAAAAAGTGGTAAAAGAAAGAACAACATTCTGCAAACAGTAACCCAAATCTATACTCCCTGTACACATGTGCTTTTTACTATAGAGTAGGATGTAGTTTACTTTATATTCTGCAGAGCCCTCCTGCGACAGATGAGCCGGACAACCAGCAAGAGTATGCCTATTGAAGCCATCAAGTGGTTTAGGAGATTGAAGCTTTCACTTTTTAATGGAATTAGACTTTAATTGTGAGAACAGATACCAAAGGCACCCCCCATCCCTGACAGAAATGGCCACATCCTCCTGATTTTAATAGTTCAATAAGTAAGATTGATTTTTTTTTCCAAGCAATCACTGAATGATTCCCAAGGCATCGCTGGCAGCTGGATTAGTCTGTGTTACATTGTGACATAAAGCAGTGGCTGATGGAAAGGTTTCTATTTCTCAATGCACTTGGGGCATCATTGACTCTTGTGAATAAAGGAACAGAGGATATTGCAAGTTGGAAACGCGTTCTAAATTATTGATTATGTTCATCTGCAATTAGTGTATGTTATGTGAGAGGGTTACATGTGCACAGATAACTGGAGACCCATCTTAATAATACACATATCCTGCAAATCCCCCAATTACATTGAAATCCGCACTAGACACAGTAATGATCGCATAAATCATATAGTATGATCTGCACTAAGGTCATCCCATATAATTGCAGTACCCCAGAGCAGGGGTTACTTGAAGATTGTTTTGTTCATTTACGTTATGTCATTTTATGCTTTGTATCCCCAGTATGGTAATATGTGGGACTGACAGAGTTAATCAACTCTGGCACGACCCATGGGGAAGCTGATGTGTGGACTGTTAGCCCCACCCCTAGCTCAATCTAGTCTAGAACTGTCTAATCTTAGCGGGGAAGGAGATACCATATTAGGCAAAATCCATATGCTGCAATCCTCAGTACTAGAGAGGAAACTCCAGAGTCTGTAATGACCGAGAAAATGGAGTCAGTAAGGAACACTGCTATAAAAGCTATAGACATTACTGCTGTGAGGAGAATACTGCTAAGACACCATCCACACTTGACACAACCTGGTCAGTCGCTTCCCCTAACTCTGTACACTGTAGTAGCATATTACAGCTATCTTACTAAAAGTTTTATTCTGCAGATTCTGCAGAGGAAGAATGTGTACATTAAAGTACAATAAGGAGTACATTAAATCTAAACTTGGCCTATACCCATACAAAACCATCTTGGAGCAGATCTACACGGAACATTGTTGGAACTATGTTCTGAGATTGTTGGAAGAACTACAACTATCATTTTGTACTACAGTAAAGAGAGGCATTTATTCTGTTAAATCTGAACTGGTTAGTGACATCATACACTGGTCACTGCATACCCTACACACCCTGCCTTGCACCCATACAAACGTTAACACCAAAGGCACCCGAAACTACCATCAGGCAGAAGCCCTAACACCAGTGACTGCCCTGAGGGAAGAAAGGGTATGCCCTCCTTTCACTGCACTGGCCCTAAGGGGCATTGGTGTGAGGAAAGCCACTGTAGCCAGAACCACTACCACACCCATCGTCCACTCCGGTTCCTCAGGGGCTTGCTGCATAATGAGGTCTGTTTTTCTGGGTTCAGAGCTCCAAATCCCCTGCATACTGTAGACACAGAGTTATAGGATAAATGTCAGCCAACTGTCACAAGGGGGAGCATGGGAGCTTAGTGCAGAAATCCTCTTGTTAAATTGATTCAAGTTTTAGATTTTTTGTCTTCACAATAATAAAAACTTCTACATGTGGCCACATGTCTTTTGCAAGCAGACAGAGATCTGGACTTGCTGGCACTGCTTTGTTCTTCAGCTGAGACCTTCTAGCTTATGAGGTACGTTGGTATTCTGTGGTGGAAGGAAAGGCAGTACCAAGGACAGTCACCAGAGTTTCCTTTGCATATATACAGTGAGGATCCTTTAACCAGCATACAGTATATTAGGTCTGTCTGTCTACCTCCATTGTCCCCTTACCCGGCATATTCTTACACACTGCATCTAATTATCTTTCTGCCCTTTAACCACCTGGTCAGTTGATTGCCACCACTATATGATACTTTGTGCTATGTTCTGTGTGCCATGTTCATACTTTCAGTCAATACATGTGCAATACATGGTTCAGAAAACTGGTGGGGCACCGACACAATCCTTCACTAAATCTTGGAAGACAAGATGAGTGAAACAGAACAGGCAAACTCTGAGATCCTGTAAACTGAGGTAGACCATGACACAAATAAGATTGTGTCAGTAATTGCAGCATGCCAAGCTGCTCTAAATGCCAAGATTTGCAAATCAATAAAAACTGCCTGAGATATGATATTGACAAAATGAGAGCTAGTACAGCTGAGGTTAAACTTCAAATGAGGAAGGTAGAGTACTAAACTCATTCTGCTTCTGAGACTACTGCAACAACAGATTAAAAACTTGCAAAGCTTTAAACCAGGGGTGCACAACCTGCGGCCCGGGGGCCACATGCGGCCCTTGATACCATT
Organism: Rhinella marina; assembly: GCA_900303285.1. Taxonomy (NCBI): domain Eukaryota; kingdom Metazoa; phylum Chordata; class Amphibia; order Anura; family Bufonidae; genus Rhinella; species Rhinella marina. Next base: position 85,339 of record ONZH01023393.1, on the reverse strand, counting down.
CTGTGTGGCCCCATCCATCTGGTAACAGACATGTATGTCCATGTTTTAAGGCTGCTCACATGCATTTTTCATGTATTTCTCCCATTAGATGGGACTCCTGGAACTGTAACTAGACATTAATGGTATACACTGTGTGTTCAATCTGCCATAAATACAGTATTTCAGTTGGTAATACCCCTTTAAATTTTATTTTCGGCCCTTGACGTTGTTTCAGTGGGACAATTTGGCCCCCACCCAGAAAACGTTGTGCACCCCTGCTTTAAACCATAACAGATGCAACAATGTTACAATCAAGGGGCTCTGAGAATTGCTGAAGACTCAAACAGCTCATTCAGAATGTTCTTTCCCCAATCCTCATGTTACATAATTGAGCGACTGCTCAGATTTATGGGTTTAGCACATGTGACCATTCTGACCAATCCTAGCCCTCATGTACCTATATAAATGGCCCAGCCCCCTTCCCAGGTGCCTGAGCATCAAAGCTCCTTGTGTCCTGCAAAGGTTGTTGCTGTCTGTGCTGGTGTTCCCATATACCTGAACCGTGCTTGCGTTTCTGGACTCCTGACCTGTACCTGCCCTGACCCACTGCTTGTTTAACTCTCCTCTGCCTCATCCTACGGTCCTGCACTGTTGTTCCTGGTTACAACTAGGCCTGCTGACTACAACTGTACCTCTGGTACTTCCTGGTCAAGAGGTAGTGACTCGGTGTTCCCCTCGGAAAGTCTATCCCCACCATCAGGGGTACTGTGAAGAACGAGGGGTTCACTTAGACAATGCCCTTAGAGGAAGTTGGTTATGTGTCACAGTAGGTTCACACCTTCTTGTTCTTGAGAGTACGCTCAGGCCATGGACCACCGTGGTCACACCAAGCCTGCCATACCGGAATTGTTATATGAGGTGAAATGTCAGAGCAAATGACAGGATGTTTTTGATTCAGGGTGACCCCTGCAGTTCCCATACCCATGAATCCAGATTTGAGTGCCACAGGTGTGCAACTCCCTCTGCCACCATGCTTTTGTGGAGATCCTAAAACCTATCATGGCTTCCTGAACTAGGACTTGATCCACTTCGAGATGCACGGGCAGAAGTTTCCTACTCAGTGGTCCAAGGTCACCTTCATTGTGTCTCCCCTTGTCTTTGCACCCTGGGTGCATATTATACACGTTTGAAGAGCACTCTGATGGGTCCCGCCTTTGTCACTGTACTCCATGCTGGTCCCCGTCACATATGAGTGCGCGGGTCCCCTCCCCCCGATGGGCCCACGATCATTACGCCCCTGACTGTACCTCTGGTACCTTGCACTGTTACCCCCTGGTCCGCCTGGAACAAAAGGTGTGTTAACATATGTGTGCAGTGTCCCACTCCATAATAGTAGTAGGGCCATGTATATATAAAAGTATTTGCAGAATGTCATTTTATAAGATATCTGAATATTGGCACCACAAATACACATATATATTATAATAAGGGGTAAGGCAGAATAAGTAAGAAGTGAGTCAAGGAAGTGCAGTTAGAAAGCAAGGTCAGACTAGACCAGAACACAAAAGTCAGGGTCAGCATAAGTTTAGTCTGCAGCCAAGAAAAACTAACTCTATAGTCTAACACAAAAGTTAGACGCCCCGGCCAGGCTGCTTGGGCTGGACCTGCTGAATCCAGAAACCAAGTAAGCTGACAAGTAGCTACAGACCAAAGGTAGGCCTCAAGAGAGGAAAAAAAACAGAAATCCAGAGGGTGGAGGAGTATAAGGAGAGAATAGTGAAGACAAGAGTGTTACTTCAACCTATGTACTCCATTAGCACCCAATGAGACAGGAGCTAGCCTACAGTGCCTGTTCACAGTCTACAGTGAAGTAAAAGCAATAAGCAGAGCTGCATTCCTCTAGGGACACCAAAGCCAGGGAGTTCCCCAAAGGGAAGAAAAGGTGCGCCCTTCCTGTCCCCAGGGAGCATCAGATCCGTGAGTACTACTACTCTCATCCTCCACACCGTTCCTGCAGCTCACTGCAATTAGCCTGTGTAATCAGACCCTTAGTAGAGGCACTTATGACAGCAGAGGGAGATACTCAAATCTCATACACTATCTATGATTGACAAAGTGTAAAAGTCTAGTCATAAAAGATCACACTATAACAAGTGTTCAGATGCTGCTCAGTGGACACTTATGGATATAGGTGTCCACTGAGAAACTGGCTTGATGTTAGTTTGTCTGGGTGATCATTCTAAGTGATAAGTGTCTGAACTGTAGTCCCACAGCTGCACCAGTGCCTGTAAAGCTATGATTTCACTGATTGTTCTGCTGTCCTTTTACACTGAAGCGTCTTGGAAGCAGTGTTCTTGATTTTGATGATCTCTCTGCAGTGATGATCTCACAGAAGAACTGCATACGGTCCCTCAGAGTACAAGCTCTGACATGCTTCCTTCTATGCTGTCTGGACACAAACTCCCTCTCCTGGCAGAAATCAGTACCAGCTCACTCCTACCAAGAGGGGAGGAACAGAGTGGTTAGCCCTGTTCCTTCCAACCATACCTTCTCTTGCTGGAACATACAGCCTAAACCAATACATAACATGACATAACAATACATAATACAATACAAATAAAGCATTACAGATACTCCCAGGTCTGGGGTACTGCACACCCCCTTGTTGAAAGGCAAGGCGTCCTCAGGCTGTGCTTTTAGCCCTGCCTGGTAGCTCGGCAAAAGATGCCCAAAAACGTAGATCAAGCTGGCTCTCTCCGAATACTGTGGAGAGAAAAGTTTAAGAGCATAAGTGCATAAATATACAAAACTAAACCTAGGCTAACAATCTAACTGCCAGGAAGAAATTAAATAAAAACAGTCCCAATGGGCAGTTCTGTGGACAAGGTGGTGCTAACTAACTAAACTACTTAATTGCCCAGCTAGCAGAGCACAGCTGTGTTTGAGTCCAATTCGCTGAAAACAGGTAGCAACAGTCCTCAGTTTACAGTAGGAGATGGCTCCTAAATTTCCCCCGGCAAGGAGCTCATCACTTGGCAGTAGCCAGTGGTGTAGCTATAGGGGTCGCAGCTGTCGCAGTTGCGACCGGGCCCCTAAGCACTTGCAGGGCTGCATCGCCAATTAGGCAAGGTGCGGTCCTGCGCACATTTGGGGGGCGGCAGCGGGGCAAAGGGAGATGAGTGCTTCCATTCTGGAAGCGTTCATCTCCATAGTCATCTGTATCGCCGTCCTCGCGTCTCCCCTGCCAGTTCCCCTGATAGGCTGCAGGCCTAGTGCACTGGGGGGCATTTCTTACTGGCACATGGGGGCACTGGGGGCATTTCTTACTGGTACATGGGGGCATTTCTTACTGGCACATGGGGACACTGGGGGGCATTTCTTACTGGCACATGGGGCACTGGGGGCATTTCTTACTGGCACATGGGGCAATGGGGGCATTTGTTACTGGCACGTGGGGGTACTGGGGGCATTTGTTACTGGTACTGGGGGGCATTTCTTACTGGCACTGGGGGCATTTCTTACTGGCACTTGGGGGCACTGGGGGCATTTGTTACTGGCACTTAGGGGCACTGGGGGCATTTCTTACTGGCACTGGAGGCATTTCTTACTGGCATATGGGGGAGCTGGGTGCATTTCTTACTGGCACTGGGGGCATTTCTTACTGGCACATGGGGGCACTGGGGGCATTTCTTACTGGCACATAATTTGGGGGGCATCTATGGGGGTGGGACACTTTTTACTGGCACATGATTTTGGGGGGGGAATCAATGGGGAGAACTTCTGGCGCATTATTGGGGCGTTTCTTACTGGCACAAAATTTGGGGGCATCTATGGGGGGGAGAGCAATTCTTACTGGCACATTATTGCAGTGAAATTTTGGGGGCACTTCTGGCACATTATTGGGGCACTTCGTACTGGCACATTATTGGGGGGCGCTATGGGGGCACTTCTTACTGGCACAGTGGGGACATTAGTACTGTTGGGGGCACTATTACTAACAAGTGCACTCTGGCAGAGAATTATTAGTTGGGACTTTGGGGAACACTATTACTGTGGGGGGCACCCTGGCACAGTATCAGCATAGCGCAGTTATTTCTGGGGGGCGTTATGTTTACACTATTACTGTCAGGGGCACTATTACTGTCTGGGGCACTATTACTGTGGGGGGCACCATGGCTCAGAATCAGCATAGCGCAGTTATTTCTGGGGGGCGTTATGTTTACACTTTTACTGTCAGGGACACTATTTGCTGGGCGCAGTTATTTTAGGACACTGTGTGCCAATAATTATTGAAGGGCAATATCTGTGTGGTACTAGTGGTACAGTACTGGGGGTGGTAGGATGATTTGTCCAGAAGATGGGAGGATGATGGAAAAGTAATAAACTAAGATTTTTTTTCAGTCAAACTGCAGAGATGAGAAATGGCTGAAAAATGGCGTCTGGTCTGAAAGGAGAAGATGAGGAAAGAAAAGATCTACATCAAAGACGACGTCACTGGATGTAAGAGGTATGGGGCGCTGTAGTAGGCTTCATTCACATAAACGTTGTGTTTTGCGGTCTGCAAATTGTTGCGGATCCACTGTAACAATGCCTATCCTTGTCCGCAAAATGGACAAAAATAGGAATGGACATACAGATGCGGACAGCACACAGTGTTCATTTAAGTGAATGGGTCCGCATCTGAGCTGCAAAATATGCAGATCGGAGGCCGCAAAAGCAACGTTTTGTTGTGTGAATGTAGCCTTACCCTGTATGTTCTGTAGTGATATACGTAATGTTAGGAGGAAAAAGGTTAGGGTGAGAATTTGGCATGGGGGGGTTCAATTTTTGAGTTGGCCGGCAGAAAAGCTAGGTGCACCTGCGCTGAGGGAAGGGGGGGGGCCCAAGCTGAACTCTTGCACCAAGGCCCATGAGCCTTTAGCTCCTGGGGTCCCAATAGCAGTCCCACATTAAAGGGCATTTGTAGTGCAGGATTACCACATGATCCAGGTTGAATCACAATCATTTCAGGCATATTACAGATTATTAGTTGTGGGGCCCCTTTTAGCGGTGTAGCAGCAGCACTTGCTGAAGGGCACCAAAGTGGAAGTAACGGCTCCCAGACAGTCTTTCAGACACAATAGCACCAGCAGTACTCACAGTTGAGATGTTAGAGCTTGGTGAGCTCGATATCAGAGCTGAACTGTGCAGCTGCAGGGTGCACTGGCTTCCAAGATGGTGGTGGCCTCCTCATGGAAGCGTTGACTTCTCCTTCAATCCCCCTTCTATCTGGAGAGTCTTCGGGAAGGCAAAGTTCTAGTGATAGATCTCAGTCTTCTGTTCCAGGCTCAAATGGTACTAGCAGGGCAGCGATTGGTGGCACCATGTGCAAGAACCATCTACTCCCACTTCCCAGGAGTGGAGCTTCTGGTAGTAGGGCAAGGAGCCCCTCTCCTAGGCTTGAGTTTCTTGGCAAAATAATAAAATGGTGTCCAACTAAAGGTGTGGAGCACCCACAAACAAGGAGTGCACATAGGCAAATCTTATCTGCTTCTCTGCTCAGCGTTCTCTGTGATTTACATCTTTGGAGGGGTGGAGCTTAGGCTCGCATAGAATGGATCCAGGATAGCTAATTAACCTCTGTTCTGATGCACAGTGATTAGAGTGGTAGAAAGTGGTGGTGAATCTGAAACACCCACAAGGAGTCTTGTTAAAACGATGTGGCTGTAGATGTGGCTCCAGTAGTTCCTTCCAGCAAGGTAATTTAGAGTCTCTTTTAAGGTCCACACAACAATTAGGACAATGATAGTAAGGCACAGAAGCACAATCCTGTTCGTGATGCCAATTGCACACAACGATCCCATAAGGAGAAGGTGCAGAGGACAGAAGTGGCAGCGACCTTGATGAGATGTTGTGTCATGTTGTACTTTCTCAGGTCATTGCTACCTTGGGATCGGTGCAGTGGGAAGGTAGGTTGAGCAATCAGTGCAGTTTGTGACACCAGATGAGGAGGTATGGTGGATGGTTATGTGGCAATTTAATAGAACTTGCAGGCACTTGTGAATTTATGTGTCCATTGTGATACAGGCTTGATGCTAATCTGGCCTGGTGATTATTCTAGATGATGGGTGTAGTCCCTCCCCTGCTGCAATGTCTGTAAAGCTGGATTTCGCTGATCTTTCTAAAATTTCTTGGAAGTAGCGTTCTCTGCACTGTTTGTAAGGGGGCACTTAAGGAGCATCACTGTGAGGGGTACTTAAGAGGTTATCACTCTGAGGGGCATCCTACTGCCTAAGGGGCACAAAGGGGCTTCACTATTTTTGATAGTTCAAGCTTTTACCTGACAGCAGACCTGGTTTGTGGACTTTTACAAAAAGTGCTTGAGTAACCCTTTTATAGATGTTGACCCCTGAAGTCTGTGGCCAGCTGCAGCAGCAGTCGGAGCACCAGGGAGATATCACTAAATGTTGCGGCTTCTCTTGACAGCAGGGAGGGACTTCAGAAAGCCAGAGACCTCTTCCTCTCTCTTTTCCCCCTTCTTCCTTCTCTATGCCCAGCATGGAGTGAATCATGCTGCCAGTCCCATCCCCAGATTGTTCCACATCAAATGTTCTGTTCTAATACCAGTAGGAGGAAACATCAGTGTGACATTCTGTCACCTCCTGGCCATAATAATTATGTCCCCTCTGAAATAGAGGCGAAAGACAGTACTTATCGAAGCTTATTGGCATGTGGCTTCAGTTTTACCCAAACTACTCTGCAGCCAAACAGGCTGCACAAGCAGTATGTCCGCCCCTGTGTTATGCTTCCTCAGGGGAATGTGGGCTATGTATGTGGGGCATCATACTGTGGGGAGGCACTAAAGGGGCAGCGTACTGGGAGGGGAGCACTTAGTGCCATCATACTCTGAGGGGGTCAATAAGGCGGTGTCATACTCTTAAGGAAGGCACTTAGAAGATATCATACTGTTTTAGGGGCATTGTACTGTGTGGGAAGGCACTAAGGAGGCATGATACTCTGATGAGGACACTAAGGGGGCATCAAACTGTGTGGGAGCACTTATGAGACATTTTACTCCAAGGAGGCACTATAGAGGTATCATACTGTGTGGAAGGTATAGCCCCCATTACTGTTTAAGTCAATATCTAATTGTCACTGTTGTACTCAGGGGCACTATTGAGTCACCATTTTTGTTTGTAACAAAAAAATACAACAAATATAAAATTGTTCTTACGTTGTTTAATTAAAAATGTGTACTTTTTTATTCCAAAATGTTTTTTTTAATTCTCTGTAAGGAGTCATCTCCAAACATGAAATTATAAAAAAATATATAATTAGCCATATATGCCCCCTTCTAGATAGATGTTATTGTAAGATAATTAAGAATGTTCAGGAGGGGCCCCACTCATGAAGCCTGGGTCCATCAATGCAATGATGGCCCTGAATGAAAGGTGATCCATCCATATGATGGTTAGATAATGATTGATGATAGATCATGAAGAAGTATTATGAGGGCAATAATGTCTAAAGAGGATAATTATTACAGATGATTGGAACAGGGCCACTGTAATCATAGGCTGAATGGTGCAACTGCACTGGGCCCATCAGCTGCAGCTTAAAGGGAACCTGTCATCTCCGAAACGCCCCCATGAACTAGAGTAAGCGGTGTATAGTGTAAGTGATGCTGAATCCGAATATGTAAGTTTTATCTTCATACTCACTTCCATTCAGACGCTGTGCTCCCACAAACCTGCAGTAAAATACATTGAGAGGACTCTTCTTTGAGTCCTCTCCATTATGTGAGTAAGCACTGGAGTCCAATGAGTGCATTTTACTGCTGGTTTGTAGGAGCACAGCGTCAGAAGGGAAGTGAGTATGAAGATAAAACTTACATATTCGGATTCAGCATCACTTACACTATATAACGCTTACTCTAGTTCAGGGGTGTTTCGGAGATGACAGGTTCCCTTTAAATTATTTCTGCTTCTCAACTGAGGAGATACAGCATGTCACACTTTCAACTGTATCTGCATCCTGAGAACACAGCTATAGTTGAATGCAAAGTTGAAACAGGGAGCTGTCAGCTGCTTGCTTCACCTGTGCGCACTCCGGCAACCAGCACAATTAGTTGAAGTCATCAGCCTGCCATGCTGAGCAGGAGAAAGCCCAAGCCAGGGGAGAATGTGCGCCACTCATCGGGGTAATGAGGCTAGGTAAGTAGTATTTTTTACTTTATCAAAACTACAAGAGAATGTAAAATTACAGGAGAATGATAGACGATGACAGATGCTGATTATAATAGACAATTCATATGTATTTTCATAGGTGATGGATGATAATAGATCATGTATACAGTATCTCACAAAAGTGAGTACATCCCTCACATTTTTGTAAATATTTTATTGTATCTTTTATGGGACAACACTGAAGATATGACACTTATACATATACATTGTAAAGTAGTCAGTGTTCAGCTTCTATGATAGTGTAAACTGGGGAGGGGGGGCAGCAGAGACTTGCCGCTTCTCACCTTCATCGGCGGCGACTTCCAGGGCGTTACTGATGCCGTGATCACACCCCTTGGCCAATCGGGGTGTCTGTACACCATATGAAAACTGTAATCCTCGCTGGTGAGGATTACAGTTTTCAAACTGCAATTCTTATTCTGGCCACTAGATGGCAGGCCAGGATAAGAAATGAGCAATTCATGGATTTAACTGCATGATATTTGAGCTTTAAAATAATCACAGAAAAATTAAAAAAAAAATGTTAAAAAATATATAAAAAATCAAAAAGTACTTTTAAAATATAAAAAAAATTTAAATACGGCGAATTGTGTGGCGGAAAAAAACGTCCAAATGGCGATTCGCCGTTTTTTGTCGCTTTTTTTTAAAAAAAAATTAAATAAAAAGTGATCAAAAAGTCATACACACCCCAGAATGGTATCAATAAAAACTTCAGACCTCCCCGCAAAAAATGAGCCCCCATACAGCTCTGTACACATAAATACCAAAAAGTTATAGGGGTCAAGATATGACAAGGAAAAAAAAAGGGCAATTTTCTAATTATTTTATCACCATCACAGGAAAAACTATACATATTAGGTATTGCCGGATTTGTACTGACCAGTAGAATGAAAGTAACCAGTCAGTTTTAATGCACATCGAACGCTGTAAATAAGAAACCCGTAGAACTGTAGCGGAATAGCGGTTTTCTTGCAATTTCACCCCATTTGGAATTTTTTTCCCGCTTCCCACTACACCATATGCAATATTAAATGGTGGCGTTGGAAAGTACAACTTAGAATTGTTGTTCCACATAAAGATGGCATAGGCTTTAAAGGGAGTCTGTCACCTGTTTTCACCTATATAACTAACAGCACTGCCCCACAGAAGATTGCAGACACATCCCAGACATACAGTGCCTTGCGAAAGTATTTGGCCCCCTGGAACTTTCAACCTTTTGCCACATTTCAGGCTTCAAACAAAAAGATATAACATTTTAAATTTTTGGTGAAGAATCGACAACAAGTGGGTCACAATTGTGAAGTGGAACGAAATTTATTGGATCATTTAAACTTTTTTTGTAATAATAAAACTGAAAAGTGGGGCGTGCAAAATTATTCGGCCCCCTTGCATTAATACTTTGTTGCGCCACCTTTTGCTGCGATTACAGCTGCAAGTCACTTGGGGTATGTCTCTATCAGTTCTGCACATCTAGAGACTGAAATTCTTGCCCATTCTTCCTTGCAAAACAGCTCGAGCTCTTTGAGGTTGGATGGAGAGCGTTTGTGAACAGCAGTTTTCAGCTCTTTCCACATATTCTCAATTGGATTCAGGTCTGGTACCTGGATACATTTATTTTTGAACCATTCCATTGTAGATTTTGCTTTATGTTTGGGATCATTGTCTTGTTGGAAGATAAATCTCCGTCCTAGTCTCAGGTCTTTTGCAGACTCCAACAGGTTTTCATCCAGAATGGTCCTGTATTTGGCTCCATCCATCTTCCATCAATTTTAACCATCTTCCCTGTCCCTGCTGATGAAAAGCAGGCCCAAACCATGATGCTGCCACCACCATGTTTGACAGTGGGGATGGTGTGTTCAGGGTGATGAGCTGTGTTGCTTTTATGCCAAACATAAACAATGCACGTTTTTGCATTGTTTCCAAAAAGTTTGATTTTGGTTTCATCTGACCAGAGCACCTTCTTCCACATGTTTGGTGTGTCTCCCAGGTGGCTTGTGGCAAACTGTAAACCAGACTTTTTATGGATATCTTTGAGAAATAGCTTTCTTCTTGCCACTCTTCCATAAAGGCCAGATTTGTGAAGTGTTCGACTGATTGTTGTCCTATGGACAGACTCTCCCACCTCAGCTGTAGATCTCTGCAGTTCATCCAGAGTGATCATGGGCCTCTTGGCTGCATCTCTGATCAGTCTTCTCCTTGTTTGAGATGAAAGTTTAGAGGGACAGCCGGGCCCTTGGTAGATTTGCAGTGGTCTGATACTCCTTCCATTTCAATATGATCGCTTGCACAGTGCTCCTTGGGATGTTTAAAGCTTGGGAAATCTTTTGGTATCCAAATCCGACTTTAAACTTCTCCACAACAGTATCACGGACCTGCCTGGTATGTTCCTTGGTCTTCATGATGCAGAACCCTGAGACTATCACAGAGCAGGTGCATTTATACGGAGACTTGATTACACACAGGTGGATTCTATTTATCTTCATCAGTCATTTAGGACAACATTGGATCATTCAGAGATCCTCAATGAACTTCTGGAGTGAGTTTTCTGAACTGAAAGTAAATGGGCCGAATAATTTTGCACGCCCCACTTTTCAGTTTTATTATTACAAAAAAAGTTTAAATGATCCAATAAATTTCGTTCCACTTCAGAATTGTGACCCACTTGTTGTCGATTCTTCGGGTCTTTACCAGGTTATATGTTGGAATCGATAGCGGTAAGGAGGCATGACGCCATTAAGAGGTGGAGCTGCAGTGGAGCTGATAAAACAGGATGTAAGTGTGTATACTGTAAGCCGCTGTCTCTGCTATTGAAGTGATAAAGCCCTGGTAGAGAAAGACGTGCAAGTCTGCACCACAACTCGGAGAGAGAGGGACAAATTAGTCTAGATCAAGGGTGCACAACCCACGGCCCGCAGAGCCACGGATTAGACCCCCGTCCTACATGACAGAAAAACAACTGATCATGCGATCAGCTGTGTTTCTGACTGGAGTACCACACGGCGCTGCACTCTAGCAGGAGCAGGTCGAGGAGCTGTGTAGCGCTCATTGAGGAAGCAGCTATTGGACCCGGTGATCATGTGATCACCAATTTTCTCGAGAGCAGACCTGAGCTGCAGGTTCTTAGCAGACACTGATCAGCTCTGCCTTGTACTAAGCCCCCACAGTGGGTAGTTTTCCATTTCAACTAGAGCTTCTTCAGATGACCCCAGGTACAGTGCCAGTATCATCCAGATGTCTTTCAATGACATCTTGGGGGACATATTATGTGCCAAAAATATAATAAAATGTGAAAAAAATAGCAAGGGAAAAGTGCAAAAAACAAAGGGTCAGCATCCCCCAGAAGTCATTTAATGACCTCTTGGGGGCCATATTATGTGTCAAGAATATATATATATATATATATATATATATATATATATATATATGAAGAAATAATTAAAAAATGATTTAAAAAAAATACAAATCAAAGGAAAAGATACCGTATTTTTTCACAGTATAAAATGCACCTGCTCACCAGATGCACCAAGGTTTTAGAGGAGGAAAATAAGGAAAAAAAATTCTCAGACCTCATCTCAGACCCCCATGTTAATCAGACCTCAGAACAGACCCCCAGTATTAATAAGACCCCCAATCAGACCTCATATTAGACCTCCAATGTTAATAAGGCCCGTATTCAGACCTCAGATCAGACCCCAATGTTAATAAGACCCCCAATCAGACCTCAGATTAGACCTCCAATGTTAATAAGGCCCCTATTCAGACCACAGATCAGACCCCAATGTTAATAAGACCCCCAATGTCACCTCAGATTAGACCCCCAATGTTAATAAGACCCCTATTCAGACCTCAGATTAGACCTCCATGTTAATAGGTCCCCCATGTGAAGCAGACTTCAGATTAAAGAAGAAAAATAAATCAACTTATCTCTCCTGCTTCGGACGCCGCTACTGCTCCTGAGACCCAGCACTCTTCCTGGTCTATCTGCCGGGTTGTGCTGTGACATGACATCGCACAGCATGAGGTCAAAAAGTTCTGACATCATCACACTGTGCGTAGTGATAGAACAGCGAGCAGCCGAGGACCAGGAAGCAGTGAGTACAAAGCCCACACACGGAGTAGTAATAGTTCCCCCCCGCTAGTAATAATGCCCCTCTATAGTGCTCCCACTAGTTTTGGGCAAAGTAGTAATAAGGCCCCCATAGTGTCTTCAGAAGTTTTAATTCCCCCTATAGTAGTCATAATGCCCCTGTAGTAGCCCAAGTAGTTATAATGACCCCTTGTAGTGCTGTCCATAGTTATAATGACCTTTATAGTGCCCCAGTAGTATGTTTCCCCAAAGGGGCAAATGAAAAAAAATCAAATAGTCACTCAACTCCCATTCCATGCCTCCATCTGTGATGCAGCCATTGATGCATCCACTCATAGGCTTTAGGCCTAGTGGCCTTGGAAAGTGTATGCTGTGGACAGGAGGCTGAGGACGGCAATCACCTTGCATCACTCTGGTTACTTGCAGAGATGACAGCTGCATGCTACTCATGTCAAAAGGCTGTATTCTTCCTGTAATTGGGGCTAATATATCAGCCCCCAGAACAAATCAGCAATAAAATGTAATGTTATACACAAAGTGCAATAAAAAAAAACTAATAAATATTATATATAAAAAAATATTAAAAAAACATTAGCCCACACCCATTCTGTTTTATATATTTGTTATTTATAGAAGTGAACAAGTACAAACATAATGTCAAAGAACCATTTCTGAGTACGTATGAAGGTGTGAGTTATGAGTTTCCTGAGTATCGAAATTGAAGAGAGAAAAAGGAAATAGGAAAAAAGTAGGAGTGGGAGAGGAAAAGTGGATTGAGGAACAGGGAAAGGAAGGGGAGGGGGTGATGGTTAGCATGTCATCATTAATATAAGAGACGGTCAGGATTCACATATGTGAAGAACTGATATGCAGAATTAGTCCTTTATATATAAAGGTGTATAACCCAAATATAAAATAAATAACGATAAGAGAATAAGAGGCAAAGGGTAGGAGGTATATAAGGGCACATCTAGTGAGTGGAGGGAAGCACAGTCTATGAGGATGTTATTTAATCATAGGAAGGAGTGCTACCCCTATGTGGAAATTCCAGCTTTGACAGAACTGATGATTGAGGAATAACTTAGCCAAGGATTCCATAGCTTCAAATATTTGTCCCTGGTTCTAGTCATCAAACCAGAGAGTTCTGCACAATCTGATTCACCTTCACTATCCATTCATTCAGAAAAGGGGGTATTTTGCTTAGCCAATGTAAAGGTATTAACGGCAGCTATGAGATGCAGGGGCGGACATACGCCTGTGCAGCCGGTTCGGATGCACAGGGGCCCAGTGCGGCAGGGGGGTCCATGGGAGGTTCGGCGGCAGTAGGAGACGAGCGCTTCCATTGTGGAAGCGCTCATCTCCATATTCATCTGTATCGCCGTCCTCAGGACAGCGATACAGATGATTGCGGGGCAGGGGAGAGGCGTTTCCCTTACCTGTTCCTCTGATAGGCTGCAGGCCTAGTGCCTGCAGCCTATCAGAGGCTGTCTCAGTCGGCGCAATGACATCATCACGCCGCCTGAGCTGAACAAAGCGGGACACAGGCCAGAAGAGGCCTGCATCGCATCACTGACAGGCTCATTGTGGTAAGTATAACTGTTTATTTTTTTTTATTAACACTACCCTGTTGCCCAGTATGGAGGCATCTAATAGGGGGCGTTATACTGGCACACATGGGGGAAAGGAGCACTATGAGGGAATCTACAAGGCGGCATTATATACTGGCCCAGATGGGGGGAGCACTATGGGGGCATCTACAAGGGGGCATTATATACTGGCACAGATGGGGGAGCACTATGGGGGCATCTACTAGGGGGCATTATATACTGGCACACATGGGGGCAGAGGAGCATTATGAGGACATCTACTGGGGCCCTATATATTGGCATCGTATACTGTCACATGGGGGCACTATGGAGAAGTAGGGGAGAGGAGCACTATGGGGGCGTCTACTGGAGGGCATTATATAGGGCATTTTATACTGGCACAAACTATATGTGTAATGTGGGGGTGGTGATGAGTACTGTAGGGGCATTTTATACTGGCACATTATGTCAGGTGGAGGTGCACTATGGGGACATCTACTGGGGGCACTATATAGGAGTATTCTTTACTGGTGCAAATTATGGGGCACTGTGGGGACCTTAACTTAACTGGGGGCACTAAGAAGATTTTTTGGGCACACAATAGGGACATTGGCACACATGAGGGCACTATAGGGACATTGGCTCCACTGGGGGCACTAAGAGGAAGCATTTTTTACTGCCACACAACAGGGCATTTGTTTACACTATTAGTGTAGGGGACACATTTTCCTGGGTGCTGTTATATTTTTACTCTGTGCCAATAATTGTTGAAGGGAGCGTTATCTGTGTGGTACTAGTATTTTCAGGGGGATTGTTTCTGCATTATAGTATTGGGGAGCACAGCGGGCACTGCATTGGGGGGGAGGGCAGGATGGGGTGTTCAGAAGGTAAGAGGATGATGGAAAAGTAGGAAACAAAGATGTCTGTCTGTGAAACTCCGCAGAGAGAAGAGGTGGCTGAAAGAAATCATCATGGCGGTCTGGTTTGAAAGGAGAAGATGAGGAAAGAGAACATCTACATCTAAGAAGACATTACTGGATGTAAGAGGTATGTGGCGATGTATTAGGCTACCTTCACATCTGTGTTAGTGATTCTGGCAGGCTCTTCTAGCAGAGAACAGCCTGCTGGAATTTATCAGCTCCGGCACTGCTGAATACAGAATGCCCGCTGATCCCATTAACTATAATGGGGTCCGGCAGAGATCTGGCAAAAATGCTGAGAATCAGCGGGACACAAACCGCCGCATGCTGTGGTTTGTGTCCAGTCGGATCATAGTGCTTCAGGTGTGAAAGTAGCCTCACCCTATGTTTTGTATTGCTATATGTAATGTTAGGAAGGAATAGGTAAAGTTGAGAATTTGGCATGGGGGGGGGCAGGCACAATCTTTGCACAGGGGCCCTCTGCTGTCTGTGTCCGCCCCGATGAGATAGGTAGTCAGTTGCCGCTTAGAGGGGGTGTATGTTGAGTTTGGAACACAAGGACTATATGTTCAATGCTTAAAGGGGTTGTCTGGGTTCAGAGATGCCCTCCCTTACCCTGGCCTGTATAGCGAAAGGCAAGGGCTTTTTTGTTGACAATAGATCACTGCTAGGCGGAGGCTTCCGCCCAGCAGTGTTGCAGGTGACATCACTGGCTCTGATGGTTGGGCTTTAGCTAGGGCTAGGGCAGCACTAAAACCTGCCCATTAGTTCTGGTGACATCACCGGGGTCACTATATGAGAGATTACAGATAATATATAGCATTAATAGAAAAGTAAGGAGTATTATGATTGTACCACTCATTTAATCTCGTTTTTCAACCTCTTTTGAACACCAATTAATAGAATTAGATGTCAATGATATTTTATGCTGTCACCGAGGATCCTGACATTTAATTATCCAATGTCTGCATAACACATTTTCCAATAAGTACAAAGAATGTCATCTATAAATATCAAGAAACTGCAAATCTGAACTAAATGTATGTAAACTGCAACACAGTGCAAGTAAATTGTCATCTCCATAAAAATGTCTGTTATATAACTGCTGCACTACTGCCCCCTGTAAAAAGAGATAATTACTATAATACTGTCTCCTATATACAAGAATATAACTATTCTAATTCTGTCCTCAAAGTACAATAATACTGTCTGCTCTGTAAAGGAATATAACTACCATAATTCTGCCGTCTATATACAAGAATATAACTTCTCAGGTGGTTTCACGCTCAGTATTTAAAGCAATATAAAACCCACAGGTGGCAGTTTGTTGTGCAGTTTTCTACAGTAAGGGCCCGTTCAGATGACCGTATTTTTGAGGGTCCGCATTACTGCGGACCCGCAAAAATACGGGGGCCTCCTGTCGTGTGTTCTGCAGCGCTCGGAACACATGCCAGGCAGCCCCAAGTATAGGACATGTTCTATCATTTCTTGCAGAGCCGCGGCACAGAGCCGCGGTTCGGCAAGATAGCGAGCCAGCCATAGAGGTGAATGGGCCCGCACCTATTCCGCAATTTTGCGGAAAAGGTGCGGACCCGTTCACATGGTCGTGTGAACGTGCCCTAAGGCTACTTTCACACTAGCGTTTTTCCTGGATCCGTCAGGGTTCAGCAAAAACGCTTCTATTACTGATAATACAACCATCTGCATCCGGTATAAACGGATCCGGTTGTATTATCTTTAACATACCCAAGACGGACCTGTCATGAACTCCATTAAAAGTCAATGGGAGGCGGATCCATTTTCTATTGTGTCAGATGGTGTCAGAGAAAATGGATCCGCATCCAAGCATGTTGTGGTTTGCTCTCCGGTATGAGAACGGAACAGAATGCATTTTGGAGCACTCCGTTCTGTCCAGTTACATTTTGTCCTCATTGACAATTAATGGGGACAAAACGGAAGCCTATGATGGATCTCAATACCGGAAAATATTAATGCTAGTGTGAAAGTAGCCTAAGTCAAAGGCAGAAATGGACTTTAAAAAAATGAGAAAAGGAATATAACTATCATACTGTTCCATATGCACAAGAATAAGTACTATAATACTACCTCCTATGTACAAGAATATAACCAGTGGCGTAACTACCGGGGAAGCAGGGGAAGCGGCTGCTTCGGGGCCCGGGCTGACAAAGGGCTTGGCCGCCGGGAGCAGTGTCTCAGACTCCTTTCACATCTCAACCAGTAATACAGTCTTTCAGGCCTGGTCCCACCTTCATATACAGAATGGTCACACTGGGGGCCCACACCCGGGCCTGTTACCCATCCCATAGATTAATTAAAAGACAGCTGCCCACTCCACCCCCATGATTCTGCAGCCGGTGTCTGCAAAGCGCACTGCGCCGCCAGCTAGAGAACAGTACAAGCTGGCTGCACGCTATGCTAATTAAGCCGCCCACCAAGTTCCTGAGGACCTGATTGGAAGGGAAGGGAGGAGTAGCAGGCAGGAGAAGCAGCAAGGCACAGCAGCACACATCATTTGGTTTTTCAGGTATGTGCCTGCTGCCTGCACCCCCCTTGCCCTTGCCTGCAGCTGTTCTGGGCATGAGGAGGGAGGGCACTCAGGGCATGGTGGAGTGGAAGAGACCATACCTCCCAAGTGTCCCTCTTTTGGAGGGACAGTCCCTCTTTTTGACCCAAGTCCCTCTGTCCCTCTTTTATCCTTAAATGTCCCTCTTTTTGACCTGGAGGATTAATGAATAAATGTGCATTAATACATTTACTAAATTGCTCCTTACTAAAGTGTCTGTATGGTTTCTACCTATAAATTAGACCAGAACTTCATTATTTGGTGCAATTGGGTCCTTAAAATATCTATAATCTGATGATTTATGTGTTAATATTTATATGTACATTGAAACACAAGAAAAAAATTGCCCCAGGGGCTCCAGTAATTATGCTTTGGGCGGAGTTAGAGGCGTGGCCTAGTATGAAAAAAACTGCCGTGATGCGCACCGCAGACATTGTCCCTCTTTGCAATTTTCAAAAGTTGGGAGGTATGAGAGACTAGTCTGGAGTCCTGGACTCTGGACTGGAGACTAGTGTGGGAGTCTGGGCAGAATAGAGGAAAGGTCAGGTGCAGCAGGTTGCAGGCAGTGTAGCTGCCACAGCAAAACCAGCCTCCTGTATCATCTGCTATAGTACAGAACAGAAGGCTGGCACAAGAAGGAGTGAGCAGAGGCTGGGATGGCTACCTGGAAGCTGCATATTGAAGCCTACAGCATGCAGCTGCCAGGTAGCCATCCCAGCCTCTGCCCACTCCTTCCTGTGCCAGCCTTCTGTGATAAAGCATGCAGTACATGGCAGCCTCCCCTACTACTGCATATTTTGGCACTCTTATATATGCACACATGATGCCAGGATGGTCCTGGGCTGGCATCGGGTGTGCGCTTATATGTGCCATAATAAGCACTAGTACATGGCGGAACAGCGGTCAGAGAGGGGAGGCTGCCATGTACTGCAAAGCTATAGTACAGGAGGCTGGCAGAGTTTGGGATGAAAGTTCAAATCCCCCCCCCTTCCTTCCCAATGTTTTATCTGAAGATAAATAAACATTAAAAAAAGAAAAGTCTATGCCATGACTGCACACAATCAAAACATGGTTTTGGTTACCAATCCCAGCCCACACACACGCACAAAAATTGAATAAGGGCCCATGTACACAACTGTATGCCCTCCGAGACATGTGGTCCGTATGTCCGAAGCAGCATTGATCATGTGCACGGGAGCGCACAGCATCATAGGTTACTAAAACATATGATTAAGGGACAATAGTCTCACGGACGTAAGTAACCTATGATGCTGTGCGCTCCCATGCACATGATCAATGCTGCTTCAGGACATATAGCCCATTCACGGACCGTATGTCTGAGAGGGCATATGGTTGTGTGCATGGGCCCTAACATTGATCAAAAAATTGTAAAATGGTACAGATAAAAACTACAGTTCATCCACAAAAAAGGCCCTCATACAGTTTTGTAGACAGAAAAAATATAGCTGTGATGCAAAGAAAACTTGTTTTTGTTTTTTTTCCAAGGTTTTATTTTAACCCCTTCTACCGCTATGAGGTTTTTCTTTTGCTTTTGCATTTTTGTTTTGCACTCCCCGCCTTCTCAAAACCATAACTTTTTTATTGTTCTGTTCACATAGCCATATGAGGGCTTGTTTTTTTTTTTTGCGGAACAAGTTGTACTGGTTCTCTTCTGGCCTTTCCCTGGTTCTCTTCTGGCCTTTGTTTACATGCAGTAATAACAATCTCTGTCCCTCCCCCCTTCTCTGCAAAGGCAGTGAATATAAGTGCTGTGAGTACATGTCTGCCTGCTGGGATACTCAGCAGCATGTTGTTTGTGTAGGACTACAAGTCCCAGCTATACAATGACACTGCTGATACACACAGGAAATTCTCCCTACCTGTTCTTGTACAATTCCTCTATAGCTCATTGCCCAGCATTTGTCTCCTCTCACTGCTGCAGCTACTATTTGTTATAAAGCCTTGAGCCCTCAGTGTGTTCTGGCTGAAGGGGTTAATGTTTTATCTGAAGGAATCCAGGGAGAGAGCAGATCGCAGGAGCCTGGCAAAGAAAGGGGGCGTGGCCAGTGACGTCTCGTGTACAGACTTTTATCTGAACTCTGAGGCTTGTACACGAAACATCACAGACCAGGGAGATAAGGTGACATCACAGGTCATGTGACCCTCAGTCAACTCTGAGAAACCAGCAGCTTTAGAAACACAAAGTATATGGGAAAGTTGTTATACCTGACAAGTTAGAAACATATAAAGAACAAAAAAATAACTCGGACAACCCCTTTAACTACTACAATACTGCCCCAATGTACAGGAATATAACTACTTTAATACTGTCCTCTATGTACAAGAATATAACTACTATAATACTGCCTCCTATGTACAAGAATATAACTACTATAATACTGCCCCAATGTACAGGAATATAACTACTTTAATACTGTCCTCTATGTACAAGAATATAACTACTATACTACTGCTCATATATTCAATAGTATTACTACTATAATACTGCATCCTATGTACAAGAGTATACTGTCATGTTAGGGATCATTGAAACCCTGAATTACACCCACACCACCTATTTGCACGATCCATCCTAGATGACGGCCTACAACTGGACGACCATACCTTTCTAACTATGTGCTGGGACCTAAAAGGGAATAGATAGAAAATAATAAATGTAATAAAAGACAGACATAATTGATACAGAAACAGAGACAAGCAGTGAAGAACCAGCTGGACTGGATCAAAACCAGGAGAGATAAAACAGAACCAAGTCAAGAGACAAAGATCAGAAACTATACCGCACCAAGGTAAATACCAGGAGAGTCCACCAAACTAGAAAGGATGCCATGAACCAGAAATTATACCAAGCCAGGGTCAACACCAGGAGAGTCCATATAGCCAAAATCAGTATCCAAGAGCAGGGTCAGAGGGATAACCAAGGTTGGAAGTCAGGAGTCCAAAATATATACACCATAGTCGCTAGAGGGGCAAAAAATATTCTACAGTTTTCAAGCCAGCACCTGGATCTCAATACTTTTGTAATTGGATGTAATTAAAAGTTTTGTTTAGCCACTGAGTTATTCAATAAAATGTATCAGTATAGCGCCACCTGCTGTTTGTTCTTTTTCTTATTTCTTTGTCCAGCTCACTCAGAAGCTCACTGCACATGCTCAGTTTCATCCTTCAACTGCCTCCTGAGCTGTCATAGGCAGAGAGCGCCAGCAGAAAAGACATGCCCCCTGAGCTACAGAAGAAAAGACACTCCCCTTGAGCTGCCAACTTGATATTAATCTAGCACAGGGCTGGTTCTAGCTTTGTTAAAAAGAGCTTGTCATGTACTAGATTATGTATGATTTTTCATTTTTTACATTAATCATGGGATAACCCCTTTAAATATGCTGGCCACTATAGTATGGGATGCTGTCTTCGATTCTGGCGTCCCACATGACCCAGAAATGATGTCCACACACACAGGCCACGAACAGAACCTCCTATGGGCATGACGACAGAGTGACTGCGCCGTGATGTCACCCCCCCGCCTTGCAGGAACTTGTTTCTCAGGCAACGGCGTGGTAATGTCAATGTCCTATCCCAAAGACGGCGGCCGTTGTGAGAGCGTGGAGCAGTAAGTACATTTTCCTTTCATATTTTTCATATTTTGCTATGTTGCAGCGTTGCGTTAAAATACATTTTACCTCATCATTCTGCACTCGCTCCCCCAGAATGTCAAAGTGAAAACAGAATGTTCAAAATCTAATTTAATGAAAAGGAAAAACTTAAATCTTGGCTTGACTTAAAAAGACCTTTCACCGCTCTGATCCCCCTTTCTTTTTTGGCTCCCTGTATGCTAATAAATAGCATTGTTACAGGGAGGAGGAGACGGCCACGTTTCTCACTGGCTGTGATTTGGGGATTCTCTGCCACTGAAGGATATTCAGAGTTATCCCTAAGGCACTCCTGTGTTGTCTTGGCTATATGCTTAGAGCCAATGGGGGACATTTATCAATAATGGCGTAATTTGCACCAAAAAAATACTAACATTAGAAATCAGAAGGGGTTTGTTTCAACTTATATATCAAACGGTGTATGCCACTTTTAAAATGTGACTTTTCTAAATACAAACTTGATTATTTGCCTATTTCTCTCGATTTGTGACATTTTCACGCTAATAGCACTAAAATGCGACTTTTTTAAAACCGAAATGCGCCATTTCCCCCATCCCTGCCAGACTGCACTTGCAATATTTTAAACATATTTGCAACTTTTAAAGCATATTTGCGACATTTACAGTGGTAAATTGCGACTTTTGTCTCAGACTCTGGACTTTTTTGTTATTGTTCGCACGATGAGTTGGTTTTACCTTTCATAAATGCAACTTTTAGACAAAAAGTCACATCATTCTGCCATAAATGCAAATTTTTACACAAAACACCACCACATAAGCTGGGATAATTTTCCGCAACAGTGTAAACCATTTCTGCTGATAAGAGGATGATAAATGAGGCATAATATGAGCCAATTTGATAGCCCTGCCCACATTGACATTTATAACTCAATTCTGGCGTGATGCATTCTTTATGGTGAAAATTCTGGAGAAAACAGTTCATATATTTGGTGCTAGAGATGAGCGAATCATTCAAAATTCGCTTCGCCGAATATTTCAAAAGATTTGTAGCTCATACAAATCTATTCGGCGAAGCTGCATACAAATCATATGTTATTATGTGGTGTTTTGCGAACATTTGCGCACTAATAGAGAATGTACAGTTGTTAAAGGTACGCAACTTATGTGAACACGTACGCATGAGTGTACAAATTGCATTCGAAAATGACGGGCTTTGCTGGAACGGAATTGTGGAGCAGGAGGAAAGCTACCCCTGGCTACATGACATGACAGCAGATCATCCGGCTGTGATTGAGATGAGTGTGCCCTCCACTCCACCACCTCATCCACTTTCTCCTCCACTACAACTTTGCGCCTTGGTGCGTTTGCTTGGTGTAACAGTGGCCAACTATTGCAAATTCTACAAGTAAAAGCTCCGGCTACAGATCCTTTGGCACTGCTGCCGTGTGCCACCTTCTCCTTTTTTTGGAGCTCGAGTTCTGGCTGGAACCCTTTTGCTTTTCCCTGCCAGACAGTTTTCACTTGACTGTGGCCCTGCAGCTGGTCTTTGTCTCTCTCCCTATCTCTCTCCCTGCCTGATTAATTACTAGCCCTGCACTGGCCCTGCACTTGCCCTGCACTGGCCCTGCAGTATCCCTGATATGTGCAATATGGATTCCCAGAACAATTACACCTCAATTTTAACAAAACAGTTCTCTGTCTCTCAGAACTTCACAGACAGTGCTTCTGCTCGTCTCAGCAGTCGCAGCACAACTGATGCGTCACTTGCTTACCAAGCCTGAGCCAATCAGAGAAAGCCCTTCCCACTAGGTCAGGTGACCGCTTTCTTCCCGGGCTTTATGCCGCACAAATAACAAACAGTAAAAGTTCGCTAAATAACTGAATTTGTACGCATCAGCATATAAAGTAACTTATACGTAACATTAGCGTACAATTTATCGGACAAGTATGTAGCGAATGCGTAGAAAGCTTTAAGAACATTTTCGAATCTAATGAAGCGAATCTAAAAAAAATCCGGATTCGCTTTGCAGCGGAAAATTTCCAAGATTCGTATCGAATCTACAAAGCGGCAAATAGATTCGCTCATCTCTATTTAGGGCAGATAAAAAATTTATTCTTTTTGGTGCATTTTACTTCATAATTCTGGTGCAACATGCTTAGTAAATGTCCCACATTGTCTTTTTAGAAAGTAAATCTTAGGCCCATTCTGAGGTCCAGAGCATTCTGGATCAGAATATCTCTGTACTTTGCTCCATTCAGTTTTCCCTCAACCCTGACCAGTCTCCTTGTCCACAGCATGATGCTGCTACCACCATGCTTCACTGTAGGGAGGTACTGGGCAGTGCCTGGTTTCCTCCAGACATGACACTTAGAATTGAGTCCAAAAAGTTAAATCTTGGTTTCATCAGATCAAGGAATCTTGTGTCTCTTGACCCCCGTGGGTCAGCTGTACCAAGACTACTTCAGGAGGTAGCAACCTGGTGGATCCTCTACAGTGAAATCCAGATCCTTGCACAAGAGTTAAAGGAGGTAAACCTGCGGACTGCCAGGAAAGTCAAATCTGTTGGTTGACAAAATAGTTCATCACTCACTGCCGTAACACTGCCACCTACATACAGGAATATAAGTCCTATAATTGTGCCCCCTATGTATACAGTTTACAGGTAACTACCATAATATAACAGAATTAACACACTAGATGCTTTTACCTAGTCATACATAGAACTTATATTTTAGGACTGCTATTTGCACGTCTTCATGAAATAACACTCACTTCCCCTCGTGTCTTCATTCCAAGCACATTGCACGTATATAACTTCTATTATTGTGTGTTACACTTAGGCTCTGCACCTGGAGGAGCAGCAGTTGGGGTGCGCTGTGGAGGGTTTGTGTCCTCCCTGTCAGTGACTAATGATTGCTGGACATGGATCGGTAACAACTCATAGGAAGACTCAGAAATAGAAAGTGTGATTCATGGTTTCACACGACAGGTGTTACCGCAGAAAAATCTCTTGTTTTTGTTGTTTTGGTCTCTTATTTGTTTCTGTAATAGAGCTAATAACTCCCACATCTGTCCATTACTGAGAGGTTAACCCTTTCAGTTTGGATCCTAAGAGTTCTAGATACGTCCTCTGTCAAAATTTCAACACATTTGTTTCTTAGTTCTGTTTGTGGAAAAGATGGGTAACCACCAATATGGTCGTTATTACAGCTCCTGTGGTGGTAGCCGCTTAGCTTTCCCATGTTCCTGAGTGAGGAACACATTTGCCCTCCCTTGCTGCATAAGTAGGCAAGTGTGTTGTTCAGAAGCTTAGGAACGCTGGGTGACCATGTAACCAGGTTAGTTATCATCCAATTTTCCCAGTTTTATATAAGAAAGCCCACATTTCTTTGAGAGAGGTGTATAATAACACTGTTCTTCTGCTACCTACCATTCCCAGCTTCCATATGTGTCAATAACCACCACCCTATAATATCAGCCTATTATAAAGCACCAGTGTTTAAGAACCCAGGAAAGTGCCCAGACCCCGGCTCCCAGCAATTTCTCAAATTTTATCTTTAGAACTGTAATAAAACTGCATTTTAATTATTATGTAATTGTGACATTCTTTTAATTCTTTTTTTAAGGGAGTTGTCCCACCAAATATTCCACATTTTGAAAAAGCACCTGAATCTGAATACTTAGTAATTCAATATATTTAACCCCTTCCAACATCTGCCGTACTCGTACAGGGAATGTCTGGGTTTTAAAAGTGGTGCCCACTCAGGAGCTGAATGGGCGCTGTACACGTTGACTTTCTGCTGTTTTACACAGTTGAAACCTGGAGGCAAAGTCTATGATCGGCAATAATGGTAAATTGCGACCATGGCACCTGAGAGATCGTTTCCAGGGAGCTCAAATGGCTCCCCAATGCCAAGATCAAGGGTGCCATTCAGTTGCTGTGGCAGCCTCGGGCCTGTCTTAGAAAAGTTCCTATGGAGTCCTTCCTGTGAACATCTGACCCCAATCAGCCCCTCATTCTTCATCAGACCTCAGTTCAGACTCCACAATCTTCATCGGACCCCCAAATCAGACCACCAATCTTCATCAGACCTCAGATCTGACCCCAAATCAGACTTCCAATCTTTATCAGATCTCAGATCAGACCCCCAAATCAGACTCCCAATCTTTATCAGACCCCCAATCTTCAGCAGACCCCCAATCAGACCCCCCAATCTTTATCAGACCTCAGATCAGAACCCCAAACTTCATCAGACCTCAGATCAGACAATAAAATAAATAAAACCTCTCGTGCTCTGGATGGCGCACTCTTTCTGCACTCACCACTCCCTGGTTTTGTGCTGGTGCCCTGCTGCATTATGATTTGACTTCACACAGCATTAGGTCACAGTGTACGCCTACATGCACTATGTCCTGGCACTTTACACAGTCAGGATACAGCACAGCTGGAGCCAGGAAGAAGACCAAGGATTGATGATTACATCCAGCAATAGCAGCGCTACACTCACCGCTCCCCACACCTCCTGCATGCTAATGAGTGCTTCCATAATGAATGCACTCATTAGTATTCATTTTATAAGATGCACTGCCATTCCCCCCCCCCCCCACTTATACATTTAGTATACCCACTGAGTTTTTCAGTAAAACATATCTGCACCTGATGTTTGTTCTTTCCTTATTTCTCTGTCCATCTCAATAACGTCTCTGAGGTGGTCGCACATGGTCAGTTCCATCTTTCAACTACCACAGCTGTTTCTACTGTTAGATGTCACAGTTACAGGGTAAATTGTGAATATGGGGTCTATTATCATTTGGACTTCATTGTGTCTGATAAAATTATCCTGAATAAATTGAAGATTGTCTGACATGTTTGTGTGAGACTATGTCCATATTTGTCTGATGGAATGAACAAAGAGACTTGTATGAATTATTTGTGGAAGACTTTGTCGATGTTATCTGATAGACTGAACAAAGAAGACATCTGAAATATGTGTACAATGTACGTACTGTCCCACTTATTTGATGACCTGTAAATGGACAAGGACTTGTTTGGAGATGTGTGTGCAGGATAATTAACTATTGTCTGCCAAGGCTCTCTTGGGATTCTGATTTATTGCGGATATGAGAATTTGCCACTACAAGGTCTTAAATAATAACAGATAAACAAGGTATACACAGTGACCATTATAGATTGCATAGGATGGCTACATTCCATTAGAGCATGAAGCTCTTTGGTTAAAACATTATAAAAGGTGGACCTTTTCAGCAAGCCATTGAATTTCACCTGAGAGGGATGCCTCTGTGTAGGAAAGTTGGTTTGCTCTCAATTGAGTCCCTGACTACTTTCACTAAAATAGGTTTCCCAGCTGATGTGTCACTGTCAGATGATGTGAACTCAGTTGGTGATGTAAGTACCTTTATTCTGGATATAGTCAGGACTCTAGATAAAGTGTGGATGTAATTAGTAATTATGTTATATTTTATCTAACTCCTATTCTTTGTAAGATTTCTACTCTTTGGGTGAAGTTCTTTTTCCTTTGTTTATATAGAAGTGCAAAAGAAGGACATACTTTTGTCTGATAATCATTATTACCTTAATAAACTTTCTTATATATTTTACTCTTCTTAATGTGTTGTGTGTAGTCTCTCTTTAAAGAGTATCTGAACCTGAAGTGGTGTATTTTTGAGCAAAACACAGGGAGAGAGCTACAGCAGAAAGGAAACTCCCTTTGGGACCGCACAAACCCCCTAAGAAAGGACATGCCACTGAACTGCAGCAGAAAGGATATGCTCACTGAGAAGGACATGTCCCCTGAGCTGCAGCAAAAAGGACACACACCCTGAGAAAGTATATGCCCCTGAGCTGCAGCAGAAAGGAGATGCCCCTTGAGGTGCCAGCTTGAACTACATCAAGCAGAGCAATTGGAGCAATGAATAGGGCAATCTGTGGATCGATATGAGGTACAGGGCTGGGTCTAGCTTTGTTAGAAAGACATTTTCATGTACTATATGATGTCTGATTTTCATTTTTTACATTAATCTTGGGATAACTCCCAAGTAACAGACACAGAGCCGGCACTGGCCCCCACGTCTGCACCAATAAAATAGATCCAAACATGTAAAGATGTGACCTAGGGTAGCAAACTAACCCCGTGTCATGACAACAATATAAATGAGTGCAATAAAGATGTAAGGGGTGGGGGGAGAACTGCTTAAACAGATACAAGGAAGGGGTTCAGGAACAAGATCAGAACGAAAAAGACAAAGAAAAGAATACAGCAAAAAAGGAGAGGGCTGTGGAGGGGTAGGAAAGATGACAAGGGGGGGGGGTTGGGGAAAGAAATAGAAGAAAGCACATGCACTAATCACAGGAGAAACAAGTATAAGAATATATCTGTCATTCATGAAACCCATCTCACAGTTATGAGGCATTGGAGGGTTTTTTGAAACTTCATCCAATAGAACCATGTTTTGTGAAATCATTCATAAGAACATAATTGTGACTCTGATATCTCACTGAAACATTGTCACTCACCAGGCTGTAATAAGCTTCAATGCAAAACATTATTTAGTGGCAGAGGCATCCTAGATCCCACATTAACCTGTATGAGGTCATCCAAGTACCGCACCCCCACCTCCTCTACAAAAAAAGACCCTTAGGCCACTTTCACACGGTCAGTATTTGGTCAGTATTTTTCATCAGTATTTGGGCTTGTTCACACGGCCGTTGTGTGGCCGTCGCCATATTGCCGTGTGAACCCCGCATCACGGGTCGCGGACCGATTCTCTTGAATGGGTCCGCAGTCACGGAGATGCGGTGCGGTGCCGAACGGAGGCACGGATCGGAACCCCACGGAAGCACTACGGAGTGATTCCGTGGTGTTTCTGTCCGTGCCTCCGCACTGCAAAAACATAGAACTTGTTCTATGTTTTTGCGGTGCGGACAGTCGGATGCGGATCGCGGATCCCATTGAAGTGAATGGGTCCGTGATCCACATGCAGAAGCACCACAGTAGGGCACGGTCACAACGGCCGTGTGAACAAGCCCTTTGTAAGCCAAAACCAGGAATGGGTCCAAAATAGAGATGAGCGAACGTGCTCGTAACGAGCACTGTACTGCTCGGCTCCCCTGCGCTCGCATGGGCGCAGGCAGCCGCTTCCGTCCTCCGCAGGGGAGCCGAGCGGTACAGTGCTCGTTACGAGCACGTTCGCTCATCTCTAGTCCAAAACACAGAAGAGGCACATATAATTCCATTATACTTCTGTAGATTTCACTCTTGATTTTGGCTCACAAATACTGATGCAAAATTCCGACCAAATACTGACCGTGTGAAAGTGGCCTTAATAAAAGGTCAAATTATTTATTAATCAGTATTAAAAAAAAATAATTTTAGCAGAAAATTACACAAAAATCCTGACATAGTAAAAAAAAATATGTATATATTTGTTCATTTACAAAGTTGGGAGGTATGCTATAAGGAGTTTTCCACTATTTCCAAAAGAGCCCCAGTTAGAGGGGGGCTTTGTACAGGGCAGAGCTGCCCCTGACACCTGGCAAATCACTTGATAGCCGGGTCTAAACTGCTCAGCTCGACACTCACCTATCCGCTGTCACTGACAGCCAGGGACCCGCCCTGCTATTGCTACAGTACAGGAGCAGTAGCTGCCATCCTGCAATTGTGCAGCACTCACGGAAGAAACACAGCTGATCGCAGGATCAGCTGTGTTTCTGCCCAGCAGGACGGGGGCTGTAAACCAGGGCTCTGGGGGCCGCATGGAGGCCACTGGCAGCGGGTTGTGCACCCCTGATCTAGCATCTATTATACCTCGAACCTCACCTTTCAGTACACTGCCCTATATCTTCTTATATTATAAAAATGAGTTTCTGTCTGTCTATCTGTCCGTCTGTCTGTTCTTTATGAGCGACCAAACGACTGGATCGATTCATCAATTTTTGCACACAGGTACATCAGGTGTCCGGGAAGGTTTTAGACCGGGTCTCAGCTCTCTAGGACTTACCGTTCCTGAGATATTCGCAAAAAATGACCTGCATTAGCCAATATTAGCCTGGAAGTCTTTCTCTTCAAATCCCAACTGCCATACACAGTCACATGTGCCTTACTAGACAATAGAAGCTCACAGGTCTTTGGTCTCCACATACACACAATTTTACTGCAGGTTTCCATAACAACCCAGCCAGGGGCAGGGCAGAGGAAGCTGGGTGAGAGGTAATTAGCAGCCAGCTGAGGAGCTCAGGTAAATAGCTCCCTGAAACACAATTCAGTGCTTACCTCCCACAGGTCTTGGCACAGCCTACTTCTTACACACGGTCACATGCACACATATTTACTCCAGGTTTCGATAACAACTCAGCCATTTTTCTTCACTGCTGTAGGTCACCTTTAGGCTAGGGCTGCATGACACATAGGGCACAACTACACTGCTACATGTGTCGAGCGACATTGAAGTGGCACCAATGTCACGCGACAATTTTTATAATGATAGCCTATGGTGTTGCACTGTGACATGTGACAAGCTGCGACTGCGACGTGACAGTAGCAAAAAAATCCATCGTGTAGTGTCACAGCATGTCGCAGTGCAACACCATAAGCTGCATGACACAAAAAAATCCATCTTGGATGGATTTTTTGCTACTGTCGTGTGGCAGTCGCAGCATGTCGCATGTCGCAATGCCGCACCATAGCCTATCATTTTAAAAATTGTTGCGCGACATTGGTGCGACAAAATGTCGCGCGAGACATGTCGTCATGTAGTCCTAGCCTTAAAGGGGCAGGGCGCTGTGGAGGTCACTGTTAAGGGGGCAGGGGCCACTATTAAATGGGCAGCTGCTGTGGAGGTCACTGTTAAGGGGGCAGGGGCCACTATTAAAGTGGCAGCTGCTGTGGAGGTCACTGTAAAAGGGACTGGCAGTGTGGAGGTCACTGTTAAAGGGGCGTTCATTGTGGCAGTCGCAAGAAATCCTGCTCTCGAAGGCAGATGCAGATGCTTTTCCTGCTTCCCTGATAGATATGCCACTAATGCCAGTCTTAGGCCCAGTTCACACAACTAAAACATGCTTTTAAAATCAGCACAGAATCTTTTTTTTTTTTTAGCTCGAAAAACGCTTTTTTTTTTACACGTCTTTTTTTTATGGATGTTCACTTCAATACAAAGCTAAATTTTCAGCTTGAGGTTTTTGACGAACTGTGGCAAAAAATTCACTGAAAATGCACAAAAACTGCATGGACTGACATGGAGCTTTTTTTCCTGCTTCCCATTTATTTAAAGCCTTATTCACACGTCAGTATTTCGGTCAGTGATTTCCATCACTGATTTTGAGCCAAAACCAGGAGCGGCTCTAAACACAAAACAGGAGCAGATCTTTCCTTTACACCTTATGTCTGAGGATGCTCCAATCCTGGTTTTGGCTCACAATCACTGAAGGAAGTCACTGACCAAACACTGATGTGTGAATAAGGCTTAAATTGAAAATTCAGTGCTGATTCTGCCCCAAGATAGGGTGCTTTGCTTTTTTTATCCACACTTTATTTTTAATATGTTTAAAAAAAAAACAAGTGATGCTTCCCATTGAAATGAATGGAAGGCTGTTTTGAGACTTTTTTGGAGCTGATTTTGTGCAAAAACACTCCAAAATCAGCTCCAAAAAACTCAGTGTGAACTGGCCCATAGGCTGTATTTACATCAGATTTTTGCCCCAGATTCAGCGTATACACATGACTTACATTACTCAGTTGGCTCAGACAGGCGTCATACAGTGGCATTCGTCACCATAGGCTTCCATTGAAAAAAAAAAAAAAGAAATACAGATCCGTTTAACATACATTTGTTTTTACTGGACTATGCAAGATGGAAAAGGGTAGTATACTAGGCATTTGCATCCTTTTTTCAGTATAGTATATGTTGGGGTGGGTTCACATCATGCTTTATGCCTCTGTTTGACATATACCGTATTTTTCGCTCAGATCAGCCCACTGTGCCCCTATCAGACCTCAGATTAGCCCACTGTGCCCCCACCATATCTCAGATCAGCCCACTGTGCCCCCATATCAGCCCACAGTGCCCCTATTAAACCTCAGATCAGCCCACTGTGCCCCCATATCAGCCCACTCTGCCCCATCAGACCTCAGATCAGCCCACTGTGCCCCCATATCAGCCCACTTTGCCCCATCAGACCTTAGATCAGCCCATCAGAACAAAATAAAAGACATTCTTACCTCTCCTGCGCTGCAGCTCCGCTCCGGCGCTCCTCTGTTTTCTCCTGCCGGATCTGCACTGTCACCTGACTGCGTGCAGCGTCAGGTCAGAGTGCGTGCACTACGTCCTGCAGCTGTATGAGGTCAGGGCAGTGCAGCACCAGGAGGAGAAGACAGAGGAGCGCCAGACCCGAAGCGGAGCTGCAGCGCAGGAGGGTGAGTATGTTTCCCCCGTCTTATAAAGCGTTTTTGTATCCTGCACAGTCCAGTAAAAAAAAACATAGGCCTCTTTCACACAAGCGTCACGGATTCACTCCGGATGCGTTCAAGGTCCGTTCCGGAAAATCCGCACGCATCCGCACCAATCCACACGCAATCGCAGTCAGTTTTGTCCGCGCGGGTGCGAAGTGTTTTGATGCGTTTTTCACGAGCATGGTAAAAACTGAATGTTTACAAACAACATCTCTTAGCAACCATCAGTGAATCACGCATTGCATTGTGTGCGGATGCAATGCGTGATTCACGCAGACCATTCACTTCAATGGGGCCAGGGCTGCGTGAAAAACGCAGAATATAGAACATGCTGCGATTTTCACGCAACGGCGAACTGATGCATGAAAAACATTGCTCATGTGAAAAGCCCCATTGAAATGAATGGGTCAGGATTCAGTGCGGGTGCAATGCGTTTGCATCACGAATTGCACCCGCGTGGAAATCTCTCCTGTGTGAAAGGGGCCTTATACTTTTTTTTTTTACAATGTACAAAAAAAGTATACTTTTTTTTTTAAATATAACTATGGTGAATGGATGGCACTGTATGGCATCAATATGAAGCATCCGTTTAACCAATACTTTTTTTTTTGTATACGTTAAATGGATGGCAAAAACATGATGTGAACCCAGCCTTAAATGTGGGACAAAAATGTGATGTGAACTAGCAGTGCATTGTACAGTTGTTGAAAAAACCATACTCGCCTGCCGCTCCACTCTGTGATCTTCCAGCCCCCATTCTGTAAACTTTTGGTTGGATGGGGGTCATATGACTGGCCTCATATCTGTGTGCCACCAAGCAGCACATGGGTGTCCAGGGGACTGTGGCATCAGATGGGTAGGGGGCCTAGAAAACAGGGCATCAGGTGGGTAGGGGGTCTAGAAAACAGGGCATCAGATGATTATGGGGCCTAGAGGACAGGGCATCAGATGGGTAGGGGGCCCACGGGACTGGGGGGGGGGCAAAGGACAGCATATTAATGCAGCTGGGGGGACAGAAAACATGAGATGCAGCACAGCTAGTGTTGGCAGGGTTAAGCCTGGAATGTATGGGCTCCTGGGAGTGACAGACACAGGCTCTCCTTTCTACAGCAGTTCCTGTCACTGCTCAGTCTCCCCATCCCTCCTGTTTTTGCCGACTACAGAGCAGTCTCTGTAGCAGAAGCTGGGCTGTACCAATAGTACAGGAGGGGGAGAAGAGACAGGATCTCCCTGTAGCACACTGTACTGACCCCCTGCTGCACTATTAAGCAGCCAGGCTCCTCTACTAATGGTCCATGCTGGTCCTCTGCTCCAAGGACATTCTAGAGCAGTGAAGTGAGTGTAAAAGGGGGTCTGGCTAGTCTGACACTGTTTACTACTGCTCTGGGCCCCTTGTCAGCTCAGCCCCGAAGCAGCTGCTTCCCTGGTAGCTATGCCACTGGGCACTGTGCAGGTCACTGTTCTGTTAAGGGGGCAGGGGCCACTATTACAGGGCCAGCTGCTGTGGAGGTCACTGTTAAGGCAGCGGGGTACTGTGGCAGTCACTGTTAAAAAGACGGGCACTGTGGAGGTCTCTGTTAAGGGGGCATTAAAGAGTGGTGGTCACAGATAAGGGGACGGTCCCCTATGGAGGTCAGTGTTAAGGGGCGGGGTGCTGTAGAGGGCACTGTTAAGGAGGCGGGCCCCTGAGGAGGGAAGTGGGGTGCTTTGAAACTCACTGTCAAAGGGGCGGGCTGCTGTGAAGGTCAATGTTAAGGGGATAGGATATTTTGGAGGTCCCATTTTAAGGAGGCGGGTCACTGTAGGTGGTGTCAGTGTTAAGGGGTGGGGGGCTGTGGAGTTCACTGTTAAGGGGGCAAGGTGCTATAGAGGTCACTGTTATAGGGGATACTGTCGATATTTTTTAACGACACACACAAACATTAAATGAAATAGATGAAATATACCCGTGCGAAGCCAGGTTCTTCTGCTAGTCTTCTTCTTCTTATATTATAAAAATGAGTTTCCGTCTGTCTGTTCTTTATGCATGACCAAACTACTGGACCGATCTTTACCAAATTCGGCACACAGGTACATCAGGTGTCCAGGAAGGTTTTAGACCGGGTCTCGGCTCTCTAGAACGTACCGTTCCTGAGATATTCCCAAAAATGACCTGTATTAGCCAATATTAGCCTGGAAGTCTTTCTTTTCAAATCCCAACTGCCATACTCTCCACATACACACAGGTTTACTGCAGGTTTCCATAACAACCCAGCCAGGTAATTAGCAGCTAGCACAACTACACTGCTACATGTGTCACGCGACATTGATGTCGCACCAATGTCACGCAACAATTTTTATAATGATAGTCTATAGTGTTGCACTGCGACATGCTGCGACTGCGACAGTCACACAAAAATCCATCTTGAATGGATTTTTTGAGACTGTCGTGTCGCATTTGCAGCATGTCGCAATAAGTCGCAGTGAGACACTATAGCCTATCATTATAAAAATTGTTGCGCGACATTGGTGCAAAAAAATGTCGCATGACACATCATCGTGTAGCCCTAGCCTTAAAGGGGCAGGGCGCTGTGGAGGTCACTGTTAAGGGGGCAGGGGCCACTATTAAAGGGGAAGCTGCTGCGGAGGTCACTGTTAATGTGGTAGAGGCCACTCTTAAAGGGGCAGCTGCTGTGGAAGTCACTGTTAAAGGGGTGGGCACTGTGGAGGTCACTGTTAAAGGGGCGTTCAATGTGGAGGTTACTATTAAGGGGCAGGCCGCTGTGAAGGTCACTGTTAAAGAGGCGTGCTCTGTGGAGGTCACTGTTAAAGGGGGATTCACTGTGGATGTTACTGTTAAGGGGACAGGCCGCTGTGAAGGTCACTGTTAAAGAGGCGGGAACTGTGGAGGTCACTGTTAAGGGGGCAGGGGCCACAATTAAAAGGGCAGCTGCTGTGGAGGTCATTGTTAAGGTAGCAGGGTACTGTGAGGTCACTGTTAAGGGAGCAGGGTACTGTGGAAGTTACTGTTAAGGGAACGGGGGTACTATGGAAGTCACTGTTAAAGGGACAGGTGCTGTGGAGGTCTCTGTTAAAGGGGCAAGGAACAGTGGAGGTCACAGATAAGGAGACGTTCCCATATGGAGGGCAGTGTTAAGGGGCGGGTCCCTTAGGAGGTCACTGTCAAGGGAGTGGGGTGCTGTGAGTAATACACTTACAGCCAATGCATTACAATACAGAAATATTGTAATACATTGTAAAGGGGATCAGACCCCCAAAAGTAAAAAAAAGTGTGGGAAAAAAGTGAAAAAAGTTAAAAAATAAATAAAAGTTTCAAGTAAAAAAAGCGCCATTTTCCCCCAAAAAAGTTTTTAAAAAATTGTAAAAAAAAAAAAAAGGGAAAAAAAAGAAAAGTAGACATATTAGGTATTGCCGCATCTATATTGACCGGCTCTATAAAAAGATCACATGATCCACCCGCCAGGTGAATTCAGTTAAAAAAAATAAAATAAACTGTGCCAAAACAGCCATTTTTGGTTACCTTCCCTTACAAAAAGTGTAATAGCAGGCGATCAAAAAGGCATATTTACCCCAAAATGGTATCAAGCAAACCGTCATCTTGTCCCGCAAAAAATGAGACCGTACCTAAGACAATCGCCCAAAAAATAAAAAAAATATGGCTCTCAGAAAATGGCAACACAAAAAAAGATTTTATTTTGTTCAAAAATGCATCTAATGTGTAAAATTTACCAAAAATAAAAATGTTAGACATATTGGGTATTGCCACGTCCGAAACAACCTGCTCTATAAAAATATTACATGAGATGGCCCCCCAGGTGAATGCAGTAAAAAAAATGTTAAAAAAACTATGCCATTTTTTCCTCTTACCTCACAAAAAGTGTAATACCACGCAATCAAAAAAGCGTATGTAGCCCAAAATGGTACCAATCAAACCATCATCTCATCTCGCAGAAATTGATACCCTACCTAAGACTCGCCCAAAAAATATAAAAAATATGGCTCTCTGAAAATGGCGCACAAAAAAAAGATTTAATTCTGTTCAAAAATGCATCTAATGTGTAAAACTTAACAAAAATAAAAATGTTAGACATATTGCCACGTCTGTAACAACCTGCTCTATAAAAATATCACATGATTTGCCCCTCAGGTGAATGCTGTAAAAAAAAATTGTAAAAACTATGCCAAAACAGCCATTTTTTCACCTTGCCTCACAAAAAGTTTAACACCAAGCGATCAAAAAGTCTTATGTACCCCAAAATGGTACCAATGAAACGATCACCTCATCCTGCAAAAAATAAGACCCCACATTAGACAATAACTCAAAAAATAAAAAACAATGGCACCCGCAAACCAATCCATCAAAAATCTGTGCTGCAAAATCCATATGGCGCTCCTTCCGTTCTGAGTCCTGCCATGTGTCCCCACAGCAGTTTACCACCACATATGGGGTGTTGCCGTATTCAGGAGAAAATGGGGAACAAATGATGGGGTGCTTTTTCTCCTGCTAGCCCTTGTCAAAATGAAAAATTTGGGACTAAAGCAACATTTTATTGGAAGAAATGAAACTTTTCATTTTCACAGCCAAGTGTTTCCAAATTCCGTAAATTCAGATTACGTCAGAGTCTCTCAATTACAAAATGATACCTAAAAACCATTCTAGCAAAAATCTGCCTCGCGCTCTTTTCCTTCTGACCATGGCCACATGCCCATAGAGCAGTTTACCACCACATATGGGGTATTTCTGTAAACTGCAAGAAAAAAATTGATTAACATGAAAAATCTGCATAAAAATGAAATTTTGAAATTTCGCCTCCATTTTCCTTTAATTCTTGTAGAACACCTAAAGGGTTAACAAAGTTTGTAACGTCAGTTTTAAATAATTTGAAGGGGTGTAGTTTCTAAAATGGGGTCATTTATGGGTGGTTTCCATTACGTAAGCCCCTTAAAATCACTTTATATCTGAATTGGTGCTTAAAAAAATGGTTTTGGAAATTTTGTTGAAAATTTGAAAAATGGCGTCTAAACTTCTAAGCTTTCTAACATCCTAAAAAAGTAAAATGACATTTATAAAATGATGCCAACATAAAGTAGACATATGGGGAATGTAAAATAATAACTATTTTTGGAGGTATTACTATGTATTTTGAAAGTAGAGAAATTGAAATTTGGAAATTTGCAAATATTTCCAAATTTTTGCTAAATTTGGTATTTCTTTTATAAATAAAAATGAAATATTTTGCCACAAATTTACTACTGTCGTGAAGCACAGTATGTGATGAGAAAACAATCTCAGAATGGCCTGGATACGTAAAAGCGTTCCAAAGTTATTACCACATAAAGTGACACATGTCAGATTAGCAAAAAAATGGCCTGGGCAGGAAGGTGAAAACAGGCCCGGGGTAGAAGGGGTTAAATGAAATAGATTAAATATACCTGTGCGAAGCGATGTTTTCTTCCACTGCTACCCACTGTGTTTCCTCATAAATTACCTTGGCATTGACCGTTAATTCAGGCTACCCTCAAAAGAAGGACTTAAAAACACCCCCCAAGGTCCCACTAAACCACGTCCCCGACCCGCTCAGGTCACGCCCCCTTCCACTCCACAGCCAATGGGGATTGAAAAAATGAAGGCAAAAA
Source organism: Rhinella marina (assembly GCA_900303285.1). Lineage (NCBI taxonomy): Eukaryota > Metazoa > Chordata > Amphibia > Anura > Bufonidae > Rhinella > Rhinella marina. The sequence continues at coordinate 48,226 of ONZH01023393.1, read as the reverse complement.
TCAACTTCTGTCAGCTGCATTGACTTTCTCTCTGCAACGACACACACAAACATTAAATGAAATAGATGAAATATACCCAGGCTAAGCCGGGTCCTTCTGCTAGTCTCCTTATATTATAAAAATGAGTTTCTGTCTGCCTGTCTGTTCTCTATGCGCGACCAAACTACTGGACCGATTTTCACCAAATTCGGCACACAGGTACATCAGGTGTCCGGGAAGGTTTTAGACCAGGTCACAGCTCTCTAGGACATACCGTTCCTGAGATATTCCCAAAAATGACCTGTACTTCACTGCTTAAAGGGGCAGAGCGCTGTAGATGACACTCTTAAAGGGGTATTCCGGTTACCAGAAATATAACTTATGTTTTAGACAAATTTTAGACTAAGACTGTTCAGTAGTAATAAAAGATGTTGTCTTCCACTGCTACCCATACCCATTGCTTGTCCTCATAAATTACCATGGCATCGACCTGTAATTAAGGCCACCCCCTAAAGAAGGACTTAAAACCCCCGCCCCAGGTCTTGCTAAGCCACGCCCCCTCCCACTCCACAGCAAATGGGAATTGAAAAAATGAAGGTAAAAATCAACTTCTGTCAGCTGCATTGACTTTCTCTCTGCAACGACATACAGAAACATTAAATGAAATAGAGAAAATATACCAGTGCAAAGCGATATTTTCTTCCACTGCTACCCACTGTGTTTCCTCATAAATTACTATGGCATTAACCTGTAATTCAGACCACCCCTCAAAATAAGGACTTAAAAGCATCCCCCCTCAAGCTCCCGCTAAACCACGCCTCCGACCCAGTCAGGTCACGCCCCCTCCCACTCCGCAGCCAATGGGGAGTGAAAAAATGAAGGTAAAAATCAACTTTTGTCAGCTGCATTGACTTTCTCTCTGCAACGACACACACAAACATTAAATGTAATAGATGAAATATACCCAGGCAAAGCCGGGTCCTTCTGCTAGACTCTTATATATATAAAAATTAGTTTTTGTCTGTCTGTCTGTTCTTTATGCACGACCAAACGTCTTGACCGATCTTCATCAAATTTGGCACACAGGTACATCAGGTGTCCGGGAAGGTTTTACACCTTCCTGGGATATTCCCAGAAAATGACCTGCATTAGCCAATAGTAACCTGGAAGTCTTTCTCTTCATATCCCAACTGCCATACATGCGGTCCCATGTCCCTTATCAGCCAATAGAACCTCCTCGGCCAGTGATGGCAAACCTTTTAGAGACCGAGTGCCCAAACTGCAACCCAAAAACCACTTATTTATCACAAAGTGCCAACACTGCAATTAAACTTGAATACCAATATAGTATATCTTCCATGCACTTCATTTAGCTATAATAGCCTGCCTACATTCAGTGCGCTGCCTGTGCCGTTCATAGTGTGCCCTGCGATGATGAATGGTAGGAAAAGTCTAAGGCATATTGGTATGCCATTGACTTTTTTCAGAGTGTGGGTGCCCACTGAGAGGGCTCCGAGGGCTGCCTCTGGCACGCGTGCCATAGGTTTGCCACCACTGTCCTAGGCCCTTACTCTCCACATACACCCAGTTTTACTGCAGGTTTCCATAACAACCCAGCCATTTTTCTCCACTGCTGTAGGTCAGCTTTAAAGGGGCAGAGGAAGCTGAGTGAGAGCAAGAAAGACTTTGGAAATAGGTTTTCGCTCTGTGTAGTAACCAGGCTGGTAATGAAAGGTGATTAGAAGCCAGCTGAGGAGCTCAGGTAAATAGCTTCCTGAAACACAATTCAGTGCTTACCTCCCACAGGCCTTGGCACAGCCTGCTTCTTACACATGGTCACATGCACACAGTTTTACTCCAGGTTTCCATAACAACCCAGCCATTTTTCTTCACTGCTGTAGGTCAGATTTAGGCTAGGGCTACACAACGACATATGTTGTGGGACTTATCACATAGGGCACAACTACACTGCTACATGTGTCGCGCGACATTGATATCGCACAACAATTTTTATAATGATAGTCTATGGCAGGGGTACTCAACTGGTGGACGCCAGCTGTCCGGGTCCCCGCCATCCCTTCAGCTCCCTCCTCCAGCGCACTCCTACAGCTCCCTTACATGCTGCTGGAGAGGGGGATGGACATCACCACTGCCACCAGTGAAATAAAGTTCACATTTGGGGGGGGTGGCGGAGAGAGGGGTACAGACAGGCGGGAACAGTGTGCTGCTGTCTGCATCTTTCGTGGCCCCATTGTAATTAAGGGGTCCGCATCCAATCCCCCAATAATGGGGATTGGATGTGGAACAAAAATACATATGTCTGTTCTGTGGCTAGGGTTGCCAACTGGCCAGTAGTTCACCAGCAAGACTGGTATTTTAGTTCCCCTGCCAGTGCCGGAATTTTCCTGTAAGGACTGTTACTAATGAGCGCTTCCATCGTGGAGCGCTCATTAGTACAGCCTTTACCTCCACTGCCACTTGTGCTAATTAAAAAAAAAAAAAAACTTACCTCCACCTCCATTTGCTGACGTTGTGGGGAACACTCCTTGCTGACTGGAAGCTCAGGACAGGACTTGCAAGATGTCATCACGCTGGAGCGCTGGTCCAGTCTTGCAGTCAGCAGCGAATGTTCACTGTGGCGCCATCAAATGGAGGAGGTGAATGTTTTTTTTTGTTACTGGGGACACTAATGGGGACATTATTCTTACTAGGGGCATCATTACTGGGGCACTAAGGTGGGCATTACTATTAAAGGGGTATTCTCATCTTAGACAATGGGGGCATATCACTTGGATATGCCCCTGTTGTCTTATAGGTGCGGGTCCCAGCACCTATATCGGGATCGGAGGGGGGAGCGCTCCCCCGCTGCTACCATAGAAATGAATGGGAGCGCACCGCGCATGCGCGGCCACCGCTCCCATTCATTTCTATGTAGCCAACGGAAAAAGCCGAGCCAGCGCTCAGCTATTTTCGCCAGGCCCATAGAGACGAATGGAGGGAGGCTGCGCGTGCGCAGTGCGCCCTCTTTTACTTTGAGGCTCCGTTCTCAATATAGCCGTTCTCCATATAGCAGAAAATTTGCATCAAGGTTTTTTGTGTCGAGTTACTCGATTTAGTCAGGGGTCCACTAAGTTTCCTTGACAGCCTTGGCCCTGCTGATGCTTCCAAGGCTAGCTACTGCATGCAAAAAAAGTTAAAAAAAAAAAACAAAAAACCCTCAAAAAGCTAATCTGCTGTGTCAGACTCCCAGATCTAATCTCATACCGATCATTTTTTTTCCGTTTTTTTTAGTTAATTAATATACTAGTACTGCATAAACCCTTTAACTCTTTATCATACACTCGCTGTCTGAAAAGGTCCCTGTGTAAACTTTGGAGACTGATGGTCTCCCCATCAATATGATTTAAGATGGCGTGACTGCTTCCACAGCTCTTCTGGACCACCTCCACATTGCGCTAATGCAGGCAGCAGAATCGTTTGTATCTGCATGTACTGGATGCATGCATCATATATATGCGGAGACCGTCAATCACCCAAGTTTACACAGCACACACAGGGGCGCCTTTATTTGCATATAATAGATACAGTAGCTAACTGAACAATTTATTTGCCTTTTTGGAATTCTCTCTATAATTAGCAATACTTTGTGCCTCACATCAGTAACCCACCTAATTGCATTTCACTTTAGTAACTGAATGTGCCCCGCGTAATCTCAATTCACCTCACATAAACCACATTAGGGATGGTAACGTAGTACACATTGGGTTATTATTTTAGTATTCCTTTGTGTGTTACATTTAGAGAACCTGCTAATTATGATGTGGATTAAAGTGCGTTTTTTCCTCAAAGATTTTCATACGTATAAACCGCAGCGTAATACAGTACCACCAAAGTGAAAATTAGATTACACAAATTTCATTTACACTTTGCTTTAGGTGCAGAAATTGACCTGCTGTGCAGATTTTTAAATCTGCACCATGTCAAACCACATACAAACTGCAATAAAAAAATTCACCAAAACTGCAATAAACAGTGTGAATTTGTGTGTGTTTTTGTGCAGTTTTGGGCCAGATTTCATGGGGATGCCTGCATTTGTGTATGTATTTGATGCAGATTTTCCACACAGATTTGTGTGCGAATTTGCTCTACTTTCACGTGGAGTCTGCATCAGACTCTCTTCCCCATTCACGCAAGACTACACAAATATAAAAACGACCAACACAAAATAGGGAACCCATTTTAATTATGTATTATAGGACGCCTTCACAAGTGGAAGATTTTGTGGCAGAAAATTCTGTGACTGAAAACCAGTTCCTTTCACCTGAACGAGGCTTGCAGAAATCCATGTGCTTGCTACCCCACTGAAATGAATGGAACTGATTTTCAGTCACTGAATTTTCTGCCGCAAAATCTGCCGCGTGTGAAAGCACCGTTAGTGTCAATTTACAAGCTGAAAGACATTGAAAATTCTTTGCACTTCCCCCCCAGGAAAAATTATTTGGCATCCCAAAAAATAAAAGTGGCCCATTAAACCACCAAATTCGCTAAATCACAAAAAAGTGTCTGGCCATTAAAGGAGTTGTTCAGTTTGAATAAGAAACCGGAAAACACTGAGGAATAGGCTGCAATAAAGAACAGAGCAGTACCTACCTAGAAAGTCCAGCACTGCTGTTCTGTTTCTCCCTTCCAGGCTCTCTTTACCTGGGTGCAACAGTAACTTCAGAAGTGACCGCTGCAGCCAAGAGGCCAGTGCTTGGCTGCAGTGATCACATGATCACATGTTATGGACATCACCATCGCAGTAAACAGAGCCCAGATCGGAAAACTGGAGCGGCAGTTCTAGAGCTTTAGGGTAGGTACCATTCTATTCTTTATTCAGGCTAATCTTCAGTGTTGTCCGGATGCTTTCTGATAACGTACAACCTTTTTTTTTTGGTTCATTGGAGATGTTTAAAATGCAGTATTCTGGAGTTGTAGTTTTACAACAGTTGGAGGGCCACAGGTTGAGCATCCCTGCTCTAAGTCATATTGATATTTTTGACATATCCGTTGCAATACAAATGTAAGAAAAACAAACAAAAAAATGTGTGAAAAACACATGAAATCCATGGGATTCACAAACCTAAAATAAAAACCACTATAAACAAGTGTGTATTTTTAACGGTGACCTACCTACTATTATCTCATTCTGCTGCAATATTTAAAGATCATCAAAATTTTATTTTTAGGTCATATCATCTAGCCCTAAGCTTATGAGGGAGAGAATGTAGACTAAGATAGAGCACCAAGGCTCAGACAGAAGGAGCAGGAGAGCTTCGGAGTAGCACAGTGCTTCCAGAGGGAGCAGGAGAGTATCAGAGTGCTGCCAGAGGGAGTATCAGAGTGCTGACAGAGAGAGTATCAGAGTGCTGACAGAGGGAGTATCAGAGTGCTGCCAGAGGGAGTATCAGAGTGCTGACAGAGAGAGTATCAGAGTGCTGACAGAGGGAGTATCAGAGTGCTGCCGGAGGGAGTATCAGAGTGCTGCCGGAGGGAGTATCAGAGTGCTGCCGGAGGGAGTAGCAGAGTGCTGCCGAAGGGAGTATCAGAGTGCTGCCAGAGGGAGTATCAGAGTGCTGCCAGAGGGAGTATCAGAGTGCTGCCAGAGGGAGTGTCAGAGAGCTGCCAGAGGGAGTATCAGAGTGCTGCCAGAGGGAGTATCAGAGTGCTGCCGGAGGGAGTATCAGAGTGCTGCCGGAGGGAGTATCAGAGTGCTGCCAGAGAGAGTATCAGAGTGCTGCCAGAGGGAGTATCAGAGTGCTGCCGGAGGGAGCAGCAGAGTGCTGTCAGGGGGAGCAACAGAGACACGACAGCTCAGGAAACAACTTGAAAATCTAGCAGCAGTCATACTCAAATGGGCTGCCCTCATTTTGCAGGTCTGTAGGAGACAACAGATACATTGTTGCCTAGTTGAGCCAAGCATTTCCCTCCCAGTCAAGCCACACTCTGACCCAGGAGGCTGGTATCCTCTAGCCATACATCACTGCCCCAGGCAAGGCAGACACCACATTAGTCCACACGATATAATAAGCCATGGCTAGCACATCAAAAAAAAGAAAAGTAGACTCAGAAAATAGAGATTTCAAAGATGAATGGACTGAGAAATATTGTTTCATTCTTATGAATGTTGCCAACCCAAAGCCAATGTGTTTAATATGCGACGAAACGCCCTTATAAAAAGTAGTAATGTAAAACGACATTTTGAAACAAAACAAAACTTTCGAACAGAATTATCTAAATCCTAAGATACGAACAAAAAAAATTGCTTTGTTAACTGCATCATATAAAGCTTCTACTAAGCATCTTGTTAGTTCAATGCCCCAGCAGGAAAAATCGACTGAATCATCACTGAGGGTGGCTTGAATTTTAGGAAGACACAAAAAAAACATTTTCAGATGCAGAGATTGTTAAAGAATGTATAGTGGAAGTTTTAGACGCCATGTTTGAAGGTAAACAGAAAGAAGAATTTCAAGGGAAAATCAAACAAATTCCCTTGTCTGATTCCATGGCAGCACGCCGAACTGAAATAATTTCAGAAGATCTGCTCTCCCAGCTGGAGGTGAGAATGAAAAAGGCAGATTGCATTTCATTAGCTGTGGATGAATCATATGATGCAACTGATAATGCCCAGCTCATGGTATTTGTTAGATTTTATGACGACACAAAAAAGTTTTTTGTGAAGATCTATTTGGCATGACTGTCCTCCATGCTCACACAAGAGGTGAAGATCTTTATGGAGCAATAACAGAAATGCTGAAGAAAAGAGACATTAACTTGGATTCAGTTATTTCAGTTGTAACTGATGGAGCTCCTGCTATGGTAGGAAAAGAGAAAGTGTTGGTGCCACGCTTTAAAGTGCTCAATCCTAGTTTGATTCCTTACCATTGTATAATACACCAGTCTATCTTGTGTGATAACCTTGGAGAAAAATATGCAAATGTAATGGAAAACGTTATGAAGCTGATTAATTTTCTCCGGGCCTCTTCAGCACTTCAACATCGTCTGCTGAAAGACTTTCTAACTGATGTTAATGCTGCCTTCAGTGATCTACTTCTCCACAACAATGTAAGGTGGCTTAGTAAGGGCTGAGTTTTAGAATGCTTTTGGAGTATTCAGAAAAGAGCTGGAAAAGTTTTTAGCTGAACATAAGACAGAAAAAGCAAAAGCATTTTTGACATTTATGCGTAACAAAGACAAAATGGAAATCATTGCTTTCCTGACAGATATTACAAGTCATTTAAATGCTTTAAATGTAAAACTACAAGGTAAAAATTAAACTATTTTTGACCTTGTGGAAGCAGTGAGGGCTTTTAAGAAGAAATTAGAGGTTTTTCACAGTGATCTAAAAGAGAACTTGCTTCATTTTCCAAAGCTTGATGAATATAGCTAAGAAGAAAAGACCAAAGAAAGTGTGTTCTCCAACCATGGGGACTTTATGCAAGACCTAATTGACAATTTTAAAAGTCGCTTCCAAAACTTCACAATTGGCCAAGAAGTTTTGCTATGTATTAAAAATCTATATCTGGTAAAAAAAAAAATATTGGGCATTTTGCTACTGAGGCCCATCATGTTTTTGCCTGGGCAAATTCTGCTACTCTATAGATGGAGCTAATTGATCTGCAAGAAGATGCTGCTTTAAAAGTTCAGTTGAATGATTGTGGCCCTGTTACCTTCTGGACAAAACTGGTTATTCCAGCTAAATATCCACTTACCATATACAAAAAATAGCAATCCATGTCCTTACTATGTTTGGTTGTACATACACTTGTGAATCTGCATTCTCCACTATGAATCTGGTGAAGAATAGATACCGCACTCAAATCACAGATGAGCATTTGCACCAGTGTGTTCGAATGGCAGTCACCCCCTTTGTACCGAATTTAAAAGGGCTGGTGAAAAAGAAAAAATGCCAGTTTTCACACTAAAAACAGTTATAAATCTGAATGTAAATAGTTCTACAAAGTTTGCAAGACGTTAAAAAGATGGCATCTTTACTGTTGGCGTTCAGCTCAGACCTTCATCTGACTGCAGACCCAGGTATGTGGACCTTTAATAAAACTAGTTGAGTACCCCTGGTCTATGGTGTTGCACTGTGACATGCTGCGACGCGACAGTAGCAGGAAAATCCATGTTGGATGGATTTTTTGTGACTGTCGTGTTGCAGTCGCAGCATGTCGCATGTCCCAGTGCGACGCCATAACCTATCATTATAAAAATTGTTGCGCGACATTGGTGCGACAAAATGTTGCGTGAAACATGTCGTCGTGTAGCCCTAGCCTTAAAGGGGCAGGGTGCTGTGGAGGTCACTGTTAAGGGGGCAGGGGCCACTATTAAAGGAGCAGCTGCTGTGGAGCTCACTGTTAAGGGGGTAGGGGCCACTATTAAAGGGCAGCTGCTGTGGAGGTCACTGTTAAGGCAGCAGGGTACTGTGATGTCACTGTTAAGGAGGCAGGGGCCACTATTAAAGGGGCAGCTGCTGTGGAGGTCACTGTTAAGGGGGCAGGGGCCACTATTAAAGTGGCAGCTGCTATGGAGGTCACTTTTAAGGTAGAAGGGTACTGTGAGGTCACTGTTAAGGGAGTTGTGTACTGTGAAGGTCTCTGTTAAGGGAACGGGGTACTGTGGCAGTCACTGTTAAAGGGATGGGTGCTGTGGAGGTCTCTGTTAAGGGGGGCAGGGTCCCCTATGGAGGTAAGTGTTAAGGGGTGGGGTGCTGTAGATGTCACTTAAGGGGATGGGCCCCTGAGGAGATCACTGGCAAGGGAGTGGGGTGCTGTGAAACTCACTGTTAAAGGGGCGGGCTGCGGTAATGGTCAAAGTTAAGGGGATGGCTACTGTGGAGGTCCCATTTTAAGGAGGCGGGGCACTGTGGTGAGTCAGTGATAAGGGGTGGGGGCTGTGGAGTTCACTGTTAAGGGGCGGGTGCTGTAGAGGTCACTGTTATGGGGATACTGACGATATCTGTTAACGACACACAGAAACATTAAATGAAATAGATTAAATATATCCATGCGAAGCCAGGTCCTTCTGCTAGTATCATATATAGAAAAATTAATTTCTGTCTGTCTGTTTGTCTGTTCTTTATGCACAGCCAAACGACTGGACCAATTTCTACCAAATTTGGCGCATAGGTACATCAGGTGTCCGGGAAGGTTTTAGACTGGGACTCAGCTCTCTAGGATGTACCGTTCCTGAGATATTCCCAAAATATTTATTAGCCAATAGGAGCTCGCAGCTTCGCTCATATTCTAACTGCTATTCACACAGTCACATGACCCTTATTATCCAATAGAAGCTGGCAGGTCCTTCAGTCTTGACATACACAGTTACACCAGTTTTCCATAACAACTCAGCCATTTTTTGTCACTGTTAGGGGACGTGGTGCTGTGGAGGTCACTATTAAGGGTCGAGGTGCCATGGATGTCACATTTTAAGGGGGCATGGTGCAGTGTGTGGGGTTAAAGGGGAAGGACCCTGTGCAGATCAATGTTAAGTGGGTGGGGTCACTGTTAAGGGGACGGGCCGCTGTGGGGGGGGGGTCACTGTTAAAAGGGCAGGCTGATATAGAGATCAAAGTTAAGGGGACAGGGCTCTGTGGAGGTCACTGTTAAGGGGTAGATCGCGAAAGGTCATTGTAAAGGGTTGAGGCCACTGTGGAGGTCAGTGTTAAGGGGGCGAGATACTGTGAAAGTCACTGTTAAGGGAGTGGGTGCTGTAAAGGTCACTGATAAGGGGGTAAGCCACTGTGCAGTTCACTTTTAAGGGGCGGGGCACTGTAGAGATTACTTTTAAGGGGGTGGGGCATTGTGAGGTGACTGTTAAGGGGGCGGTTCACTGTGGAATTCACTGTTAAGGGGCCAGATTGCTGTGAAAGTCATGGTTAAGGGGGCGGACTGCTGTAAAGGTCAAAGTTAAGAGGGTGGGCTGCTGTGGAGGTCAATGTTAAGGGACAGGGTGCTTTGGTAGAACATTATTAATGGGGCGGAGGGCTTTGAAGGTCACAGTTAACGGGATGGGGCACTGTGAAGGTCACTGTTAAAGGGGCAGATGGCTGTGGAGGTCAAAGGTAAGGGGGTAGGATGCTGTGGAGGTCACTGTTATGAGGAACACTGTGGATATCATTTAACCTCACACACAAATATTAAATGCAATAGGCCCTGGGGAGGTCACTGTTAAAGAGGTGGGCTGCTGTGGAGATCAATGTTATTAGGGCAGGGCCCTGTGGTGGTCACTGTTAAGGGGCAGAGCACTGTGGAGGGTCACTGTTAAGGGGGTGCACCACTGTGGAGGTCACTGTTAAAGGGGCAGGGTGCTTTGGAGGTCACATTTTAAGGTACCAAGTTACTGTGGAGGTCACAATTAAGAGGGTAGGAAGCTGTGGAGGTTACTGTTAAGGGGGCTAGGTGCTGTGGAGGTCACTGTTAAGGGGGCGGGGTACTGTAGAGGTCAATGTTAAGGGGATAGAGCGCTTTGGAGGTCACTGTTAAGCGGGTGGGGTGCTATGGAGGTCATATCTTAAAGGGGTGCTGTGGAGGTCACTGTTAAGGGGTTACAGTTTTGTAGAGGTCACTGTTAAGGGGTAGACCACTGTGGAAGGTCACTGTTAAGGGGGCTGGGTCCTGTGGAGGTCACTGTTAAGGGGGTGGGTTACTGTGGAGGTCAATGTTAAGGGGAAAGAGCGCTTTAGAAGTCACTGTTAAGGGGGTGGGGTGCTGTGGAGGTCACTGTTAAGGGTCGCACTGTGCTAAGGAGGTCACTGTTAAGAGGATGGGGTGCTATGGAGGTCATATTTTAAGGGGGCGCTGTGGAGGTCACTGTTAAGGGGGGCGGAGTTTTGTGGAGGTTACTGTTAAGGGGTAGACCGCTGTGGAAGGTCACTGTTAAGGGGGGCGGGGTGCTGTGGAGGTCACATTTAAGTGGACGGGCTGATGTGGAGTTCACTGTTAAGGGGGCGAAGTACTGTGGAGGTCAATGTTGAGGGGATGGGGCGATGTGGAGATCACTGTAAAGGGGTGGTGTGCTATGGATGTCATCTTAAAGGGGCGGGGTGCTGTGGAGGTCACTGTTAAGGGGTGGACAGCTGTGGAGGTCACTGTTAAGGGGTGGACAGTTGTGGAGGTCACTGATAAGGGGGTGCAGTGCTATGGAGGTCACATTTTAAGTGGATGGGACGCTGTGGAGGTCACTGTTATAGGGCAGAGTGCTGTTGTGTTCACTGTTAAGGGGGTGAGGTGCTGTGGGGGGGTAACTGTTAAGGGGGTGAGCTGCTGTGGAGGTCACTGTTAAGAGGGCTGGGTGCTATGGAGGTCACATTTTAAGAGGGTGGGGTTCTGTGGAGGTCACTGTTAAGGGGGTGAGCCACTGTGGAGGTCAATGTAAAAGGGGCGGGGTGCTGTGGAGGTCACTGTTAAGTGCTATGAATATCTTTTAATCACACACATAAACATTAACTGAAATAGTCAAAATATACCTGTGCCAAGCCGGGATATGGGTACACAGATTCATCATAGTGGCTGGAGGCAGGCAGACTTCTGTCATCTAACTCCATGTCTATGTGGGAGATTTGGAGCTCTCAGTTCTGTATCAAAAAATGGGACTCGGACATGGGATGTCATTGCTGGGTTGAAAATCCTCTTACCATGTACTGACTTCTAATCTGAATAAACAGGGCTGCAGTGTTAAACATAGGAAAGGGACATAGCTTCCTAAGCCTGTGATGAGTCAGGTGGAGTTCCTTTATCTGAGACTCCATAAGGGCTGCTTTGCTAGGCAGATTCACAGTAACTATCGGGATATAGGAAAGTTGGTGATAAGGAGCATGGTCATAGCTGTCACCCAGCTTTTCCAGATTTATAAATGAACTACAAGGCTGGCTTCACACTGACCTGTAAACCAAATTATCCATAAAGTCTTCATGCCTCTCCACTTCTGTTTACTGTTTAGTCTCCTGTCCTCCAGGCGTCATGATTTACTAGGATTTAATTGGCTGTCAATGAAGACCCAAAGGGGCTGACATTTATCTTAGTTATTGGCGTTCCACTTTGTGAGACCACTGATTCCTCTGAGACATGAAGGATGTTTTGCATCTCTAATGACTAAAATTTAAAGAAGAGTATGCAAAGAATTACAGCAAAATATGCACATCCCATACTCCTGCAGTATGCCCACTGCTCCAGTATATGTTGAACATTTTCCCATACTCTAATTGCAGCACAGGTTTCCCTACTAGAGGCAGAACAGTTGTCAGTTCTCTCTCCTAACACACAAAAGTCAGAGGAGCATAAATTGCTTTAGTCTATGGAGGATATGGAATATCTGAACATAATGTCCTGCCAATAAGCATTATGGTTCCACATATGCAAATAAAAGAATACATTTTTCTGTGTGACTGTAAACAGATAAAGAAAAAGACTGATAAATAAATAGGTAGATAGTCAGATAGATAGATACTATAGATAGCCAGATAAATAGGCGTTATCCTGGTGGCTCCCTGGTTTTCCCTCTGTAACCACTATGCAAGGAACACACCAGTTCGCTATCTCCTCAAGTAGTCTTTGTGTTATTGACAGTTGATCCACAGAGTCAAGATACACCGATGAATAGCACCAAAGAGACAGGCAAACTCCTAGTCAGTAACAAATAGAGATCAAGGTAGGCAGAGTACGTTTAAATCCGTAAAACAGTCCTAAGTTCAGGGCAGGTAGCATAGGGTCAATACGGTAATCATGCACAGGTAGAGTCAGGCTATGGAGAATCAGAGTCAGGAATCGGGCAGAGTCGGTACATGGGCAGATACCGTAATTGAAACAGCACACCTTTGTAGGCAATAACAAGCTAAACAAACCTATTACTCAGGCACCTGCCCACTAGGAAAGGTGCCTTAAATACTCCAAGGTGGCAAGCCATAGGCTGGTGGAGATTAGGGCAGAGAGGGAAAGGCTAAGCTGGCAAGCGGACCATAGCCTGCATGGAAGGACAGAGTGTGAGGCACAGAGAGCGGGGGGTGGCTCTGCACCACCGCGATGAGAGAGTCAGAATGGGCGAGTGAGACAGCGGCAGCCCAAATCTGCCACTACAACAATATATATAAGATGGATGGATGGATAGATAGATAGATAGATAGATAGATCACAAAATTATAGCATTTACAGTAGAAAATATTTCAAACTCTTAGTGGTTATACTGTCTCTCCCCAAGGGCCTAAGCTTTGTGGATTCTAGTTAAAGTCCTAAAATTACCGTATTTTTCGCCCTATAAGACGCACCGGCCCATAAGACGCACCTAGATTTTAGAGGACAGTAAGAAAAAAAATATTTTTCATTAGACCTCAGGTCAACAACAATCAGACTCCTAATGTTAATCAGACCTCAGCTCACAGCCCCAATCAGACCCCCAATGTTAATAAGACCCCAATAAGACCTCAGATCAGATCCCCAATGTTAATAAGAACCCAATAAGACCTCAGATCAGATCCCCAATGTTAATAAGAACCCAATAAGACCTCACCTCAGATCAGATCCCCAATGTTAATAAGAACCCAATAAGACCTCAGATGAGACCCCAATCAGCCCTCAGATCGGACCCCAATGTGAATGACCCCCAATCCGATCTTATACAAGAGCCCCATGCCTCTCACCATTCCCTATTTGCTCTCATGTCAGCCCCCATGCCTCTAACATCAGCCCCCCATGCCTCTAATGTCAGCCCCCATGCCATTTATCTGCCCTCATGCCATTTTTATTCCCCCATGCCATGTATTTGCCCCATGCCTCTGTCAGCCCCAAGGACTTTATTTGCCTCCATGCCATGGTCAGCCCCCATGCCTCTTATGTTAGCCCACAGCCTTACAGCATATAAAATAAATAAAGCACTTACCTCTCCAGCTCCTGGACGCAGCCTCTCCTCGCCCCCGCGCTCTTCTCCCTCCTCCTCCTCCGTCAGCTGTGCTGTGAACTGGCGCGCACAGTGTGAGGTCAAAGAGCGCCCTCACGCTGTGCGCAGCCCTGCACAGACGAGCAGAGGACCAGGAAGCGGTGAGTACACAGTCTTCACCGCTTCCTTGTCCTCCGGTGCTAATGAGCGCTTCCATAATGGAAGTGCTCATTAGCATTCGCCCCATAAGATGCAGGGACATTTTCCCCTCACTTTTGGGGGGGGAGAAAGTGCGTCTTATAGGCCGAAAAATACGGTAGATAAAGATAACCAAATAAAACAAATCAGTCAAAATATTAGACTTGAATTATTTAAAGAGGAAAATGATCCAATATCACATGCCTGTCAATGGCAAAAATATGTGAACCTTTGCTTTCAGTATCTGGTGTGATACCTTCAGCAGCCATAACTGTAACTACTGTAAATGTTTCTGGTAATTGTTGTACATTGGCTTGGAGGAATATAAGCTTGTTCCTCCTTATAAAACAGCTTCCACTCTGTTATGTTGGTGGATTTCCTCCCATGAACTGCTCACTTCAGGTCCTTCCAGGGGGTAGCTATAGGGGGTGCAGAGATAACAATCGCTACTGGGCCCAGAGACCCTTGTACCACATAACAAGTCACCAGTATTATAGAAAGTGCATGCTGGTCATGTTACACCTCTGGCTGGAGGGTAGGGGTTAGGACAAGAATTTGGCATGGGGAGGGGGGTGCTGTTTCAATTTTTGCCTCAGACAACAAGAAGGCTATGTGCTTCCCTGCCACTGGCCACAAAGCACTGAGGGAAGGGGGTCCAAACTGAACTGTTGCTCCAGGCCCCATGAGCCTTTAGCTACACCCCTGGGTCCTTCCACAACATTTCTACTGGATTAACGTCAGGACTTTGACTTGACCACTCCAAAATGTTATTCTTCTTTAACCATTCTTTGGTAGAATGACTTGTGATCTTAGGGTCATTGTATTGTTGCATGACCTACGTTCTCTTGAGAATAAGCTCATGGACAGATGTCCTGACTCCTGATTGTTTGGTTTCCTTTAGAATTCTGAATTCATGGCTCCATTAAGGATGGCAAGTCGTCCTGGCCCAGGTTCAGTGAAACGGGCCCAAACCATGATACTACCATCGCCATGTTTAAAAGTGTATGTTGTGTTGAACCCATCCCCCACCCCCCCATGGACACTTAGATAAAGCATAGCTATGCATAAAGAAAGACCTGGCTGGAGCTGTGATGCATCCAGAAATTTTACTGGGGCAGGAGAATTCCCAAACTACCTGCTGCTGCCACCTTCTCCCATGCCTGGCTAATTTTCAGCCCCCTTATGTCCAAAGGCAGCCAGGAGCCAGTAGCCATAGTCCATCATCCTTCTATACTTCTAATAACATGTAAATGCTAAATAGTAAAAAAAACTGAGTGCACAGCGCTGAAAGCAGCCTTACTCACTCTTGTGAGCACTCTCAGTGCTGCAGTCCACGTTGGCATGTTCTTCTAGTCAAGTCACGTCACGTGCTGCTCTCAAGAATGAAATCTAATCTGCAGGTTAGCGCAATTTTCAAGTGCAGCTTAAAGTAGTTTAATAGTAAATTAACAAAAAAACTGTGTTAAGTTCAGCTCAGTTTGAAAAATGTTCTTTCACGTGGTGCATTTTCAACTTTGGTGGCTGCGGCATGTGTATATACAATGACCTACTGGATAACTGCTAAAGAGTTAAATGTTGTGATTTGTTTCCTAAGCACTCTTATGGTAATATGTTCTCGTCAGGGGTGGACTGGCCATAGACCCTAAAGGGAATTTTCCTGGTGAGCCGATGCCCATAGGGCCACCCAAGCTCTTATCAGTGCCACTGGCCGGGTACATACTACTAGGGGAACTATAGGGGTCATTATTAGAGGAAGTCCAGGCAGAATGCTGAAGATACTGTAGGGCCAGCTTGGTGCTGTGGTCCACATCTTACCTCCTAAGCCCCCTGCTCCATATCCATATTATAGACAATTGGAGGAGGAGGACAGTACAAGGCTGCTATTGATGGCCACCATAGAGGGACAAGCTTCTGGGGAGATATTTTGTGCTACACTTTGGTATTAGTGAGCCTACCAACTTGTATTGGCCTTATCTACCTATGTTGCCTCACCTCCTGTCAATTTTGATCGACCTACAACATTGGGGCCACTTATAGGCTTTTTTCCCTGAGAATGAGAACTGACAGATAACTGCTAAACTGCAAGACTACCCCTGAGAGAAAGAGAACAGACTTTAAGGAAGGTAGAAGACCATTAAGGCAAGGCTGTTTAAGGAAAAAAGACTTGTGGAAAGGGCATATTATTTCGGCCCCCACCATACTTTAGGAGACAGACTGGCCAGCCTGGGAACTGCAGAAAGTATTCATAAGAATGGAATTGCACACCTGTGGTCATTTGGGAAGATTATAAAGTGTACTTGGAGTGAGACTCAAGGAGGATTACTAGCTTCATTGCTACTGCTCATACACAGCTATTGGGAGAAGCCTACTCTGCGATTTACCTTTTTCTGCTACATGTATTGCAACTCCCATTATCTATTCAGTAAAGAAAGCCTGGTCATTGACTCCACCATCCATCGACAGCCCCTTCTGTCTGCCCTCCTACCTTGAACCTATCTACCTTACATCAAAGGCATCCCAGCCACCACCAGGCAGGCACCCCAAAAAATGCAGGATATGCCTTGTGGGAAGAAAGGGTGAGACCTCCACTCACTGCCTATGCAGAGGCCCAGCGAACAGTGTGGAGCGGGATTAGACATCACAAGGACTACAACCACCCTCATTGCCACCGCCACCACTCTCCCATCCTCTCCAGCTCCAGCCACCATGCCTCCTCCCTGCAGCTTGGTGTGCTGCAGCCTTACGATGAAATGAAAGGAGTTTGCCTGTGTGGTGTACTGAGTCTTCAATGCTGTTGTATACAGCTGGCTGTTTTAGGGGCAATAAGAGGCCAAGACTTGAGCCAAGCGGGTATCTAGTGCTGTTGTCCTCCTCTGATGTTCAGTGGTAAAATAAGGAGGCAGAGAAAGTGTTGGTGGGTATTTCTCTAGTTTCTGGCTGAAAATTTAGTCCAAAGGTCGGCCCCGGAGGGGGGTATTGAGGGAAGCTGGTACAATCTGCACCTCAAATTTTGCAGGAGGCTCTGGTGGGTATGATGGGCCTCGTTACAAGTATGTCACAAAAGTAGGTACACCCCTCACATTTTGTAAATATTTTATTATGTCTTTTCATGGGACAACCCTGAAGATATGACACTTTGATACAATTTAAAGTAGTCAGTGTACAGCTTGTATAACAGTGTACATTTGGTGTGCCCTCAAAATAACTCCACACGCCATTAATGTCTAAACCACTGGCAACAAAAGTGAGTACAACAAATGTGAGTACAACTAAATTGTGCCCAATTTGCCATTTTACCTCCCCGGTGTCATGTGACTCGTTAGTGTTACAAGGTCTGAGGTGTGAATGGGGTGCAGGTGTGTTAAATTTGGTGTTATCGCTCTCACACTCTCTCATACTGGTCACCGGAAGTTCAACATGGCACCTCATGGCAAAGAACTCTGAGGATCTGAAAAAAGAATTGTTGCTCCCCAGTAATATGCCCACATTGTGCCTCCCAGTTATATGCCCACATTGTGCCCCCCCAGTAATATGTCCACATTGTGCCACCCAGTAATATGCCCACATTGTGCCCCCAGTAATATGCCTACATTGTGCCCCTCAGTAATATGCCCATATTCTGCCCCCAGTAATATGCCCACCTTGTGCCACCCAGTAATATGCCCACATTGTGCCCCCCAGTAATATGCCCACATTGTGCCCCCAGTAATATGCCCACATTGTGCTACCCAGTAATATGCCCAAATTGTGGCCCCCAGTAATATGCCCACATTGTGCCCCCAGTAATATGCCCGCATTGTGCCCCAAAGTAATATGCCCACATTGTGACCCTCACCAGAATGTAAAAATAATAAACACCAGATACTTACCTTGTTCCTAGCAGCAGCAGCAGGACAACATTGGCTGCTCTAGTCTGTGAAGGAGGTGGAGCCAAGGCTGACTGCCGGCCGGCCCCGCCCCCTGCACAGACCAAAGGTGTGGAGAGTCAGCAGGAATGATGAAACAGGGAGCCGATGACGGCGATGGCTCTCTACTTCATTATGACAACTGTCTTTGCTTACTATGGACGCAGGGACAGCTGCCAGAAAGTGGGACATACCTCCCCCGTACCCCGTATTTTTCCCTGAACAGATCCGTATCTGATTTTGAAAATCTGCTTACAAAATTCAGCCCGGAATGTTTTTCAGCACATGTGTTTTTTTCAGTGTGTTTTCTCATGTGTTTTTTTTTTTACACTTTTTTTTTTTACTGGGAACGCTCCAAAATTAGCGCCAAAAACCTGTGTGAACTGGCCCAAGGGTACCTGCACACATTGTGTAATCTCTTGCGGAAAAAAATGCAGCGTCATACAGGACCAGCAAAGTGAATGAGATTAGACAAATTTCATGTACACTTTGCTTTTTCTTTCCGTGTGGATTTTGAAATCTGCTTCATGTCAATTGTATGTTAAGATCTGCAGTAAAACCGCATCAAATCCGCAACAAATTCCGCAACTAACACATATGGCTTTTGTTCTGGATTTAGTGCGGAAATGGACACAAAGAACGAAAAAAGGAAATCTGTCTTTGTTGCCAAAAGTAACCAATTGCAGTGCCGCTTTCATTTTTCAAAAGTATTATAAGAAATGAAATCTTTGCTGTAGTAGGTTACTAGAGGCAACAAAGACAGTTCCTCTTTTAGACAGTTTAATAAATCTCCCCCGTATGCATAGATCACACTTCCTAAAATGCAACTTAAAAGGGTTATCCTATAAATAATGTAACATAGTAACGTAGTTTATAAGGCCGAAAAAAAGACATCTGTCCATCCAGTTCGGCCTGTTTTCCTGCAAGTTGATCCAGAGGAAGGCAAAAAAAACTGAAAATCATACATAATCTAGTACAGTGATGGCGAACCTTTTAGAGACCGAGTGCCCAAACTGCAACCCAAAACCCACTGATCTAGTACATGACAAGCTACAACCAGCCCTGTACCTCACATGGATCCAGAGATCTCCACATTCATTGCTCCAATTCTTGTGCTAGATTTATTTCAAGCTGGCAGCTTAGAGGGCATGTTGTTTCTTAGGGGTGTGTACTTTCTGCTGCAGCTGGTGGCAGTTGAAAGATGGAACTGAGCATGTGCATCCACCTCAGTGAGCAGGACAGAGGAATTAGAAAAAGAGCAAACAGCAGGTGGTGCTATACAGACGGATTTAATTGAATAACTCAGTAGCTATAATACATTTTTAATTACATGCAATTACCAAAGAATTCAGATCTAGGCGCTGGGTTGAAAATTGTACAATATTTTTCATGGGAAAACCCGTTTAACACAGAATGCTCGATACAGACATTGAGCCACCAGTGGGCGATGGAAATGTGAAGTGAGGGGTAAGCAGTCAGCAGAGCCATTGTTGCCAACAGTCCAGAATTTGCAGGGACTGTCCCAATTTTCAGAGACTGTCCTGGCAAATTCCACCTAAAATGGGTGTGGTTTACATAAGCACCGCCCATAAGTAGACGGCCCCATTGTGTTTGCCTATTCTGGGGGAAGCTCTTATATGTTCAGAATTTACGAAATACAATGTTGGTAAGTATACAGAGCTATAGATGCAACTCTGTGTTTGACTGGAGTGTGTGAGATGGGACATAACCAGGAGTACACCTAGCCTTTCTGCTGCCTGAGGTGAAAACTAAAACAGCGTCCCCCCCCCTTCCAATTTCTTAACCTAACCCCTTTGCCACAGTATCAGCTTCATCCTACTGTAAAATGTATGGTCTTTCCGAAGTTTCAGGAAATATCGCAAGACTTACAGAACTTTGTCTCGCCTCTATCACGTGTCACGTTGTTTGCTCTCATAATATTACTGTATTAAAATACTAATCCAAAATCAGCTTCATGCCACATTAACAAAGCCGAGTTCATTTTCATGTTTTGCTACAGTAGTTTATGAGAATAAACTAAGTGACGCGTGATAGAGGCGAGAAGAAGTAAGTCTCGCAATAGCCATATCTGCTGCAACTTCGGAAAGACCTCCGGGGAGACGATACATGTTACAGCAGGATGGAGCTGTAATGCCAAACATGACCGGTGGACAGGGCCGTTTCTAGAGCCGGGCGAGGGGTGCCACCGCATGGAGCACATCACTACAACAAGCAGAAGGGGGCGCTGGTGTTTACAGCTGATCAGGGCCACGACACAACTAATGAGCGCTTCCTTTGTGGAAGTGCTCATTAGTGAAGGAGGCTGAAGAAACAGTGAGTACAGCGCTCGCTGTACTCATCGCTGGCCATCTTCTCTATGGCTGCAGCATTTCCAGGGATAGAGCAGCCTGTGCAGAGTATGAGGGAGAAGGAAAGGCCAGTGTGTGAGGAGGACAAAGCACTGACCACTGACTATGTAGTTCTGCATGAGGGAGGATGAGGAGCTTATCTGGGGAGCAGTGAGGCAGCTGACCTGTGAGGAACTTTCTTCACAGTGAGTGAACCTTCATGTAAATGTGCTGGAGCATGTACAAGAGGGATGATCAGTGTATGAGGTGGGGTGTAGGAGCTCAGTATATGATGGGAGATGCTGTGTGGAGGTGCTCAGTATATGATGGGAGATGCTGTGTGGAGGATGGGGGTGCTCATTGCATGATGGTAGATGCTGTGTGGAGGATTGGGGGCTCAGTATAGGATAGGAGGTGCTGTGTGCAGGATGGGGTGCTCAGTATATGATGGGAGGTGCTGTGTGGAGGATGGGGGTGCTCAGTATATGATGAGAGATGCTGTGTGGAGGATGGGGGTGCTCAGTATATGAAGGGAGGTGCTGTGTGGAGGATGGGGTGCTCAGTATTTGATGGGAGATGCTGTGTGGAGGATAGGGGTGCTCAGTATATGATGGGAGGTGCTGTGTGGAGGATGGGAGTGCTCAGTTTATGATGGGAGATGCAGTGGGGGGTGAGGGTGCTCAGTATATGATGGGAGCAGATACTGTGGAGGAAAGGGGATATCAGTGTACGAGGGGAGCAGATACTGTGGAGGATGGGGGTGCTCAGTGTATGAGGGGAGCAGATACTGTGGAGGATGGGGGTGCTCAGTGTAGGAGGGGAGCAGATACTGTGGATTATGGGGGTGCTCAGTGTATGAGGGGAGCAGATACTGTGGAGGATGGAGGCGCTCAGTGTAGGTGGGTAGATACTGTGGCGGCACTAGTGCTGCACTATGTCCTGGCAGCGCACAGCTCCAGTACATATTGTGCATAAAAGCACACGATGACAGGATATAGTGCAGCGGCGCCAGGAAACAGCACTAAACCAAGAGTGATGGTGTCTTCTGGAGGAGGAGCAGAGAGGGGAGTATACACTGTGAATATATATATATATATATGTATATATATATATATACATACAGTACAGTACAGACCAAAAGTTTGGACACACCTTCTCATTCAAAGAGTTTTCTGTATTATCATGACTATAAAAATTGTAGATTCACACTGAAGGCATCAAAACTATGAATTTACACATGTGGAATTATATACTTAACAAAAAAGTGTGAAACAACTGAAAATATGTCTTATATTCTAGGTTCTTCAAAGTAGCCACCTTTTGCTTTGATTACTGCTTTGCACACTCTTGGCATTCTCTTGATGAGCTTCAAGATGTAGTCACCTGAAATGGTATTCCAACAGTCTTGAAGGAGTTCCCAGAGATGCTTAGCACTTGTTGGCCCTTTTGCCGTCACTCTGCGGTCCAGCTCACCCCAAACCATCTCAATTGGGTTCAGGTCTGGTGACTGTGGAGGCCAGGTCATCTGGCGTAGCACCCCACCACTCTCCTTCTTGGTCAAATAGCCCTTACACAGCCTGGAGGTGTGTTTGGGGTCATTGTCCTGTTGTCCAAGTAAATGATGGTCCAACTAAACGCAAACCGGATGGAATAGCATGCCGCTGCAAGATGTTGTGGTAGCCATGCTGGTTCAGTATGCCTTCAATTTTGAATAAATCCCCAATAGAGTCACCAGCAAAGCACCATCACACCTCCGCCTCCATGCTTCACGGTGGGAACCAGGCATGTAGAGTCCATCCGTCCATCACCTTTTCTGCGTCGCACAAAGACACGGTGGTTGGAACCAAAGATCTCAAATTTGGACTCATCAGACCAAAGCACAGATTTCCACTGGTCTAATTTCCATTCCTTGTGTTCTTTAGCCCAAACAAGTCTCTTCTGCTTGTTGCCTGTCCTTAGCAGTGGTTTCCTAGCAGCTATTTTACCATGAAGGCCTGCTGCACACAGTCTCCTCTTAACAGTTGTTGTAGAGATGTGTCTGCTGCTAGAACTCTGTGTGGCATTGACCTGGTCTCGAATCTGAGCTGCTGTTAACCTGCGATTTCTGAGGCTGGTGACTCAGATGAACCTATCCTCCGCAGCAGAGGTGACTCTTGGTCTTCCTTTCCAGGGGCAGTCCTCATGTGAGCCAGTTTCTTTGTAGCGCTTGATGGTTTTTGCAACTGCACTTGGGGACACTTTCAAAGTTTTCCCAGTTTTTTGGACTGACTGACCTTCATTTCTTAAAGTAATGATGGCCACTCGTTTTTCTTTACTTAGCTGCTTTTTTCTTGCCATAATACAAATTCTAACAGTCTATTCAGTAGGACTATCAGCTGTGTATCCACCTGACTTCTGCCCAACACAACTCATGGTCCAAACCCATTTATAAGGCAAGAAATCCAACTTATTAAACCTGACAGGGCACACCTGTGAAGTGAAAACCATTTCAGGTGACTACCTCTTGAAGCTCATCAACAGAATGCCAAGAGTGTGCAAAGCAGTAATCAAAGCAAAAGGTGGCTACTTTGAAGAACCTAGAATATAAGACGTATTTTCAGTTGTTTCACACTTTTTTGTTAAATATATAATTCCACATGTGTTAATTCATAGTTTTGATGCCTTCAGTGTGAATCTACAATTTTCATAGTCATGAAAATACAGAAAACTCTTTGAATGAGAAGGTGTGTCCAAACTTTTGGTCTGTACTGTATTTTTTTTTTTTTTTTGTCTGAGGGCTACGTTTAGTGTACTAAGGAGGGAGGTGGAGGTTATAGGGGGCAACAGGTTTGAATAAATTTGTGAGCTGATCTGTATGAATTTGAGGGTTGTTCTGGGCTCTGAATGGATTTGGGGGCTGATCTGGATTAATTTTGAGATCTGGTCTGGAGGTCGGCATTAATTTTGGGATCTCATGTGGGCTCTGTGTTAAGAAGGGTTTATCCAGCCATGTAAAATTCATTTGTGAAAACTGATTTGAATGTGATAATAAAAGTAGTGATACATCTCTGATCCCTGCCCACTACGTCCTGTGTTCTCGCTGGTCTCTGTATGTCTATTTCCCCCCCACTGAGACATGAAACCGCTGCAGCCAGTGACTGAGAAGTGAGCGGTGGGATCAAAAAAGTGTCACTACTTTTATAATTTTATCACATTCTCAGCAGTTTGAATGTAAACTAATGTAGGCACTCAGGGCAGCACCGGGCATAGTATTGGTGGACACTACAGGGTGGCAATGTTTAAGGGGGCAGCTATATAGGGGGGTTACTTGCTATAGAGGGTCGGGGTGGACTGCAGAAACAACAAGCCAAAGTCAGAGGTATAAGCTGAATTCCCTGGTCCCTAATGCAAAATCTGTAACAGACCTCCTCTACCCTGTGCCATTTATTAATAGTGGCGTCTTATCACGTGGCAGAGGAGGCTGCGCTCCCCTGACTGAAGACATCCGTGCATGAGCTTCTGGAAACAAACTGAAAAGAAAAGGAAAGTGAACAAACTGAAATCTGTGCAGACGTCACCTGTAAGTCACTGGGATTACCTGGGGTAACTGATTCTTTAAAAATGTGTTTTAATCTCTTTATTAGAAAGTAAAGTCACTTTAAACGTGAATGGGAGGGGGGCGCTTTTGTATTGTTCGCCCTGTTGGCAAAATTCCCTAGAAACTGCCCTGCCAGTGTACAAGAGTGGTGCTGTTTCTGGAAAAAGGAAAGCAGGTTCCATTATTCTTATTCCATGCAACCCCTTTGAGGAGGGAAAACTGTTACTGAGCCTTCTGCGCTATTTTTGCTCGCAGTCATTTGATAAGGATGTATTTGTCGCCATAGGTCGCAGCGTTATTACAGATATTTTTCAAGCTGGAATTAAGAATTTCAGTATATTAATTTTCTTGGTTTCGTTCTGGTCATGAACTGCGGGAGAGTCTCACATACCCACCGTAATATCAAATATCTACAAATTGTCCGTGGATTTCATATCCTGACCCGGTCAAGTGCAATTTAATATCGCCCATCCACCGGTAAACACTCAATTGTGGGAAAGACGTCGCTTCAGAGCAGAATATCATTTCTAGAATTTAACTCACCTCAAACCAGCAGCAGCTCCAATCTGTCGTGTGTCTTGAAGGGTGTGTATAATTTTGCAATTATTTGTTTATTGTTGCATTGCATTTTTAAATGCAATTATGACAATTTATGTGTCTTCATGGTGACAGGTGGATGTGGATGGAGGAGGAGCCTGGGAATTGACGGATCTGGGAGCATTAGAAATTGTTTGTTGTTGCACTATGCATTTTACTGTGTGTTTCCTGGGTGTCACTATCAGCAAGGAAGGAATGGCAAAGGTTGGCAGGAACAGGGTTAACCACCCTGTTTCCCCTGTCTTGGTAGGAGTGGGCTGGTCCTTCTCTCTGCCACGAGGAAGGGGGAATGTTCCTGCCATAGCTACAGTTTGGAGAGAAAGCAAGTTGCCGTGCTGCGGCTCCTGTTACTGAATCTCCAGAGGGAACCATTCCAAAGTGTCCTTAAGTAAAGCCTTGAGAGTCCAGACAGCACAGTGACCTGCTATTTATGCATCTGCAGATATGGCTGTAAGGTGAGGGACTACAGCCAAGCCACCCATCATCAAACAATCACTAGGCCAGTATCTTCCTCCATATACTTGCTGGTGCCAGAGGTGAATTGCACCAAAATCTGCTGCTATAATTCCACTGCACTGATCCCCAAGGAGGAACAGTGACAAACACTTCACCAGGGCCACCACTACCACTCCTAAAGGTGAAAAGGAGGGTACCAAGTAAGTGTTCTGTTCGTTCCCCAGTTAATGTGATTTCTTTTCTTGAAATTGAGGTTCAACCCCGACCTCATCTGCCAAGGATTCACAAAAAACTGGGTTCTCTCAGGAGGGAGGACTGCTGTGCACCTACAAGCATGGGTTGCCACTCCCATCCCAGCACCCCCATGTGACCCACCATCTCTCTACCTTTGGTTTATCCTCTGTTCCTCTTTTGTTCAGTCCCTGGTGATCAGTATTCTGCTGGCATTCCTCCACCATCAATACTGTGGCGTTACTTGAGACTTGCACGCTTGTCTTGCCTGAATAAAGGTCACCACATGTTCTTGGCAAGCACCAGGGAATGCCAACCTGTAAACCGTTATAACTGCTGAGAGGATTTTACATGCAGATTTGTCTGTTACCATGGAGAGGGGCAGTCAGCTCTTCACTCTCATGTCTTGTGTATCTGATTGCCAGCCTGGGAGCTCGGGAACATGACTGCCATTACATCTTGTTCACAGGGTTTGTTACCCAGCTTTCCCAGACTACTGGTACTGACTGATAATTCTGCCAAGTTTTAAGATTTACATCTCCAACTGATTTACTATATAACCAGGCACTTGTACAACGTAGTATCCTAGGAAAGCTTGTAAAGTGAAATACAGGGTGGCAGAAGAAAAAGTAGCCCGTTTACAGTGATAATAAGACAAGATTAACCAGCGGGTAGATTTTTTTTTAATTACCCACAAGTCACAAAAGATGCTAAAAATAGTCCATGTTCACATCTCTGCATCTTTGGACACGTCGGATTATGTTGGCTGATACTGCTTGTGATGCTGCGGATGGTGTTTGTGATGTTCTCCTTGAGTTCCTCCAGGAGATGTGGATTGTTAGTGGACACTTTTTGTTTGAAATTTCTCCACAGATAAAAATGTGGACAAATCTGGGGAACGTGGTGACCATAACCCCTTGCTTCGGGGTTCGCTCCTCCGTAAACAGTTCATGAACCTGTTCCAGTGAGTTCGGTGAGATGTGGCATGTTGCTCCATCTAGTTGGAAAAAGCAGCATATTTTCTTCTTCTGGGGTTAGTGCAGTGTCCCACTCTGTAATAGTAGTGGGGCCCTATACACATAAAGGTATTTGGTGCAAGGCAGTGTAGGCAGTAAGGGTACGGTAGTGCAGATTAAGTTATGAAGTGAAATGTAGGAGCTGAGTGCAGCGCAGTCTGGTCAGCACATGTTTAGTCTAAGCCAAGCAAAGCTAACTTCTGAGTCAGACACAAAAGTCAGACGCCTTAGCCAGACTGCAGTCACACAAAAAGAGCCTGCTAACCAAAGCTAGGACTTGACCTGCTGAAGTAGCTACCCCTCTGAGTTGTGTGCAGACCAAGGGTAGTCCTCAAGGCCACAAGTGACCCAGTGTGTTGAGAGAGTATAAAGAGAGACTAGTGGAGGTGAGAGTGTTACCTCAGCCTATAGACTCCATTGGCACCCAATGTGAGACAGGAGTTAGCCTACGGTGCCTGTTCACGTTCTGCAGTTAAGCCCAAAACTGTATTTGGAGCCACATTCTTCTATGGTCAGTATGGGCAATACTAGTGAAGGGAAATTAAGTAAGTAATAATAAGTGATCTAAGGAAGATATTTGTATCCTGGCCAGAGTTTATTGATGTATACTTCACACCTGGAAGATAGTCAGCCAGAAGTTACAATAGCCTGAGTGCGACCAGAGTCAATACCTCACCAAGAGCCTTTTATCAGGATTACAGAGACAACTGAATTGTGATTCCTTTGAATGAATTACAACTACCTCTATGTAAGTGATTCTCAGTAAATGTTCCAATTATGTATTCAAACGGACTACTCTTTATTCTACCACCTCATTTGCACCCAAGGGTGCTGGCGTGACAACCCTGCCTTCCCCGCACCTTAAACCCTGTACCACTGTTAAAGAAATTTAGTTAGTTGGTGAACACAATTGTGCTAGGGTTGTATATTTCATTATTAGGTGGTCTCCATCTCCATATAGACATATCTCTTATATCTTATAATCTCTAAGCTCCATTAGATGTCACATATGCTTAAAAATAAAAATGACTCATAATCACTTGATATGTCTGTAGGAAAACAGGAACTTAGCAGAAGTTAATATTTGCATATGGAATTTCCCAGATAGATGAAGTAATGTGTATTCCATTGGCTGCCATTATCACTCTTCTGATTTGTTGTTCAATGTATACTTGTATGATTGTGATTGGACATATTAAAATTGATGACAAAGGGGGTGTGATTACACCTAGGTTTCAGGCACACCATTCACTCCTACCACAGACAAGGAGGTGTTGTTTTAAAATCTCAAAGATTCCGAAAAGGACAATACTCGAACAGTGGTCATGAAAAGTAGGAAGGACCAAAGTAAGAAAAATATCTTACCTGTGTATTTGAAGGTGCAGTTCTCAGTTGCCATAATGACCAAAGCTCTTCCACGATCGTCCCCTTGGATATCTGATGGATTTTTCCCGTTTCGGCACCACATGTTAATGTAATTTAGGATAAGTCCCAAATTAGACTTAATACTCAGTTGTCTGTGGTGTTCAAATTATGTTAAATTACATTAACATGTGGTGCCGAAACAGGAAAAATCCATCAGATATCCAAGGGGACGATCGTGGAAGAGCTTTGGTCATTATGGCAACTGGGAACTGCACCTTCAAATACACAGGTAAGATATTTTTCTTACCAACCTACCAACTACTACATGCATTAGGCCACCACACTCGCACATTGTGGTGGCCTGCATTAGTTGGTTATAAAACTGTTCAAAGATGTCCAGGTACATTGTGGTATTCACAGTTGATTTGGAGAAAATTGGGCCCTCTATATGTGTTCCTGACACTGCGCACCGAATGCCAATTTTCTGGTCGTGAAGTGGTGTTTCGTGAGTCAAATGTGGATTTTCAGTGGACCAGTACCTTGTATTATGGGAATTTACTTGACCTAATAAATGAAACCAAGCGTCATCCGTCATGAAGTACAGCAATGGGTCAAAATGTCTGTCAGCAATCATAGTCAGCACCAAGTCCAGTAATTTCCGCGTTTAGCTTTGTCAGGCTCTTTCAGTTCCTGCACACACATTATTCGGTACGGTTTCAGGTTCAGAGATTTCAGCGCTTGCTGACACGTAGTTTCTGATACACCAACTTGCTGAGGCAGTCTTCCAGTTGATGTTTGGAGGCTACTTGCAATCTGCTGCTGAATTTCATACACAAGTTCAGCTGTCCTGATCAATGGAGGCCTCGGTTTCTTCATGTTTGCACCAGAGCCAGTTCCGAACCAGACTCTGAATACAATGTTGAGCTGGTGGTTTTATTCCTGGCTACTTGTTGGCAAAGGCCTCTTGCGTCTCCCTAATCAATCTGCTTCGCACATAGCCTTCTACAATCACTATTCGCTGTTCCAGAGAGCACCATCTTTCTGACACAATAGGCCACTTTTATCAAACTGAATAATACATCTGTTTTAGTTGCCCATAGCAACCAGTCAGAGCTCAGCTTTCAGTTCCTACAGGCCTCTGAAAAAATGAAAGCTGAGCTCTGATTGGTTGCTATGGACAACCAGGACAGACTAAGGCTACATTCACACGACCGTATGCGTTTTGCGGTCCACAAAACACTGATCCGCAAATAATACAGATGACGTCCGTACTGCATGCGTTTTTTTTTTTAGCGGATCCATTGTAACAATGCCTATACTTGTCCACAAAATGGACAAGAATAGGATATGCTCTATATTTTTTTGCGGGGCTACAGAACGGACATACGGATTTGGACAGCACATGGTGTGCTATCCGCATTTTTTGTGAACCCATTGAAATGAATGGGTACTCATCCAATCCGCAAAAAAACGGAACGGACACAGAAACAAAATACATTTGTGTGCATGTAGCCTTACTATTAGGCAGTTTGATTTGTATAATTGTTTTACTTGTTCCCCAGGGACTTCTGAATGACCATTCTGTCAAATTGTAAGAGGTACACCCCAAACTCCCATAGTGATGTATAACTAAGTGCATGTACCAATCAGGGCTCTGAGAATGCTGGGTGAAAAACCTCATATTTTTCCCATGGATTGTCACCCAGCTTTCCCATTCTTCTAGTTTTTTAGGAGGTATATCCCCAATTTTCTCACCATTAAGTAACTAAGCATGGTTAGCATTCAGGAGTCTGGAAAGCCAACTATAAGATAACTCCCTTCTATTCTCTAGACCAGAGGTGCACAACCTTATATGGTCTGAGGTCCGCAGGGCAAAAACATTTCAGATGCCTAAAACAGAGTTTATAGACCTATAGGGTTGTCTGGGGCTTTTACACTGGGGGCACTCTAGATGGCTCAATTATTTAAAGGGGTTGTATCATGAAATATATTCTACATTTTTCGAACCAGCACCACCAATTCTATGTAATAAAAAAATTAGCATAGCCAGTGAGCTATTCAATAAAATGTATCTGTATAGTGACACCTACTGTTTGTTCTTTTTCTTATTTTTTTTTGTCCATCTCACTGAGCTTGTCAAGCTCAGTTTAAATCTTCAACTGCCACCAGTCATATGTTCTGTTAGAAGCTGTGGCAGTTACAGGGAAAGAGCTGCAACAGAAAGGACACGCCCCCTGTGCTACTAGCCTGAAGATAATCTAGCAGAAAAACTGCATCGATGAATGTGGAGATCTCTGGATCCATGTGAGGTACAGGGCTGGTTCTAGCTTTGTTAGAAAGAGATTGTCATGTACTATATGATGTCTGATTTTCATTTTTTACATCATCGTATAACCCCTTTAAGAGGACTGCTGGGCATTCTGCCTGCACTATTAATAATAGGGGGCATTCTGGCTGCACTATTAATAATACGGGGTACTCTGCCTGCACTATTAATAATTAAGGGCACTGTATGTACTTTAAATGGGGCTACTCTGCACTGTTATTAATAGAGTGCAATCTACCTGCAATGTTAATAATAGTGGAAACATGGGGCATTTTGTTTGCATTGTTAATAATAGGGGGTACTCTACCAGCTTGATTAATAATTAGGGACCCTGTCTGCATTATTTAATACTAAGGGGCATTCTGGCTGCACTATTAATAATAGTGTCTGCACATTTAATAATTAAGGGCACTGTGCCATCACTGTTAATAATAGGGGCATTCTGCCTGCACTATTAAAAATTAGAGGCACTATGCCTACAATATTAATAATAAGGGGAATTCTGGTTGCACTATCAATAATAGGGGGTACTCTACCAGCACTATTAATAATTAGGGGCACTCTACCTGCACTATTAATAATAGGGGGAACTCTGCCTGCACTATTAATAATTAATAATAAGTGATATTCTGGCTGCTTTATTAATCATAGGGGGCACTCTGCCAGCACTATGAATAATTAGAGGTACTCTGCCCGCACTACTTATAATAAGAGGAATTCTAGTTGCACTATTATTAATAGGGGGTACTCTGCCTGCATAGTTAATAATAGGGGTCACTGCTCACAAAATATAAGTACTTTTGGATACTGGGATAGGGAAAGACAAAAACGTATGGACTCTGGGTGAAGAGATCCGGTGAACAGAAAGTGGCAGACACTTTGTGAGAAGGAAGTAGGGAGCAAGGGGATATCAAGTGGCAGAAGCTCTAAGAGGGTGAGAGAAAAGGTGTCAGGGGCTTTCTTGAGGGCAGGGGGAACAACAAGGTAGCAGGGATTCTGAGAAGGACTGGGGTACCCAAGGTAACAAAGGCTCTGAGAGGGGAGGCACAGGATGGAGCTCTGTGTAGTAAGGTGGAGATACAGTATAACCTGCAAAGGGCTCTGGGGGAGGGCAGAGAAAGTGGAAGGTGCCTTGGTGGGCAAAGTGGTTGAGAGAAACCATTCAAAATACAGAAAGCATACAAATGAACCTACTGCCTGTACAGAGAACAGACATCAACCTTAGGATCTTTCTCACCTACCTTCGCCCCACAGAAAAGAGACGATCCAGGCTCACTCTGGACTGGAGCTCTTCATGCTTCCCCAGGCTATACCAGTGTGACAGGAGCATGTGTCCTGTATTAGGAAAGCACTCATTATAATTCTGAAAGGGCTGGCACTGGCGGTCTGCGATTGCCATCAGTTGTGTCTGTTCAGCAGGAAGGGG
Source organism: Rhinella marina (assembly GCA_900303285.1). Lineage (NCBI taxonomy): Eukaryota > Metazoa > Chordata > Amphibia > Anura > Bufonidae > Rhinella > Rhinella marina. Next base: position 16,891 of record ONZH01023393.1, on the reverse strand, counting down.
GCCACAACTAGAAGCAGTGGGTACTGTTGTGCACCCCTGCTCTAGTCAATGAAGAGGGAACCAGGAGGGTATTACATAGTATAGTAATACTTATAAGGAATAACTGGGCAGTGCCTGATGGAGTATTATCTATGTCGGGGATGAAGGGGTTGCAAGAAGAAATGCAAGTGCTTGACACATGGGATGAGCTGCTGCCTGCCCACAGTCAGTGAAGAGAACCCCTTTAAATATTATATGGGAGCATTATTTATAAATACTATAATGGTGGTATTTTTGGACTATATAGTACTAATATGTTTATGGTGGTTGGTGACATCATTTGGGTTCTGTATGATAGTATTATTTATACACTGTTGTAACATGGCGGCTGGTAAAGTACTGGAGGGGGTGTGTATCTCACCAAGAATTCTCAGGTGGGTGAGGTAAAAGAGTCCAAGAAAGATGGGTGGTTTCAACAAAGTGTGGTTTGCTGAGGCACTTTTCTTTAAAGTGTTTTATGGGCCTAGATTTTTATGGAATTGTGGGTATGTTGGTAGAGGGACCTGCCATTCCCTCACCTCTCCAGTACACCACTTTCCCCTTTGCCCTGAGGCTAACCAAGGTGTAGCTGCTAAGCTGATTACTGTGGGGATAAATACAGGGATTAAATGCTCTGTCAGTGTCAGTGCCTGGAAGCTGCATGACCTGAGAGCTTGATCGTGTGTTTACCAAGTACCTAGATGAAGTGACGATTGTGTGTGTGTGCTAGCACTCAGACTTTATGTTGCTTCCTTTGGTTTATTTTTGCCGTGTAGTCATACCAGTGAACGGGATGCCATTATCTTGTGTTGGATGGAAAAAAACTGTGTTAGGCTACTTTCATATATGCAGTTTCCTTTCTGGTTTTGGGATCAGGCAGAGGATTTCAAACCCTGAGGAAAATGCTTCAGTTTTGTCCCCATTCTTTGTCAATGGGAACAAAACTGAATAAACCGTAACTGTTTGTTGCAACCTGTGACCAAAAAAATGCGGTTTTGTGTCCGGTTTGCAAAACTGAACAAACCGGATTCGGCAATAAAATAGTTTTTTTCTGACAAGGTTGTTCACTTTTGATTTAATACAACCGCATCCGAGCGGAACGGATGAAGCCAGATGTCAAGACCGGAAAACGCATAAGTGAAAGTAGCCTGCTGAATCTTGTGAAATCTGTCACCGCTGACCACTGTTCCCACACGGATCCCAACACCGTATAATAGTAGTATTTTCGTGCTGTATGGTGGTATGAGTTCTGCCCAGCATGTTGATTTTGTCTAGTCACTCTCTGGTGACATTATTTGACGACTGGATGATGGTCTTATTTAGTAGCAGTATAATCACTCAGTATAATGTGATAATGTGATTTCATGTATTTTATGATGGCATTACTTATAAATTGTATAATGGTTGTATAATGGTGGTATTTTTGGACTATATACTTCTGGATAGTGATTAGTGATATCATTTGGATACTGTATGGTGGTATTATTATTATTATTATTTAAAAGCTGTATAATGGTATTGTTACACTGTATGGTGGTATTATTTCTGTACTATGTTTTGGTAATCTGTGGTGTCCTTTTGGGCACTATGAGATGGTATTATTATCGTAGCCCATCTATATACATTGGACTAGGCCTCATGCACATGAACATATTTTCTTTCCGTGTGTGTTCTGTTTTTTTTTTGCAGACCATATAAGGAACCATTCATTTCAATTTCAAAGTTATTCCGTTTCTGGTTGTTCTATTAGGGGCCAGCTGTTCCATTCTGCAAAATACAGAATGTACACGGATGTCATATTTTTTGTTGATCCTTTTTTGCGGACCGCAAAATACATAGGGTTGAGTGCATGAGGCCTTAGTAAAAACGTTGTGGAAGTGTATCAGTGCACTCTTCCCAGCCTTCATTGGTATTGGAGTAGATCAAGGATGAACTCCGCTTGTGTCTATCTGTATCCCTTATATTTCATGACTGTCACTACAATATTTCAAATGTTTAAAAATATGCAATTGCAAAGGAGAATGTGCTTCATGCACATGGTTGTTGTGTGTATGTGCATGCACGCGCCAACAGGTGTGTGTGTGGGCCTCTAAATCTTCTCTTGCTTAAAAGAATTTACTATAGAAATATACAAAACTGTTTACAGCCCAATAGCTAAATATTGTGCAGTAATGGTGCCCCCTGGTGGAGCCAACGGGACATGCCATCATATTAGGATCTGTCTACTCAAAGTCCAATAAAACCCCAAATGTCAGTGTCCTGTATTCAAAACGTACCCATGTAGTGGCTGCAGACCTCCTATTGGCCACTAGCTGGGCAAATAACGATCTGACGCTCACCGTAGATGCCCTCCAGAATTTTAACTGTACAGTTCAATACTGCAGGGGAGCATGGGTGCCCATAGCTCTCTCCTCGGCCAGTCACCCTTGCAGGCTACAAACCACTAGGCCTGAAGCCTATGAGGCAGTGTACAAATAGCACAGGTGGTTGCAAAGCTAGGACATTATCGTGACTGCCTGTGCTTGGTCTCAGGTGGCACAATGTAATAAAGCAGCAGTGCAAAGACCTCCTCGTGACTGCCTGTGCCATAATGCAGGTGGCGCAATGACTTCATATCCACTGCCTGCATCGGGATACAGGCGTCTCAGGCCGGAAAAGACCTGTGGCCTGCACTGTAGATGGTAGCATGGAATGGAACACAGGGAATATTAGATTTTATTTTACTTGGCCATTTGCGTTGCATACAAGGCACTATGGGGGCATTATTGATTTTTTTAATACTAGGGGCACTATAAAGGTATTATTGTGGAGGCATTATAGTGGGCATTATTATTACTGGGGATATCTTGCCACTTGCATACTCTCTATCGGGGTGGGCCCATCTTCTTTCAGTTTGGGGTCTGCCTCCTGACCTGTGACTGTGAACTACATGTGTATGCTTCAGTGTCACAATTTCATTGTGGCACAAGAAGCCCGAAGAGTTAAGAGCAGGAGGTGGAATGTGGCAGGACAGACCCAGATTTCAGAGGGTGTCCCGTAGTCCCCATACTGTTGGGGTATAATCTGATTTCAACTGTATCTGTCTATCCAAGAATTGAGGTATGGAGACAGCACGTCCTTAATGTGAAGTTTATTCCAGATGCATCTGGACTAAACTTGACATGAAGGACGTGCTGTCTCCATACCTCAATTTTTTGATACACGGATTTCCAGTTTATTAAGGGAATATCACCACTTCCCTTGGAGACGTGCACCTACTGCCCATTTCAAACAGGATTGCTGTCTATTCTTTCTTTTTTCAACTGTATCTGCATCCTGAGGACGCAGATTCAGTTGAATGCAATGGTGAAGCAGGGAGCTGAAACTCCCTGCTTCACCATTCAATCACCAGCGCTCTCCCTATCAGGCACTGTGACACATCACTCGTGCTGGGCTTTGTAGAGGAGCATAGAGACTGGGAATCAACCTGTGGTGTCTTTTGCTCAGCAGGTGCGATGCCATCTATGTATCATGCCTGTTGCTCTATTCACCAGGGGGATAGAGCAGGTGAGTGTTTCTTATTTTTTTATTTTATTAACAGTAAAGAACCACGTTTGGGGCATAATACTATGTGGTGGCACTATGGGGGCATAGATTATCTGTGGGGGCATTTTGCAGCCTTAATACTATGTGGTGGCACTATGGTGGCATAAATTCTGTGTGGAGGCACCTAGGGGGTATAATACTATGTAGGGGCACTATGGGGCATACACTCTCATTGTGGGGGCACTATAGGGAAATAAATGCTCTGTGTGGAGAAACTTTGGGGGGCATAAATGCTGTGGGGGGGTCACTGTGGAGGCAAAAATACAGTGTAAGAGCAGTAGCACCATGTGGTCATAAATACTGTGTGGTGGCATGATGAGGGCAGAACTAATGTGCGGGGGCACTGTGCATCGGGCAGAGTTACAGATGTGGCTTATTGAAAAAAAAATTGTTGCACCATGCTATGCACAATGCTGATAATGTCCCTCTTTAGCCTTTTCAAAATTTTGGAGGTAATCCTGACTGTCGCAGGCAAAAAACAAAAGTCAATTTGTCGAGAATTGCACAACCACTAATATGCTGGAGCCAACAACTGCTTCAGATCCCGACAGAACCAACAACCGGCTTGGTCCTGTGACCACTATGGCCAATTGCAGGCCTCAGCGGTCACATCTGCTTGAACAGTACATCATATGCTAAAATGCACACCTTAATTAACAACTGATATGTACATTAGCTAAAGGGTGGGCCCCCAGAATCGATTCCACTGGTGGGCCATAGACACCCCAGACTGACACTGGGCATTATTATTGCTGAAGGCACTATAGAGGGTATTATTAATACTGGGGTATTATAGAGGACATTATGATTTCTGGGGGCACAATAGAGATCATTATTACTATTGCGGGGCACTATTTTTTGTGTAATATAGAATTCCGTGGACTTGGGGAGCAAAGCAGATAGTATTGGGGGTGGCAGCAGATTATTACCATTTGGGAAGCAGGATGGGGACATTGAGAAGGTGATGAGGATGAGGAATCTAAAATGTCGGTAAACTCTGCTGAAACAAAACATGGCCGAAAGAAGTCATGGTGGTCTGGGCCAAACAGACAAGAAGAGAAAAGAGGATATACAATTAGAGGAAACGTAACTAGTAATGATATGTAGTGCTGTATTCTCCTGTATGTTTGCTGAAAGACCAGGCAGCATACTAAAGGTAGGGCTTGTTCGGTGCTGTGACTTGCATCTCACTTTAGGACCAAAGAGATGAAGACAGCATCCACTGTTCGCGGTGATGAGATTTTAATCCATAATGTGGTATAAAACACCCAAATACATGCGACGTTTCGGCTGACATTCAGCCTTTTTCAAGCATGCATACACATGTGCACACCAAACATTTAAAGCCCCAAACAGTGAAATCTCAGTGGTTGACCTGGAAGTGATTAGCTCTAGCCTGATAATGAACATCCAAAATCATACCACAGCATAAAGTACAGTACAATATATGCATCAAAAATCCATAAGTTACTTAACTTTGCAAAAACGAATACATTAGATATTACTGATGGGTTGCATCAAAAGAGGCATAGATGCCCGTGATGAGAACATAGTCCTGCCACTTTGCAAATCACTAGTCAGACCACACATGGAGTACTGTGTACAGTTCTGGGCTCCTGTGAACAAGGCAGACATAGCAGAGCTGGAGAGGGTTCAGAGGAGGGCAACTAAAGTAATAACTGGAATGGGTGGACTACAGCTACCCAGAAAGATTATCAAAATTAGGGTTATTTACTTTAGAAAAAAGACGACTGAGGGAAGATCTAATAACTATGTATAAATATATCAGGGGTCAGTACAGAGATCACTCCCATCATCTATTTATCCCCAGGACTGTGACCAGGGGTGGATTAAGGATCCCATGGGCCCTGGGCAGTTTATAATGCATGGGCCCCTGCCCCACCCCCCACACGCTCCACCCCTGCCCGCCCCCACACACTCCTCCCCTGGCCCGCCCCCACATGCTCCACCCATGCCCCCACTCGCATTTTGCCTCCTTAAAAAAAAATGGTAAAAACACAGCATAAGGCCTTGCTGGGTAACCTATTTAACCCTATGCTGCATCAATAACTAATATAGCCTGAAGGCTATCTTTACATACAAGCAGGATAGGGTTAAAATGATTACCCAGCAAGGCCTTATGCTGTGTTTTTACCATATTGAGGCAGCAAAAGGCCTTGGTGAGTAACCTTTTTAACCCTATGCTGCTTGTATCTAAAGATACCCTTAGGCTATATTAGTTATTGATGCAGCATAGGGTTAAATAGGCTACCCAGCAAGGCCTTATGCTGCCTCAATATGGTAAAAAACACAGCATAAGGCCTTGCTGGAAACATATAACCATATGCTGCTTAAATGATGCATGCAGAACTTTTCTGTCCGGTCTTTTTAACAGAATCTGTGACCCAAACGCAAATGTGAATGGATAGTATTAGACGTATAGCAAATACAGAGCAAGAACCAAGATCACTACATACACACAGCACCAAACCAAACCCATAAGTCAAATACAGCACCAGAACCAAGTTCTCTACATAAATACATCACCAGAACCAAGTTCTCTACATAAATACATCACCAGAACGAAGTTCTTTACATAAATACAGCACCAGAACCAAGTTCTCTACATAAATACAGCACCAGAACCAAGTTCTCTACATAAATACATCACCAGAACCAAGATCTCTACATAAATACAGCACCAGAACCAAGTTCTCTACATAAATACAGCACCAGAACCAAGTTCTCTACATAAATACAGCACCAGAACCAAGTTCTCTACATAAATACAGAACCAAGTTCTCTATATAAATACAGAACCAAGTTCTCTACATAAATACAGAACCAAGTTCTCTACATAAATACATCACTAGAACCAAGTTCTCTACATAAATACAGCACCAGAACCAAGTTCTCTACATAAATACAGCACCAGAACCAAGTTCTCTACATAAATACAACACCAGAACCAAGATCTCTACATAAATACAGCACCAGAACCAAGTTCTCTACATAAATACAGCACCAGAACCAAGTTCTCTACATAAATACAGCACCAGAACCAAGTTCTCTACATAAATACAGCAGTGTACTGATATGTGAGGTATGAGGTATAATGTAGTGTGTACAGATATATAGTATATACAGCAGTGTACTGATATGTGAGGTATGAGGTATAATGTAGTGTGTTCAGATATATAGTATATACAGCAGTGTACTGATATGTGAGGTACGAGGTATAATACATATAGTGTGTACTGATGTGTGAGGTATAATAGATGCAGTGTGTACAGATATATAGTATATACAGCAGTGTACTGACATGGGAGGTGTAATGTATAAATTACACCTCGTATCTCACATGAGTACACTGCTTTGTATACTATATACCTGTACACACTGCATGTGTTATACCTCGTACCTCACATGAGTACACTGCTGCATATACTATATATCTGTACACACTGACAGGTATAAGGTATAAATGACAGCTTTTACCTCACATATCAGTACACTGCTGTATATACTATATATCTACACACTACCTCTATTATACCTCACATATCAGTACACTGCTGTATATACTATATATCTACACACTACCTCTATTATACCTCACATACCAGTACACTGCTGTATATACTATATACGTTTACCCACTGCATCTATTATACCTTGTACCTGACGTATCAGTAATCTGTATGTATACTATGTGTCAGGTGTGAGGTATAAAAGATGCAGTGTGTACAGATATATGTGGACGGTCATATATTATGATTACTGTGAGGTATTGGGGGTTGTAGTTAAGGTTCCAGTCAGTTTTAGGGATAGGATTAGCATTAGTGTTAGTATATTAGGGCCAGTATTGGGGTTAGGGGCCAGTATTGGGGTTAGGGGCCAGTGTGAGGGATGAAAATCCATTTTGTATAAGTATGTCCTCCATCTTGTGCATATGTGGAAAATTACTGAGCAGCTGTGAGAATTTGGGGAGTTTTGTGTGTATAAGATAGCTACAAGGCCGAAGTAAGCAGCTCACTCGCTGTCTCGCTCGCCATCATTTTCTCATCCTTCTTATCAGAGTTTGATGTTCAGGAGAGTTATGTTTTGTTTTCTCTTATTCTGGTAGTTTCAGGATTTACAGCTGAAGAATGTCAGCTCTGAGATAAGAAACTTTCTAATTAGTAGAACCTTGTTAAGGCCCTTTTACACGAGCCGATTATCGTTCAAATAATCGTTCAAACGTTCGGATTTGCACGATTATTGTTGCGTATAAACACGGGTAACGATTTAACGACGAACGAGATTTCGTTCGCTTCTCGTTGATCGCATCTTTTGTCCCGGCAATAAATTAATCGTTCATCGTTCGCAAAATCTTCCAGTTTAAACGAAAATCGTTTAGTCGTTGGCAGATGGTAATGGTAATGCTTATGGCAAGGAGCAAGGAACGATCGTAATAACGATTATAAAACGACCGAAAGTACGAAGATTGTGAACGACTTCTCTTTCAGTGTAAACGGTATTTACATTGCATCGTTCGATCGTTCATCTACGATCGCTAATACGATTTATCTTTCCGTGTAAAAGGACCTTTAGTATAGAGTGGAAATATTACCTTTTATGAATAACCAATCAAATCATTAGTTTTGATTTCCACCCCCTTGGTGGTGGGCCAGATTTGTCTATGATTATCTGTAGTGTTATAAGATGTATACGTATGTAAAATAAACCAGAATGAAGGAGAGAATCTGATTCATCCAAGGTGCATGTGTCAATTCTCTGAGCGCTCATCTTCATTGAATTAGGACCCTGGCAATCATAGAGAAGGGGGTTTGCCCCAACAAAACTTGGCGACCAACGCGGGGCTCGACTAAAGGACACTTCATTGATCTCCCAACAACTTGGATAATCCGGACCGGGATGGACAGATATAAAAGACAGCTCTGCAAGGTAAGAGACATTATCTTACAATATATCTGTTCCTCCCTGACCGGTTGTCTGGCTCGAGGGATTGATGAAGGAACGTACGTATAAAGTCCTTTTACAGTCGAATCCATATTGATAAAGAACCTTGAAAGTTGAAAATATCTATGATTGTTGGGTTTAGTTTCTGATCAGGAGTACCTTTGATTGGGATGTTTTTGGTCTGGTTTTAGGAGTCACGGTATACGTCTTGTTTGTTCTTTACTGGGTTTGGAAAATTGCAGAACATTATAGAAAGGGAACTCTCAGGAGCAAAGTACGCTATGCGATTATAGCGGGGAAGCTTTGTTCGGACTGAGGATAATAAATCTCAGGAGCAAAGTACGCTATACGATTATAGCGGGGAAGCTTTGTTCGGACTGAGGATGATAAATCTCAGAAACAAGCACACTCGATGAAGTGGGGAAGCTGTTTGAACTGAGGAGAAATAAATAGACGTCTGAATTTTGTTACTTTCTATAGTTGTTCTGGTACAGTTGAAGAGCAATGGGGAATAATTTCAGTATACCGGAAGGTTATAAGCCAAAACATTGGTGAAGGAAAGAGGAGGTAAAGAGGGTCTGAAGAATGTGGACAGGGTGCTGGAGAAGGCAGGGATGAAGTACGAGAATCTTAACCCTAGGAGTACTAGTATGGTGGCACCATGATTTATGGAGGAAGTTCCGGGGAAGCTAGTGTAGGAAAGATTCAGGAGGACTCATTGTGGTTGGATAAAGGATCATGGATGTGAAGATGCGGTTGATACATGGATAAAGGTAGCTCGTGAGATTGAAACTGATGGGTGGAGAGGAGAAGTTGTGAAAGGCAGATTGTTGTATACTCAGAAACAGCAATGTGAGAAGTCTGGAGAAACACCACCTCCATACCAATGCAGCCACCAGAGAGCCCAGGAGTGGACCAGAGGGATGGATGTGTAATGTTTGTAGAAATCAGAACCCAGACTGGACTGACACGTGTAAGGTTTGTGGGGCACGTCGACCCCAGAAACCAGCAGGCATTTATCCTGTATTGACTAAGACTAGAATCCTACCTGCTCAGACACCCAAACCAGACACCACGGACCCGTCTGCCCCTATGGCTCCCGAAGCCCCAGGACCGTTAGGACAGTGTGGTTATGTTGCTGTGAAAGAATATCACCCTTGGAGTCCTAAAGACCAATTAGGACTGCTGACTAGACTCACAGACCCCCTGATGGGACCAATGCCCACTGTCAGGATGTTACAGCAGATTCCGGCGACATACAGAGCCACCTGGGCTGACCTGAAGGACTTGATGAAACTAGGGGAATCACAGTATCAGGTTGTCGACCCTTTCCTGATTGAACATAGGAGGAGGGCTTTTGACAATTTGTCTCTAGAGGACTGGGAGAAGACTTTACCATCAGGAACAGGAGTTTGTCCGAGTTTTCAAGGAATGGGCAAAGGGAAAAGAGGATGAGAGTTCCATAAATCTAAAAAACATAGTTCAGGGACCTCAAGAGACAGTAGAGACGTATGCAGCTGGACTGCGGACCATTTGGACTGACATGGGTTGGGATCAGACTGGACCAATGGATGAAAAAAATTGTTGACATCAGCATTTATGGAAGGCTTGAGACCTGCTCTGCAAGCCAAGCTAAAAGCTTGTAAACCTGAGTGGTGAGTCACTCCACTGCCACAACTGATTGCTGCTGCAAAAGGTATAGAACTGGTCATAAAAAAAAGAATTCAGGGGCTTCAGTCAAATATGTCAATCAGGGCCAAGGACAGCAACAAACATCCCGTAGAGATCTCAGATGCTATAACTGTGGGAAACCTGGCCACATAAAACGAGATTGCCGCACTCCACGCCGGCAATGGGATGTGCCCAAAGTCACTGATAACGGAGATCAACAGACCTCCACTGCCATTTCCACCCCCTGCTAGGAAATAGGCAACCCCGTGACCTGTACTGCTTGAAAAAAAAAAAAAAAACTGAAGAAAAGGGCCCTCAACTTCATGTACCCGTATCCATAGGCAACAGAAAGGCAGTACCATTCCTGGTTGACACGGGGGCAGCCAAAACAGTAGTAGACCAGAGTTTCTTGCGGCCACATCAGTTAACCCCTTGGCTTGTACCGGCTGTGGGATTTACAGGGGAAACAGTTTTTGTCCGTGAATCTGAGCCAGTAAAACTAAAGATAAAAGACAGTACGGTTGTTACCCAATTGTTAGTTAAAGAAAACCTGCCAGAACCTCTTTTAGGGACTGATGTTTTACAAGCACTGGGAGCCCACATACACTTTGATCCCAATGGCACGACCCGTGTAGATTTTGGGGCCCCAGAAGAAGTATTGTGCCCCCTAATAGCGACACTGGCCCTGCCTGAGACTGATCTGTCAGAATTAACCCTTGTAGACCAGGCTGTTCTTGAGATGGTACCGGAGGATTTGTGGGCAAAATCTAACACAGACATTGGAAGACTCCCTGTGTCTCCGGCTATGGTGTATCTTAAGCCAGGATGTCAGCCCCCTCAAGTGAAGCAGTACCCCCTCAGTCATGCCCAGGAGATAGCAGTGGCCAGTCACATTGATGCTTTTCTCCAAGGTGGTGTCAGACAGTTTAGTGGGGTTGATTCTGGTGACAGAAACCCTTTAACTTTCCTCCATCAGAACTGGTGAAAAGGCCTCAAAGCAGAAGCTGCAGTTTATAAAAACCAGGTTGTATTTTTAGGACACTGTCTCTCCCACGGAGACCGTCACTTAACCCCAGAGAGGAAGGAGGCAGTGGAGAAAATACAAGTGCCCAAAGGAGCACAGAGCCTGAGGGTGTTTTTGGGGCTGGTGTTACACTGTCGCCCCTGGATCAGGCATGCCTCCATGTTAATGCAGCCTCTGTATGATTGTCTGTCATCTGACCCATTTTACCTGAAAGAATAGGCAGTGAATAATTCTTATACATTGAAGCTGAGCATAACCTCAGCCCTGGCCCTGGGTATTCCAAAATATGACGAGGAATTTCAGTTGTTTTGCTCAGAAATGCAGGGTCACAGCACGGCTGTGCTGACTCAGAAACATGGTGACCGCCAACGCCCAGTGGCGTACTTTTCAGCCAGATTAGATCCTGTTGCCAGAGGCGCCCTCTCCTGTGTCAGGGCAGTAGCGGCAGTGCAGGCAATGATAGAAAAAGCTTCTGACATTGTGTTGGACTACCCGGTGACTGTACAAACACCTCATGACATTCCGGGCATCCTGACTCAAGTCCAACCTAAGCATATTTCTATGGCCAGGCACCTTAGACTCCAGTGTGCACTTCTCATGCCGATAACATTTCTTTTAAAAGGTGTGCTACTCTGAATCCTGCTACTCTGTTACCAATCACAGATTCAGAAATGGGGGAAGGGGGCAGAGAAGGTACAGGCAGCCTCCTAAATGACATGATGGAACATGATCCCCATGACTGTGTACAATTGATGCAACAAGAAACATCAGGATTTAATCATGTACATGAAAACCCCCTTGATAACCTTGATTTTGAGTATGTTGTAGATGGAAGCTGGTTCCACACTGGATATTCAGTGGTCACACAGCATGAGGTAGGGACAGCTGAACCACTGCCACCTCAGATGTCGGCACATAAGGTGGAGCTGAAGGCACTCACTGAGGCGTGTAAAATGGCCAAGGGGAAGAAGGTGAACATCTACACAGACTCAAGGTATGCTTTTGGTATTGCACATGACTATGGACCCATATGGCGGGCTAGAGACTTTCTAACATCAGCAGGCCAGCCAATTAAAAATAAAGACTCTGTACTAGAACTTATGAACTCTCTGTTGTTACCAGAGGAGATTGCTATTATTAAGGTAAAGGCTCATACAAGATGTACCACGGTGGAAGCAAAAGGCAATGATCGAGCAGACAAGGCGGCCAAACAAGCTGCACTCCAGCCACTAAATGCTGACGCCACCCCGGTGAGAGCTTTGAGACCTGAGGACATTTCAGTAAGTACATTTCAGAGAATGCTCCAACAAGCCCCTCCTGAGGAAAAAGAACAAGGGGCCAAACATGGAATTTGGAGAAACGAGGACATTTGTTGACCACGCCCTCTGTACCCAGCTATGGCTCAGGAGGCCCACTCATTTATCAGAAGGTGCCATGGTAAGTGTGGTTAACGCAGGGTGGATTGCTCCAGGATTTTCTACAGTAGCCGCTCGGTTTGTACAAGGATATATGGTCTGTGCACTGAACAATCCCGGTCAAGTGGTGAAGACTCCAAGCAAGCACACCCCCAGGTCACTTTACCCATTCCAGAGACTGCAGATAGACTATATATAACTGCCTAAGGTAGGAGTATATGAGCTTGTCCTTGTGTGTGTGTTGATCTCTTTTCAGGGTGGCCAGAGCCTTCCTAGTAACAAAGGCAAATGCAAAGAACACAGCAGAGAAGGTGGTCAGTGAACTGGTGTGCAGGTCTGGTGTCCCTGAAGTTATTGAATCAGACAGGGGTTTCCCAGATTAGGATTGTATTCTCCACAACTGCTTGTAAATGAACAATGATAGCCTAACAAGCTACATGTGGCCCTCACAAAGAGGCTTGAGAACTCCCATAAACAAGTGTTTGCTTCCCTTCCAGATTCAGTAGAAGGAACACACAGTCTGCAACCAGGAGACTGGTGGTGATAAACAGACATGTGAGGAAAGGCCTGGATCCCAGATTTGATGGTCCTTTCCAAGTCCTGTTGACTACTCATACAGCAGTAAAGGCTGAGGGCTGGTTACACGCTTCTCACTGCAAGAAAGTTCCGATGCCCAAGGATGAGGCTCCTCATGCTGATGGCCGCCCTAATCCTGGGAACAACGGCCCTGTACCAACAACGGAAGGATGATTGGGACAATGCACATCACCAGGTGCTGTTCAGAGGACTCAATGACACTGACAGTAACATTAAGGACTGTTGGATCTGTACACACAGTCCTGTGGGTTCAAGAACTGTGCCTTATCTAGCAATCCCTCTGACTTTTAAAGAACTTATTCATGATGAGGAGACACTTTCTCATTTCTAAATCCCACTAACTGGTTCAGATCTGTCGGTGGGTGGTTGGTGGGAATTATACGAACAATACAAGTAGTGTTGATTATAATAGTAGTATATGTTGTGATTAAGCTGATGTTTATGTGCGCCAACAGGTTCTGTACCACAAGGAGAAAGTACCAGGATTATTGAGAAGTCTTGGGAACTGCATCAATACCTGGGAGGGAATGTGGCCTCCGGCTGGCGGTTGGGCCTATCCCAACTGAAGTACCTCTGGGTTAGGATGTCAGTCCAAGATATCTCAAAATGGGAGAATTGTGAGGGATGAAAATCCATTTTGTATAAGTATGTCCTCCATCTTGTGCATATGTGGAAAATTACTGAGCAGCTGTGAGAATGTGGGGAGTTTTGTGTGTATAAGATAGTTACAAGGCCGAAGTAAGCAGCTCACTCGCTGTCTCGCTCCCCCTCATTTTCTCATCCTTCTTATCAGAGTTTGATGTTCAGGAGAGTTATGTTTTGTTTTCTCTTATTCTGGTAGTTTCAGGATTTACAGCTGAAGAATGTCAGCTCTGAGATAAGAAACTTTCTAATTAGTAGAACCTTGTTAGTATAGAGCGGAAATATTACCTTTTATGAATAACCAATCAAATCATTAGTTTTGATTTCCACCCCCTTGGTGGTGGGCCAGATTTGTCTATGATTATCTGTAGTGTTATAAGATGTATACGTATGTAAAATAAACCAGAATGAAGGAGAGAATCTGATTCATCCAAGGTGCATGTGTTAATTCTCTGAGTGCTCATCTTCATTGAATTAGGACCCCGGCAATCATAGAGAAGGGGGTTTGCCCCAACACCAGTATTAGCATAAAGCTACATTTAGATGACCGAAAGTGTTTAGCAGTCCACAAATTGTGGATCTGCAAAACACATTTTGCAGAACGCACAGTGCCAGCCTTATATAGAAATGCCTATTTTTGCGGACAAGAATAGGACATATGCTTTATATTTTTTGTGAGGCCACGGAACTACGGATGTGGACAGTACATCGTGTGTGTGTCTGCATTTTTGCGGCCCTATTGAATTGAATGGGTCTGCACTCATTCCGCAAAATTGTGGAACGGATGCAGACCCAGAAATATGGTCATCTGAGGGCCAGTATTGGGGTTAGAGGCAACATTAGGGTACATTCATATGATCATATATCCATTAACTTCAATGGGGATGCAAATCCGTAGTTCCGCTCCACAGCGGTGCAAAAAAGATAGAGCATACCCTAATCTTGACCGCAATTGCAGACAAGAACAGGCATTTTTATCTTAGGGCTGGGCATGTGCGTTTCACAAAATGTGGAATGCACACGGCCAGTATCCGTGTTTTGTGGAGCCGCAATTGTGGATCACAAAACAAATATGGTCATGTAAATGAGAAAGTATTATGGGTCAGTACAGTACATTAGGGTTAGCGGTCAATATTAGGGTTAGGGACAGTATTAGAGTTCAGTATTGGGGTTAGGGGGTCCAGGGTTAGAGGTCAGTACCAGGGTAGGGGTCAGTACTAGGGTTAGGGAAGGGCAGTATAGGGGGGGGGACAGGGCCAGTATAAGGGGGGGGGGGGGTGAGACAGGGCCAGTATTTGGGGTCGATACTAGGGGGTCAGGGGCCAGTATCAGGGTTAGGGGTCCAAGGTTAGAGGTCAGTAACAGAGTAGGGGTCAGGGGCCAGTACTAGGGTTAGGGGTCAGGCAGGGTCAGTATTAGGGGGTCAGGGGCCTGTATTATACTGTATACTATACAGCATCGTGTATGGATTATACTGTGTATTATACAGCATGGTGTACGGATTATACTGTGTATTATAAAGCATGGTGTACGGATTATACTGTATATTATACAGCCTGGTGTACGGATTATACTGTATACTATACAGCATCGTGTATGGATTATACTGTGTATTATACAGCATGGTGTACGGATTATACTATGTATTATAAAGCATGGTGTACGGATTATACTGTATATTATACAGCCTGGTGTACGGATTATACTGTATACTATACAGCATCGTGTACGGATTATACTGTATACTATACAGCATGGTGTACGGATTATACTGTATAGTATACAGCCTGGTGTATGGATTATACTGTATATTATACAGCATGGTGTACGGATTATATTGTATACTATACAGCATGGTGTACGGATTATACTGTATATTATACAGCATGGAGTTACGGATTATACTGTATATTATACAGCATGGTGTACGGATTATACTGTATACTATACAGCATGGTGTACGGATTATACTGTATACTATACAGCATGGTGTACGGATTATACTGTATACTATACAGCATGGTGTACGGATTATACTGTATATTATACAGCATGGTGTACAGATTATACTGTGTATTATACAGCATGGTGTACGGATTATACTGTATATTATACAGCATGGTGTACGAATTATACTGCATATTATACAGCATGGTGTACGAATTATACTGCATATTATACAGCATGGTGTACGGATTCTACTGTATATTATACAGCATGGTGTACGGATTATACTGTTATTATACAGCATGGAGTACGGATTATACTGTATATTATACAGCATGGTGTACGGATTCTACTGTATATTATACAGCATGATGTATGGATTATACTTTATACTATACAGCATGGTGTACGGATTATACTGTGTATTATACAGCATGGAGTACGGATTATACTGTATATTATACAGCATGGTGTACGGATTATACTGTATATTATACAGCATGGAGTACGGATTATACTGTAGATTGTATAGCATGGTGTACGGATTATACTGTGTATTATACAGCATAGTGTATGGATTATACTGTATATTATACAGCATGGTGTACGGATTATACAGTATATTATACAGCATGGAGTATGGATTATACTGTAGATTGTATAGCATGGTGTACGGATTATACTGTATATTATGCATAATGGTGTACAGATTATACTGTATATTATACAGCATGGTGTACGGATTATACTGTATATTATACAGCATGGTGTACGGATTATACTGTATATTATACAGCATGGTGTATGGATTATACTGTATATTATACAGCATGGTGTACAGATTATACTGTATATTATACAGCATGGTGTATGGATTATACTGTATATTATACAGCAAGGTGTACGGAATGTACTGTATACTATACAACATGGTGTATGGATTATACTGTACATTGTATAGCATGGTACAGGGATTATAATATATACTGTACAACAAATGCATGGCTGTTACACCATGCCGGACAATATA
>ONZH01023392.1:0-25050 GCA_900303285.1 Rhinella marina | reverse complement strand
ACCGTCTGACCTTGTAGTACATCAGCGTGTACTAGAAATATTTAAAAAAGGCCTTTTATTGGCACCTCTACTGGGTTCTGCGTGCCTGCAAAATGTTAATACGTGGTGTTAATGACACACCGTTGACTTTTAGTACACGGTGTTACCTAGTAATATTAAAAAAAAAGTCTTTTATTGGCACCGTACTGTGCGTTCTGGTGCCTGCAAACTCTTATATACGTGGTGTTTACACACCGTCTGACCTTGTAGTACACAGCTGTGTACCTAGAAATATAAAAAAAAAAGTCCTTTTATTTGGCACCTGTACTGTGCGTTCTGCGTGCCTGCAAAACTTTATATACGTGGTGTTAATACACGTCTGACCTTTAGTAACGGCTGTGTACCTGAAAATATAAAAAAAAAGTCCTTTATTTGGCACCTGTACTGTGCGTTCTGCGTGCCTGCAAAACTGTTATATACGTGGTGTTAATACACACTGTCTGACCTTGTAGTACACGGCTGTGACCTAAATATTAAAAAAGGCTTTTATTTGGCACCTGTACTGTGGTCTGCGTGCCTTGAAAACTTTATAACGTGGTGTTAATACACACCATCTACCTTGTAGTACACGGTGTGTACAGAAATATAAAAAAAGTCCTTTTATTTGGCACCTGTACTGTGCTCTGCGTGCCTGCAAAACTCTTATATACGTGGTGTTAATACACACCGTCTGACCTTGTAGTACACGGCTGTGTACCGGGGTCGCAAACAGAGACGGCCTACCTACCACCCCCGCCCAAGATTGCCAGCAGGGGTTCTGATAAACCCCCCTCCTCTTCCTCCTCCTCCTCTGCCTTAACATCTGCCTCAGCCGCTAGCTGGAAGCGTTGCAGCACTGGCGCGGGGAGACGTCAGCAGGCAGTGCTTAAGCTCATCAGCTTGGGCGACAGGAAGCACAGCGCCCAGAGTGAGGGACGCCATATTGCAAGCAGACGGAGATGTGGCTGTCGCCGCTTCAGCTAGGACCAGGCATGGTCGTGTGCGATAACGGCCGTAACCTGGTGGCGGCTCTGGAGCTTGCCGAACTCAATCACGTACCATGCCTGACCCACGTTTTTTAATCTGGTAGTCCAAAAATTTCTAAAGACTTACCCCAACCTGGCAGAGCTACTGGTGAAAGTGCGGCGCTTGTTGCGCTCACTTTCGGAAGTCAACTGTAGCTGCTGCTAGATTAAAAAAACTCCAGCAACGCCTCCATTTGCCTAAACATCGGCTGTTGTGCGAACCTGCCGACTCGCTGGAATTCCACCTATTCCATGTTGGCCAGGGTGTGTGAGCAGCAGAGAGCATTGATGGAGTACCAGATTATGAATCCACGCGTGCCTCCAACTCAGCTCCCTCAGTTTGCCAACCACGAGTGGCCATGGATGGCAGACATATGCGATGTACTGCGTATCTTTGAGGAGTCCACCAAGAAAGTCAGCAGCGAGGACACTATAGTGAGCGTAACCATCCCACTCCTATGCGTCCTTAAAGAATCGCTCATCGCAATAAGGGAGAACGCATTGCACGCAGAGGAGACGGGGGTAGGAGGAGACGCAACGGAGCTACACAGTCAGACCATAACTTTTGTCTGCTTCTCGGTGGCAGTTGCAGGAGGAGGAGGAGGATGAGGAGGAGAGGACGACGTGGAGGTGGCTGTGGAAGAGGAGGAGGATGCTGGCGGCGAGGGTAGCAGTCAGGCTGTGTGCGTCCCATTGGTTCAGCGCGGATGGGGCGGAGAGGAGGCGGAAGAGGAAGAGGAGGAAATGGCAAGTGATGCTTCTGGTGGGGGCAGTGACGTCATGCCTATTCAGAGTCTGGCACACATGGCTGACTTCATGCTGGGCTGCTTTTCCCGGGACACACGTGTTGTCCGGATAGTGGAGAACAAACTGTACTGGGTCTTCGCAATCCTGGACCCCCGGTATAAAGATAACGTCTCCTCTTTTATTCCGGTAGAGGAGAGGACGAATCGATTGCTGGAATACCAGAGGGAACTCGTGCAGAACATGATGGAGATTTTCCCACCCACCATCGCTGGCGGCAGAGAGGAGAGGGTCTCCCATAGTCCCACAATATCGATCAGGCCCATAGCCACCAGGGGAACACTCTCCAAGGTGTGGGACACGTTCATGGCACCCCCTCGTGCAACTTCCATCACTGCGGGGCCCGCTATCAGCAGGAGGGACAAGTATCGGCGGATGTTGCGGGAGTACCTGGCAGACCGTACCCTGTCCTCCCCGATCCCTCGGCGTCCTACACTTACTGGGTCTCCAAGTTGGACACGTGGCTGGAACTGTCCCTGTACGCCTTGGAGGTGCTTGCCTGCCCAGCCGCCAGCATGCTATCAAAGGGTGTTCAGCGCAGCCGGGGGCATTATAACCGATAAGCGCAGCCGCCTGTCAACCGACAGTGCCGACAGGCTGACGCTAATCAAAATGAACAGCAAGTGGATTGACCCGGACTTTGCTTCTCCAACAGTGGAAAGCAGCCAAAAGTGAAGTGCCATCTGTATGAAGTGCCATTTCCTCCTCCACCTCCTCCTCCTCCTCCTTAACCGCCGTAGAATTGCTCCGTAAAAAAAAAAATATATATATTTATGGCTCACCTCTTGGGCCTACAAGAAATTTTTATCATGGCTCACCTCTTGCGCCTACAAGCAATTTTTATCATGGCTCACCTCTTGGGCCTACAAGCAATTTTTATCATGGCTCACCTCTTGGGCCTACAAGCAATTTTTATCATGGCTCACCTCTTGGGCCTACAAGCAATTTTTATCATGGCTCACCTCTTGGGCCTACAAGCAATTTTTATCATGGCTCACCTCTTGGGCCTACAAGCAATTTTTATCATGGCTCACCTCTTGGGCCTACAAGCAATTTTTATCATGGCTCACCTCTTGGGCCTACAAGCAATTTTTATCATGGCTCACCTCTTGGGCCTACAAGCAATTTTTATCATGGCTCACCTCTTGGGCCTACAAACAATTTTTAAGAGGTCTCACCTCTTGGGCCTACAAACAATTTTTATTATGGCTCACCTCTTGGGCCTTAATACAATTTTTAAGAGGTCTCACCTCTTTGACCTCCACTTAATTTTTTCGAGGGCTCACCTCTTGGGTCTCCATATAATTTTTTCGAGGGCTCACCTCAAGCTAACTTTGCGCACTCATTAAAATATTTTCACAACAAGGACCTAAGAGCCCTCGATGGGAGAGCTTTGTGTGGGGGCCTGTTATAGGGAAGAGATGCGGCCCTGCGGGCTCTAGCCTGCCTTCTCCATGAGCCTCTGGCCAGCCCACGGCCTCTTCCTGCCTTTTGCGGTCCTACGCATCCCTCAACATCCCCACTGCTTTACCTGCTAGACATGACACTGGGCCAGGTCGGGTCACTGACTTCGTCATACTCAACCACCTCCTCTTACACTGCCTCACTTTGCTCCAACAGCCTCCCTTGCTGGCAACTGTGTCTCATCATCGTCACTAATCATTTTACACTTTAGTGCCCGTTCCACACCACCATCAGCTAGAGATGGAGCTTGCTCCAGTGTTTGGGCATCAGAACAAACAAAATCCTCAGATAGCTCCTGCGATTCTTGCATGGGTGGGAACACTGGGTTGATAACATTGGGCAGGGTGGGAGGAAGGAGGGTCAGAGTGAGGTCCCTGCAGTTTCTGCAGGCTATCGACGAGACTGGACTTTGTGGACTTGACTGGGTGGTGGACAGATTGAAACAAATCTAGAAGGAGAAGGAGAGGTTTGCCGAGCTGTCTGTAAGGGTTGCGGAAATCCAGACAGAACCAAGGCCCAAAACTTGGGTGGGGGTAGCAGGTTTGCCCGTCCCCGCCTCCACAACATTCACCCAGTGTGCTGTCAGGGAGATGTAGCATCCCCGGCCTCAAACCAAAGTGTTGGTGGTCAAATGGCCTTTTGCAGTAACCGTGTTACTCGGGCGTGGATGATGTTTTGGGACATGTGCCTGGGCAAGGCAGGGATGGCACAGAGGGAAAAATAGTGATGGCTTGATTGCTTTCCCCCTTGCCTATGCCATCTGTGGTTGTCATAGGCAACGTGATTTTAAGGGGTGCAGAATTTTATCTTCTTTTTTGTCTAGTTTCGCTTGGGGTCCAAGGCAATGTAGAGGAAAGAAGGTTTCCTTGTATGGTCTCACTTTACAGAGAGGTTATATTGTCTTGTGTATTGTTGAGTGGCTGTGATAGTGGCATAATAGTGCGACTTGGGCGCGTTATATGCACCCAGACATGCTTCCCCTGCTGTCCCAGTTGCATTCCAGCAGTGTTGGCATCCTTTTCTGAGGTTTCAGGGTGGACTTGGTGACCTCCAAGTGGTCGAATTGAGATTTCCAAGTGGCGAGCTTTTTTTTCCCATAGACTTTAATGGGATTCGATATTCGGTCGAATAGTCGAATATCGCGGTCTATTCGAATCGAATTTCGAACTTTCGAATATTTCACTACTCGCTCATCTCTAATCGTAATGCAAAAAACTGACCAAATACTGACCCTGTGATAGAGGCCATTAAAGTCCATCATTCAGGATTTCTTTTCCATCTGAATAAAACCAATTTCAGATGCAAATGGCCAAAACTCATGCAAATTGAGCATGAGATCTCTCTCATGGTCAGTATTTATCATCAGGATTTGATTATGATTTGGAAGCCAAAAGTAGGAGTAGGCCCAAAACACAGAAGACATGGCAATACTTCCATCACATGTTATGTCTGTTGTAGACCCACTCCTGTTTTTGCCTTACAAATACTGATCAACTGCTAAACAAATACTGACGGTTTGAAGTCAGATGCTCAAACTACAGTATGTACTATTTTGGATCAGAAGAGCATAAAAATAAACAGTGATGTGACCTTAATGGTGACACCCTCCCCACTGTCATGGGGCCACTACTTAAATCTTGAGCCACATGACGGTTCAGTCTACAGCGATAAATTAGACCTGATGCTAACATTGAGCTGTAAGGTTGAGTTCACTCTTGGTCACTAATTTTCATCAGTGTTTATGAGCCCAATTCCAGAGCCAAGCCTACTCTCACATTAGGTATCATAAAGAGATCTGCACCTGTTCTGTGGGTTTGACCCGCACCTGCTTTTGGCTGACAATAAATGATGAGAATAACGGAACAAATAACAGAATTGTGAACTGGGCTTAATAGTGACGCACAGTCATTCTACAGCTTACAGAAAGGATTCAAAAGCATCTTTCTGCACTGCCACAACATGGATTAAAAGAACCCTTTTTCTCCACTACTTTATTGGCACTGCCTGCATGTCCTTATTTTTTTCCACTAAAAAGTCATTGGGAAACAGCTCCTGCCGGGGCGCACATTGTTATTTTCTTCTTTTTTGCTTTACTGAAGGCTGCTGTATGCTTGTCTATTCGTTTAGCTAGGGGTTAGCTAGGACTGTTGGTGTCCTGCACGATGATGCACACGTCCATATATGTGACCTGCTTATCATTCTGCCTGTCATTCAGCACGAAAAATGAGCAATGTAAAATTTTAAAAACTTAGTGGCAGCATTGCTGTTTTTCCCATCTTCCTCCCAGAATGAGTTAACTAAAGTTACTCAGAAAGTTATATGTACCCTAAAGTAATAACATTAAGCATAACTTCTCTTGTAAAAAACAAGCTCTCATACAGCTACATAGATGAAAAAATAAAAAAAAAGCTCTTAGGCAACAATGACAAAAAAGAAGAAAAATGCGTGGTCAGTATGGTCCAAAGTGGGCTGGTCTCTAAGGGGTTAAAGAGAATATACAGTATAATCATAAAATGATCCAAAGATGTGTCAAACCATACCTTTCCTCTAAATTTGTTAAGAACTCCAGTTTATCAATAAAGCAATTCAATACAATATCATTACATGGAAATCTCTTAAGATGAGATGAGATTAGTTTTATGTTAAACAAACAAATATTTTAAAAAGTTGATTCTGTTTTCTATTTTCCATGTCATGTTCATATTCACCACTGAGCTCCATAATAGGCACATTCTGTGCTATAGAGATCACTTCTCAGTGGTCATTTTATCATTAACACAGACATGGCACCTCTATTATGAAGATGGATGAAGACAATACAAGGCAAAATTGAGAAAAGGTGATGATCACAGCCCCCTCGCTGGACTGTGACCTCTCCACAGGTGGCAGAGCATGCCCACAATTCACCCTCAAGGACGTCAGTGTTTCATCTCCGGACACCAGTTTCATTATTTTGATGGCAACAATTTTGCCTGAGCTGTCTCCAAAATAATGCACAGAAATGTAATTTAAAAAATGTATGACCAGAAAACAAAAACATATCAGAAAACGGCAGCACAATTTAGTACTGAATACAGTAAAGTGCAGAGTCAAAGTTATCCTTGTTCTTTACCAGGGAGCCCTACAAGAAAGTTTGGACCAGAATAGTCACAGATTAACAACGATATACGTCAAAGATGAAAGCACATGACTAATAACAGCAGTGGCGCACATAGAGAAGTAAGGGCCCCATGGCAAGGATCAAACCAGGCCCCCACACAGGACAGAAGGATTTGTGCCTAAACCCTTTTCAATGACTCTTGGGCCATTTTTACTACTGTTTCATTTGCTAAAAGTTGTTCCTTTAGAGTTTAGAGCCCTCTGCCTGTATACAGTATATGACAATGACAGTGCAGTAAAACGTGTTATTCGATTGGAGTTGTCCAATTTTCTTAAAGATTTCAAATGGCCCAGAATACCATGACAACTTCTTTATCCACAACTTGCATCTGCAGGCTTTGCAACACATCTTTGGAGCCTCACTTTTTCAACATCTGCCCATTCTTTCCCCAACCTACAAAAAACTGCTGCTAATAGCCTCAGTTTGGTGCCTGTAGCTGCACCAGTTGCCCCTATTACTGTACCTGCTTTGTGGCACTATGCCCCCAGATACTGTATTTTAAAAATAATATTACAGACAGCTATAACTACATGTTGCAAAAAGAGTGGCACAAACAAGAACAACCTCTAATAATACCCCAATACTTTCCCTTAGTAAGTATAACACTGTTTTGTGCCCCCTTAGTAAAAAATAAAGCCACATTGTATCCCCTTAATAAATAATACTGTCCCATTGTGTCACCTTAATATATTAAAATGCCCCATTTAGAGATGAGTGAATCTTCAAAAGTTCGCTTTGGTGAATAATCAACAAATTTATGACAAGATTCATTCTTAATACAAATGTAGTTGATCAAAGTTGCTTTAAAAAATAATCATTGTTTTGCTAACATTCCTGCACAAACTGCTTGTCTAAGCATTGTTAAAAGTACGCTACTGAACTGAATGCGTAAGCATTAGCGTACAAAGTGCGTATGCATCCCTATCGTACTATTGACTCGTGATTGCGTCAGACGCACGACGCTAGGCAGCGGCGTACAGTCCTCGGAGGCAGTCCATATGAGCTAGAAAAGTAAAGTGCTAGCTCTCTGGCTAAGTGCATAATTTACCAAACACCATACAATAAGTGCATAATAGGACACATTGCAGTACCTGAAAAAGAATACACACAATGGGCTAAAGTGCTTGAACGTTGCTGAACCTGTAAAAACATTATTGCTAAGCTAAAATACAGCAAAGACATAATTATACAAACATTTTAGTGCAACCAATTTCACATTTGCAAGCATAATAGACTCAGATATACGTTTGAGTCTCTCCTCATGGCTGCTTGGCATAAAACACTGGAACACAGTCCAAAATTCAATTGTAATCCACGTGAGGTAATTTTGTAATCTAAACAGGTAACGTGTAATCCACATGGATAATATAAAATAGCAGCAAATATAGAACCCTTTTTGCAAAGAGGGCTCCCAAATAACCTGAGAAAGGAGGAAAAAGGAAAATAGGTGCGCTTAGGCGCAACTGTGAATTTTCTGCAGAATGGGGGGGGGGGGGAGTTCTGGCAAGCCATGACCATCTGGGTGAGAGTCAAACAGGGGACAATAAAAGCAAGATAAATTAAAAACAAGTGCCAACTAGCTCTCACCTGTAAGGTGCAGTCCATGTTGTGGCTCCCATAGGTCCAGACCATGAGGTGTCCTTTAAATCACGTGGGCCGTCACTGATGCAGTCACGGTGGGATTGTGTCAGATGGAAGGTGTTGTTCTCCTCCTCGGCAGCGTAGTGGACGCTCCAGCCGCCTCTGCCGCAACAGCCGGAACAGCAGACACCTCCGGTGCTGGTGGAATTCTCTTGGCCAATTGTGACACTCTGATCTCCTCTGGAGTGTCTGGTGGTTCGGGGTGCTCTCTATCAAACACTCTCTCTCCCCACTTTGGGCATAGTTGTTTCACCATGCTGTGGTGTCTTGTTCACCGCTGGCTTGAACTGGAGAGGAGGGCAGAGTAATGAGGGAGGAGTCTTCACTCCCTATACTTGCAAATAGATAGTTCCTGGTGGGCCGGGCTGGTTTTTCCTGCTTCTGAGGGGGGCATATCTTCACTTTCCCACTCTTGAGGGGGCGTACTGTAATTTTCCCGCTTCTGGGGGCTGGGGGGCAAGACGAATGCATATGCAGCGTTAGCGTTCAAAATTTTAAGAACATTTATGAATAGTACAAAGCAAATCTGAATAAATCTGGATTCGCTTCGGAGTAGGAAATATGGAGGATTCGTAACTAGAGATGAGCGAGTAGTGAAATATTCGAAAGTTCGAAATTCGATTCGAATAGACCGCGAAATTCGACTATTCGACCGGATATCGAATCCCATTAAAGTCTATGGGAAAAAAATGCTCGCCACTTGGAAATCTCAATTCGACCACTTGGAGGTCACCAAGTCCACCCTGGAACCTCAGAAAAGGATGCCAACACTGCTGGAATGCAACTGGGACAGCAGGGGAAGCATGTCTGGGTGCATATAACGCGCCCAAGTCGCACTATTACGCCACTATCACAGCCTCTCAACAATACACTCCAAACACAATCTAACCTCTCTGTAAAGTGAGACCATACAAGGAAACCTTCTTTCCTCTACATTGCCATGGACCCCAAGCCAAACTAGACAAAAAAGAAGATAAAATTCTGCACCCCTTAAAATCACGTTGCCTATGACAACCACAGATGGCATAGGCAAGGGGGAAAGCAAATAGACCCCACCCCTAATTGTCATTGTGTGTGTGTGTGAGATGTGGTCAGACATGTCTTCTTTAAAATGTAAAAACAACTCAAACACATGCAGAAGCCTTAAAATGCCCAAATTGTTGGCGCTTGAGATGTCAGTGACCCGACCTGGCCCAGTGTCATGTCTAGCAGGTAAAGCAGTGGGGATGTTGAGGGATGCGTAGGACCGCAAAAGGCAGGAAGAGGCCGTGGGCTGGCCAGAGGCTCATGGAAAATTTTGTGGAGGCCCAAGAGGTGAGACGTCTTAAAAATTGTGTGGAGGCTAAAGAGGTGAGACGTGTTAAAAATTATGTGGAGGCCCAAGAGGTGACACCTCTTAAAAATTATGTGGAGGCCCAAGAGGTGAGACCTCGAAAACGTTTTGTGGAGGCCCAAGAGGTGACACCTCTTAAAAATTATGTGGAGGCCCAAGAGGTGACACCTCTTAAAAATTATGTGGAGGCCCAAGAGGTGAGACGTGTTAAACCTTTTGTGGAGGCCCAAGAGGTGACACCTCTTAAAAATTATGTGGAGGCCCAAGAGGTGACACCTCTTAAAAATTATGTGGAGGCCCAAGAGGTGACACCTCTTAAAAATTATGTGGAGGCCCAAGAGGTGACACCTCTTAAAAATTATGTGGAGGCCCAAGAGGTGAGACCTCGAAAACGTTTTGTGGAGGCCCAAGAGGTGACACCTCTTAAAAATTATGTGGAGGCCCAAGAGGTGAGACCTCTTAAAAATTATGTGGAGGCCCAAGAGGTGAGACCTGTTAAAGATTTTGTGGAGGCCCAAGAGGTGAGACCTCTTAAACATTTTGTGGAGGCCCAAGAGGTGAGCCATAAATATAAAAAATTGTTCTTATTTACGGAGCAATTCTACGGCGGTTAAGGAGGAGGAGGAGGAGGTGGAGGAGGAAATGGCACTTCATACAGATGGCACTTCACTTTTGGCTGCTTTCCACTGTTAACCTCTTAAACCTTTTGTGGAGGCCCAAGAGGTGTTGCTTTTAAAGGCTGCAGTTATCCACAGATTTGCATGCAATGTAAAATGGTTACACTCATTTTATAAAGGCAACTATCATGAAAAATCAGTTTAAATGTATTGAGGGCAGCACAGAGTATTTCTACAGAGGAAGGAGTATTCTTTTTATTTTTTTTCCTTTTTTTTATATGTATATGCTGTTGCCTTCAGTATATGAGAGTTGATTTCATGATGCTACTGCAGCCACTTAAAACGTTTTAAGTCTTGTTTTGTTTTTTTGAATACTGAGAATGCTATTTTGTACCAGATTTTGTATGTAAAGACTGAACACATTAAAATGAGAATGTTACCAAAATTATAATTTATAATTTATTTACCTTTTGTGGAGGCCCAAGAGGTGAGACCTCTTAAAAATTATGTGGTGGCCCAAGAGGTGAGACCTCTTAAAAATTATGTGGTGGCCCAAGAGGGGAGACCCGTTAAAAATTATGTGGAGGCCCAAGAGGTGAGACCTGTTAAACATTTTGTGGAGGCCCAAGAGGTGAGACGTGTTAAAGATTTTGTGGAGGCCCAAGAGGTGAGACGTATTAAAAATTATGTGGAGGCCCAAGAGGGGAGACGTGTTAAAAATTATGTGGAGGCCCAAGAGGTGAGACCTGTTAAAGATTTTGTGGAGGCCCAAGAGGTGAGACCTCTTAAACATTTTGTGGAGGCCCAAGAGGTGAGACGTGTTAAAGATTTTGTGGAGGCCCAAGAGGTGAGACGTATTAAAAATTATGTGGAGGCCCAAGAGGGGAGACGTGTTAAAAATTATGTGGAGGCCCAAGAGGTGAGACCTGTTAAAGATTTTGTGGAGGCCCAAGAGGTGAGACCTCTTAAACATTTTGTGGAGGCCCAAGAGGTGAGCCATAAATATAAAAAATTGTTCTTATTTACGGAGCAATTCTACGGCGGTTAAGGAGGAGGAGGAGGAGGTGGAGGAGGAAATGGCACTTCATACAGATGGCACTTCACTTTTGGCTGCTTTCCACTGTTAACCTCTTAAACCTTTTGTGGAGGCCCAAGAGGTGTTGCTTTTAAAGGCTGCAGTTATCCACAGATTTGCATGCAATGTAAAATGGTTACACTCATTTTATAAAGGCAACTATCATGAAAAATCAGTTTAAATGTATTGAGGGCAGCACAGAGTATTTCTACAGAGGAAGGAGTATTCTTTTTATTTTTTTTCCTTTTTTTTATATGTATATGCTGTTGCCTTCAGTATATGAGAGTTGATTTCATGATGCTACTGCAGCCACTTAAAACGTTTTAAGTCTTGTTTTGTTTTTTTGAATACTGAGAATGCTATTTTGTACCAGATTTTGTATGTAAAGACTGAACACATTAAAATGAGAATGTTACCAAAATTATAATTTATAATTTATTTACCTTTTGTGGAGGCCCAAGAGGTGAGACCTCTTAAAAATTATGTGGTGGCCCAAGAGGGGAGACCCGTTAAAAATTATGTGGAGGCCCAAGAGGTGAGACCTCTTAAACATTTAGCGCAGGCCCAAGAGGTGAGCCATAAATATATAAATTGTTCTTATTTACGGAGCAATTCTACGGCGGTTAAGGAGGAGGAGGAGGAGGAAATGGCACTTCATACATATGGCACTTTACTTTTGGCTGCTTTCCACGGTTGGAGAAGCAAAGTCCGGGTCAATCCACTTGCTGTTCATTTTGATTAGCGTCAGCCTGTCGGCACTGTCGGTTGACAGGCGGCTGCGCTTATCGGTGATAATGCCCCCGGCAGCGCTGAACACCCTTTCTGATAGCACGCTGGCGGCAGGGCAGGCAAGCACCTCCAAGGCGTACAGGGACAGTTCCAGCCACGTGTCCAACTTGGAGACCCAGTAAGTGTAGGACGCCGAGGGATCGGGGAGGACAGGGTTACGGTCTGCCAGGTACTCCCGCAACATCCGCCGATACTTGTCCCTCCTGCTGATAGCGGGCCCCGCAGTGATGGAAGTTGCACGAGGGGGTGCCATGAACGTGTCCCACACCTTGGAGAGTGTTCCCCTGGTGGCTGTGGGCCTGATCGATGTTGAGGGACTCTGGGAGACCCTCTCCTCTCTGCCGCCAGCGATGCTGGGTGGGAAAATCTCCATCATGTTCTGCACGAGTTCCCTCTGGTATTCCAGCAATCGATTCGTCCTCTCCTCTACCGGAATAAAAGAGGAGACGTTATCTTTATACCGGGGGTCCAGGATTGCGAAGACCCAGTACAGTTTGTTCTCCACTATCCGGACAACACATGTGTCCCGGGAAAAGCAGCCCAGCATGAAGTCAGCCATGTGTGCCAGACTCTGAATAGGCATGACGTCACTGCCCCCACCAGAAGGATCACTTGCCATTTCCTCCTCTTCCTCTTCCGCCTCCTCTCCGCCCCATCCGCGCTGAACCAATGGGACGCGCACAGCCTGACTGCTACCCTCGCCGCCAGCATCCTCCTCCTCTTCCACAGCCACCTCCACGTCGTCCTCCTCCTCCTCATCCTCCTCCTCCTGCAACTGCCACCGTGAAGCAGACAAAAGTGTGGTCTGACTGTGTAGCTCCGTTGCGTCTCCTCCTACCCCCGTCTCCTCTGCGTGCAATGTGTTCTCCCTTATTGCGATGAGGGATTCTTTAAGGACGCATAGGAGCGGGATGGTTACGCTCACTATAGCGTCCTCGCTGCTGACCTTCTTGGTGGACTCCTCAAAGATACGCAGTACACCGCATACGTCTGCCATCCATGGCCACTCGTGGTTGGCAAACTGAGGGAGCTGAGTTGGAGGCACGCGTGGATTATTGTGGAGGAAGGAGGGTCAGAGTGAGACTGTGTGGATGACTGGCTGGTGGACAACTGTGTGGAAGCGCTATCGGCTATCCATTGCACCACCTGTTCAACCTGCTCAGGCCTCAACAGCGGTGTAACCCGCCCCCTGCTTAACTGTCCCATAAAGGCAGGGATTCTGGATGAGCGGGATCCTGGCTGATCCTCACCAGCACACATTGTATCCCCACTGGCTTCAACAAGGCCCCCAACAGCATTTCCGCGCCCCCGTCCTCGTCCACGTCCACGTCCTATTCCGCTAGCCCCCCTCCGCATTTTATTTTTTTTTGGTTACAATATTTTGCCTTCACAGCCGTGAAATTAGTTTGCAAGAGAACGCACAGTACAGTTGCCAGTTAAGGCCTATATATTGTATTTTTCAAGGTACACGGCAGTGTATTAAGTGATCAGACGGTGTGTATGAACACCAGTTATGAGAAATTACTTTGCAAGAGAACGCACAGTACAGTTGCCAGTTATAAGGCCTATATATTGTATTTTTCAAGGTACACAGCCGTGTATTAAGTGATCAGACGGTGTGTATGAACACCAGTTATGAGAAATTACTTTGCAAGAGAACGCACAGTACAGTTGCCAGTTATAAGGCCTATATATTGTATTTTTCAAGGTACACAGCCGTGTATTAAGTGATCAGACGGTGTGTATGAACACCAGTTATGAGAAATTACTTTGCAAGAGAACGCACAGTACAGTTGCCAGTTAAGGCCTATATATTGTATTTTTCAAGGTACACAGCAGTGTATTAAGTGATCAGACGGTGTGTATGAACACCAGTTATGAGAAATTACTTTGCAAGAGAATGCACAGTACAGTTGCCAGTTAAGGCCTATATATTGTATTTTTCAAGGTACACAGCAGTGTATTAAGTGATCAGACGGTGTGTATGAACACCAGTTATGAGAAATTACTTTGCAAGAGAACGCACAGTACAGTTGCCAGTTATAAGGCCTATATATTGTATTTTTCAAGGTACACAGCAGTGTATTAAGTGATCAGACGGTGTGTATGAACACCAGTTATGAGAAATTACTTTGCAAGAGAACGCACAGTACAGTTGCCAGTTATAAGGCCTATATATTGTATTTTTCAAGGTACACAGCCGTGTATTAAGTGATCAGACAGTGTGTATGAACACCAGTTATGAGAAATTACTTTGCAAGAGAACGCACAGTACAGTTGCCAGTTATAAGGCCTATATATTGTATTTTTCAAGGTACACAGCCGTGTATTAAGTGATCAGACGGTGTGTATGAACACCAGTTATGAGAAATTACTTTGCAAGAGAACGCACAGTACAGTTGCCAGTTATAAGGCCTATATATTGTATTTTTCAAGGTACACAGCAGTAGTGCCAAATATAGTTTGGTATGTAGCAGAGCACCTAATACACCACTAATGCCTCTCTCTGTCCCTACTCCAGCAGCTATCCCTGAATACAGCAGCCGTTCTCTGTAAAGTCTATATTGTAGTAAGCTATCACTGAAGTCCACTGTAGTAGCCCTGATAAGGGCTTTTAATCACGCTCCTGCCTGTCCAACAGCTAAAATCTGTCTCTCCCTTCTCCAGCCTCTGTCCCTGACTAAGTTCACGCAGCATATGCGTACGAGCAGGAAGAGCTGAGTTTTTAATATTCGAGGTCACATGGTTTTTCCAGCCAATGCATGTAGACGCTGTTTTCGCGCTGCCAGCGTGCTCAGCGTGCCTGTCATACCCCCCCTGCATGGTGATTGGTGGAAAAAGAGCGCCAGGGAAGGTGGGAGGGGAAACGAATTCTAAGTGCGCCATCGCCGTTATACTCGAACAAAATCGAGTACGCCGAATATCGTAGTATTCGATCGAATACCAGCTCGATCGAACACTACTCGCTCATCTCTATTCGTAACGAATATACAAAGCGGCAAATAGATTCGCTCATCTCTAGCCCCATTGTGCCCTTTAATAAATTATGACTCTTGTTGTACTTGTACTTACCTTACCCCTATCTCCCAGCATGAAGCCAAAGTCCAGTTCCTTCCTGAACAGTTGAAATCCAAGCACAGGTAATGCAAGGACATCATTGTGTCTCCTCTACCGGTATGCTGATGGCCTCTGAAATATTAAAGTAGCAAGCCAGTTCCCTGCTCTACTATGGCTCTTATCTACATCAGTTGTACAACATTGCTCATCCAAACCACTCCACATTAAGTGAACCCCAGAATGCCAGTGGGCCTGTTACTTCTGCCTCCCTTGCACTTCCTTTATCTACGCCTCTGCTGCCGAAAAAAAAAAACAAAACGACTGGCTTCATATTTATTTACTGAAAACACAGAAGTACAAACACAATGATTTTTTAAGAATTTCACGAAGGCATTTTCTATCTGGTCTATCAAAATCACTCTTCTGAGCCGCAGGTTAACACCTCCTGTGTTTGTCTATGCAGGAACTTGGCCACTTCTTACATGTCTAGTCATTTATTCAAACATCTCCCACGAACAATGTTTCTGAAGAGAACGCAAGCAGAATCTGCTCCCGCTCTCCCCACAAGGCAAGAACTTGTTTCAGAAAAAGAACAAAAGCCTCTTTGCTTTTTTTTTTCTGTCCCCGGTGACTTCCAATGGATTATCTACTCATTTCGCTGACACATCCTCAACACCCAGAGAATCCTTGAAGAGCAGAAAATTCTTTAGCCTTGTGCAAAGAGGAAAAAAAAAGGAAACAAGTTCCCTCCGAGGAAGTGATCAGTCAAAGAAGTTGCACTTAGTCGAGAGATTAAGTGTGCTGCTAACAGTTTACCTACTATAACAGGCCTTGTCAAATTAGGCTCTTTCATCAAGTTTCTTGAAATTCAATTTCACCTCTAGGGCCTCTGCTGATGCCTTTAAAAGTTAACTTTCCTTGCGCATTTGGTTGAGAGATGCCAGAGGCTTCTGCTAAGAGAGCAATCTTTTAAACACTGTGGTCCAGTTGGGAATGTACTGAAGCAGGTAATTACTTCTAAATCCTGTGATACCGGGAAATACATTGTAGCCTGTTCATCAAACGCTTTTTGTGACTTTTTGTATCGTTGCCAGGAATCCTATATCCTTTTTAATATGATTTACGTTGGGATTTGTGGATGCACTCACTTGGTGAAAGATGTATATTTTTAGCTTATTGTAAAGGAAATATCTTACAACCTTTTCCCCCCCTTGCAAATGCACTGTCAGCATAAAAAGTAAGAGTTGTTACCGGCGATGCTTTGAAAGCTCAACAAAAGTCTTTTAGTGTCTAGTGGAAAGCAATATGGAGATGAGCATTTGTGGTGTGGATGTCTCCGATGCCTTTTATTTATTTTTTAATGAGGCTTTAGAGAACATAGTTGTTGCGCACACTGTATATAATTATGTGATTCTCTGCAGATTGAAATAGGAAGCCTAATGTCGGGTTATTCATCTTTGTGTAGCCATTGATTTCTTGTCAATATGGCTTTTTTTCTTCTATTTTTTTTTCCACTTACAGTATTATAATGTTTTTTATTGTCTTGTTTTTGCCATTCTTTAGACTAAATGTTTAAGATGAATAAATCAATAGTAGAGATAAGCAAATTTGTTTCATGTCCAAATCACCAATTTATTTATTTATTTTTAATTCTATTTGGGTATGAATCAATTTTAACCGAATCGAAAGCACTAAGAGATATGCAAATTACCTTTCCGTTGAAAGGAAAAGAAAGCTAAGACTCTCTGATGCCACCAGATGTAAGATATGCTAATTTGTATCATTTTTCCAGAAACCCAGAAGAGCCTTGCCTGGCTTAAACTACCCTCCATACATACTAAGTGCTCTTTATAAGGAGAAATAGTACCCTCCGAATCCTGATGAAGGCCTCTCATCTGGCAAAGCCATTTTTCTCTGCTCTGCATTTATGAGGGGCAATCACTTCTAAACAGCAGATGAGATGCTTGATTAGCTATTCTTCAAGTTATGCTTGAAGATCTTTAAAAAAGGTCAAGAATTGACTTAGGATAGCTATGTCACTTCTGTTGTTATGAGACACTCGTTTCCTTTTAGAAGGAATTGTGCATCTCTTTCCCAGAGTAGTGTCATGTGTTGGCTGGCCTATTCTCTCTGATTCACCTGCAATGAATATCAAGAAATTTGGGATGAATTCCTAATTGATTTGTCCATCTCTAATCAATATCCTATAGTATATAAAAAAGTTGCCTTGCATTAACCTAAGTTTGGAAATTAGTTCTCCTCCAAAAGAAAGAAAATGGTCTTTTAACACAACCTACAGGAAGCTACTCTGTAAGGGCTCATTCAGACGGCCATATCCGTTCCACACTTTTGTAGAACGCGTGCGAACCCGTTCATTTCAATGGGGCCGCAAAAGATGCGGACAGCATACGGTGTGGTTCCATTCCGCGGCTCCGAGGAAAGGATAGAACATCCAATCACGGACAAGAATAGGTATTCTATTATGGTTGGGACCGGTATCCGTGTTTTGTGGATCTGTGTTTTGTGTATCCGTAAAGCACTACAGCCGTCTGAATTGGCCCTTAGTCAAAGAACCTTGAGGTGACTTTAGCCAAAACACCACCAAAAATTAATTTTTTGACCCCAAACCACTACAGAGCAGAGTAACCCATTAAGATGGGTTAGGCATTGACTTATAGGGTGCCTGCCTATAGATGGTATTAGGCAGACAGCTTTCTTTCTTCTGGATGGGTGCTGGTTTACATACCGTACAGTATATTTTTTTCTGTTTGAGATTTGTGACCTCTCCAACCAGAAATACTTAAACATGCTAAACCAGTGTTAATAAATCTAATCTTAATAGAGAATAAACATCAAATTGTATCTGAACATTTGACATAGAATGGAAATGGTCAATTATGGAAATGGTGTTACTATAAAAATTCAATTCAATAGATATATTTAAAATTGATACACTATAAGCTGACAGAGAACATTAAATATGACAAAAATCAAAAGAAATTGATACCTCTTCAGTTAGTGGGTAGCATCATTACTATAACAGACTGACTCTACTACAGGTATACACAAAATACACCAGAGGTGCCCGAGTAGTGCCGACAATGTAAACTAGACCAGAACCAAATTGTACAAAAGTAAGCATCCTATGTCCACTTACCACCCACAACATATGAGGGGTGCTTACTATACATCTGCTTACATTAACTCACAGTGGTTGGGAAGTCCATGAACTGAGAGACTCTGGCTGGTAAAAGCAACTTCACAGCTGTCAAAAGACAAAAAATACATTGGTAGTGCTGTCCGTAATATGGTGCCCATGCAATGTCCCGCCCTGAAAAGAGCAACCCCACTGACTTATATTACTCCATTACACCCTGTAACACCCAGATGCATTTCTACTGGCATTCATGCCAACTTTATCAGTGGGTTAACAGGTGTAGAAGACTGGTGTCCTGTAGGTCACAATGGATCAACTTTAGTATGTGCACCCTGAGGTTAATAAAGCACACCAGCCCTGCTCCCCAGGCAGTACATAGCCGATGGTGTCAGACGACAGAAGACATCTTTACAGCTAGTCTAATCTATATAAAAGCCTAAGGTAGCAATACAACACCAATAAACTCACTTTGTAGTTGGAGGTTAAAATTTCAAGATTTTTTTTACCTCTAGCACACCTTTAAAATGAATAGAGATGAGCGAGCACTAAAATGCTCGGGTGCTCGTTATTCGAGTCAAATTTTTCCCGATGCTCGGGTGCTCGTTTCGAATAATGAACCCCATTGAAGTCAATGGGAGACTCGAGCATTTTTTGCAGGGGACCGGAGCTCTACATAGGGAAGGTTGCGTGAAAACCTGGAAACCTCAGAAAATGATGGAAACACCACGGAAATGGACAGGAAACAGCAGGGGCAGCATGCATGGATGCCTCTGAGGCTGGTTGGATGCCTCTGAGGCTCTGGGCATCAGCCTGGTGGTGACCCTCAAGACAACTGTGCTGACCCAGACCAAGATGGGCAAGGCACATGCCCATCACATGTTAGTAAAGCACCCAACTAGGTGCAACGAAGGTCCATCACCGCCTGTGGGTGACACCACTGCCCATGCTGGCACTGCTGTCCTATCCCCCGCCCCATGATGCAGGCATAAGCCTGACACAGCATGGTGACAGCTTGGTGACCAAGTTAGATTGAGGTAGCAGGTGAACCACCCAAAAATTTACCCTGACACAGCATGGCGGTGAACCCAGAGTGACCAAGTGAGACTGAGGTAGCAGGTGAAGCACTTAAAATTTTACCCTGACACGGAATGGCGGTGAATGTCAGACGCCGCCTGCATGAGATTAGGGATAGAGCTGCTGTCTGTCAGGGAGAGTGTTAGGGCCTCAATTTAGATGTTGGTTAGGCAGGAATCACCCACAAAGAACCCAACAGCCCTTCTAAGGGCTACAAGCACCTTTTTTTTTTGTCTCCTCCTGGCTGCTGGCTAGGACTTGAAGTGCAGCTACCGCCATCTTGGCTGCACACTGTTAGGGCGTGAAATTAGAATGTGGTTAGGCAGGAATGATCCACATAGAACCCAACAACCCTTCTAAGGGCTCCTCTCGGCTGCTGGCTGGGACTTGTACTACAGCTACCGCCATCTTGGCTGCACGCTGTGCACAGCGACTGGTGGCAGAAGGGACAGCACGTGGTCCACACAGACCCAAAAGAAATTGCCCAAAGTCCTCTCAGTACTCATTTATGCTGCTGCTGTACCTTGGCTTGCTGAGATCTGTAGTGCAGTCTAGGGAATACATTTTTTCTCTCAGTTATATATATTACAGTCCAGTAAACAATTATGTTGTGTGCTGTACAGTAGCGTCAGTCTAGTGTATACGTTTTTTCTCTCAGTTATATATCCTACAGTGCAGTACATAATTCTGTCATGTGCTGCACACTAGCTGGAATCTAGAAAATATACATTTTTTTCTCTCATTCATATATCCTACAGTGCAGTGCAAAATTCTGTCGTGTGCTGCACACTAGCCAGAGTCTAGAAAATATACATTTTTTCTCTCATTCATATATCCTACAGTGCAGTGAAAAATTGTGTGGTGTGCGTTACACTAGCGGCAGTCTAGAGAATATGTTTTTTCTCTCAGATACATTTAATACAGTCCAGTGAAAAATTCTGTGGTGTGTGGTAGACTATCCGCAGTCTAGAGAATACGTTTTTGGCCTCAGATATTAATTCGACAGTTTAGTGATTACACAAAATGTTGAACCCAAGGGCTAAGGGTTGAGGACGTGGGCGTCCAAGTGATGTAGGGGGGCAGAGGCCGTGGTCCTGGGCAGGGTGACACAGTACCTACTGATGAGGGAGCAGTGGAACGCCGCAGAGTTTCACTCCCTAGCTTCATCTCGCAACTTACAAGGTCACGTGGTACACCACTATTGAAACCACAACAGTGCGAACAGGTGATGACGTTGATAGCGGATAATGTGTCCAGTAATTTATCCACCACCCAGTCTTCCACACAGTCCACCCACTTTAGACAAGGGAGTAGACCTCTGGCTACTCCAGCTCAACCTCCTTCCACCCACGACTCAATGGAACCAAGGCCGTTCACCTCCTGCGGATCACACCACTGCTCCTTCCCCTGTGTCAAATGCTAGCTCGGCGAGTTAACCCCCCACCCAGGACCCCGGCACTAGCGCCTCCCACCCTACAACCACCCCTTCACCTCCACGGTCCTCCACACCCTACACCAATGTGTCCCAGCGCAGCGTTCAGCTGTCTTTGCATCAGACATTGGAGCGCAAGCGCAAACGCAAATACAATTCCACCCACCCACATGCACAAGCCCTAAACGTCCACATTTTCAAACTGCTGAGCCTGGAGATGCTGCGATATAGACTGGTAGAGACTGAGGCTTTTCGCAACCTGATGGCGGTGGCAGTCCCTCGGGACTTGGTCCCCCACTATTTTTCACGATGTGCCGTCCCAGCCCTACACCAGCACGTGTCACAGAACATCATCCGTGCCCTGACCAACGCAGTTACTAAGAAGGTCCACCTAACCACGGACACGTGGACAAGTGCTGCCGGGAAGGGACACTATATATCTCTGACGGCACATTGGGTTAACTTGGTGGAGGCTGGGACCGAGTCTGACCCTGGGGCCGCTCATGTACTGCCCACACCGAGGATTGCAGGGCCTACCTCGGTCATGGTTTCTCAGACTTATTATGCCTCTTCCTCCAACCGCTCCTCCTCCTCCTCCTACTCTCAAATACAATCTGTGAGCACGGCGCCTTCAGTCGGTAGCTCTAGGCGCAGCAGCACTGACGTTGGTAAGCGCCAACAAGTGGCACTGAAACTGCTGAGCTTAGGTGACAAGAGGCACACCGCCCAAGAGCTGTTACAGGGCATCATGGTGCAGACCGATCTTTGGCTGGTGTCGCTGAAACTCAAACCAGGCATGGTTGTGTGTGACAACGGGCGTAACCTGGTGGCGGCTCTGCAACTCGGCAAGCTCACACATGTGCCATTATACACCAATACTATTTCCCAAAGTAACAACAACCCATATAAACACTGCTTATAAAACCTGCCTGGTCTTGTGGTTCAGCGGTTCCTCAAGACCTACCCCAATTTGTCTGATTTGCTCACCAAGGTGCAACGCATCTGGGCGCATTTACGCAAGTCAACCACAGATGCTGCCACTCTCAGGGCACTGCAACGGCACTTACAACTGACAGCTCACCAACTGTTGTGCGACGTGCCAACACAATGAAATTCCACATTACACATGTTAGCCAGGGTTTACCAGCAGCGCAGAGCGATTGTAGACTGCCAGATGACAACTTCCACGAGAACTGGTAGTCAGGTTAGTCAGCTTCCTCAAGTCTACAATGAGGAGTGGACGTGAATGTCTGATATCTGTCAGGTGTTAAGCCACTTTGAGGAGTCAACACAGATAGTCAGCGGCGATGCTGCCATTATCAGCGTCACAATCCCGCTGCTTTGTCTGCTGGAAAACTCACTGCTCAGCATGAAGTCAGAGGCTTTGCGCTTGTCACAGGAGATGGAGAAACAGGTCTGTTTCTCAGCGCGTATTGGAGGAGGAGGAGGATGAGGAGGAAGAGGAGGAAGAGAAGGAGACTGTTGGCGAGACTGAAGAGGGAACCTATGCTCATTCCTTCTTATCTGTTGAGCGTGTATGGGCTGAAGAGGAGGAGTTGGAGGAGGAGGAAATGGAGAGTCAGCCTACTGAGAAAAGGGAATTCTTGATTGTTGGGACTTGCGCACATGCAGGGGCGGACACAGACAGCAGAGGGCCCTTGTGCAAGGAATGTGTTTGGGCCCCCCCGCCGTTCCCAAACCAAATTCTCCACCTAACCTATGGTGTCCTAACATTACATACAGCAATACAAAACATACAGGGTAAGGCTACTTTCACACCTGCAGCACTACGCTCCGGCCACCTGATTTGGCAGAGAATGCAAGAAATTGGCCGGACACAGACTCAGTCATGCAGAGGTTTGTGTCCTGCTGATTCTCTGCATTTTTGCCAGATTGTGGCCGGATCTCTGCCTGACCCCATTATAGTTAATGGGGCCGGCGGGCATTCTGTCTGCATCCAGCAGTGCCAGAGCCGGTGAATTCCAGAAGGCTGTTCTCTGCTGGACCAGCCTGCCAGAATCACCAACTCAGATGTGAAAGTAGCCTAATACAGGTCCACATACCTCCTACATCCAGTGACGTCTTCTTAGATGTAGATGTTCTCTTTCCTCATCTTTTCCTTTCAGACCAGACTGCCATGATGATTTCTTCCAGCCATCTCTTCTCTCTGTGGAGTTTGACAAATAGACATCTTAGATTCCTACTTTCTATCATTCTTCCACCTTCTTGAACTCCTCATCCTGCCACTCCCCAATACTGTGCCCGCTGTGCTCCCCAAAAACTATACTGCAGAAACAGTCCCCCTCAAATACTACCGCCTTCAGTAATTAAAATAACTGCACCCAGGAAAGTGTCCCTGACACTAAATTATAACCAAAATGTTCCCCAAAAATAACTGTGCTAAGCTGATAGTAATAGTCCCAACAATAGAAATAATTAGTGCCCCCGGCCAGCCAATGTCCCCATAGTGCCCTCATAATGTGCCAATGCCCCCTACTATGTACCCAAAAAACCCTCTTAGTGCCCCTATACAATGACCCAATAGTGCTCCTCTTCCCCCCTTCTCCATAGTGCCCCCATGTCTGCCAGAATATAAGATAGGGCCCCATAGTGATCCTCGCCCTCCATAGTGCCAGTATATATATAGGGCCCCCCATAGTCGTCCTCCTCCTCCAGAGTGCCCCCCATAATGCTCCCCTCCATAGTGGCCCCCCATAGTGCTCCTCCTCCATAGTGGCCCCCCATAGTGCTCCTCCTCCATAGTGGCCCCCCATAGTGCTCCTCCTCCATAGTGGCCCCCCATAGGGCTCCTCCTCCATAGTAGCCCCCCATAATGCTCCTCCTCCATAGTGGCCCCCCATAGTGCTCCTCCTCCATAGTGGCCCCCCATAGTGCTCCTCCCCCATAGTGCTCCCCCTCCATAGTGGCCCCCCATAGTGCTCCCCCTCCATAGTGGCCCCCCTAGTGCTCCCCCTCCATAGTGGCCCCCCATAGTGCTCCTCCTCCATAGTAGCCCCCATAGTGTTCCTTCTCCATAGTGGCCCCCCATAGTGTTCCCCCTCCATAGTGGCCCCCCATAGTGCTCCCCCCCCATAGTGCTCCCCCTCCATAGTGGCCCCCCATAGTGCTCCCCCTCCATAGTTGCTCCTCCTCCATAGTGCTCCTCCTCCATAGTGGCCCCCCATAGTGCTCCTCCTCCATAGTAGCCCCCATAGTGTTCCTTCTCCATAGTGGCCCCCCCATAGTGCTCCCCCTCCATAGTGGCCCCCCCATAGTGCTCCCCCTCCATAGTGGCCCCCCATAGTGCTCCTCCTCCATAGTAGCCCCCATAGTGTTCCTTCTCCATAGTGGCCCCCATAGTGCTCCTCCTCCATAGTGGCCCCCCATAGTGCTCCTCCTCCATAGTAGCCCCCATAGTTTTCCTTCTCCATAGTGGCCCGCCCATAGTGATCCTCCTCCATAGTGGCCCCCCATAGTGCTCCTCCTCCATAGTGGCCCCCATAGTGCTCCTCCTCCATAGTGGCCCCCATAGTGTTCCTTCTCCATTGTGCTCCCCCTCCAAAGTGGCCCCCATAGTGCCTCTCCTCCATAGTGCTCCTCCCCCATAGTGCCCCCACTGAGTGCCAACTTAAATAAAAAAAATTAACAGTTATACTTACCTCCTTGCCTCTGTCAGCGACGCGATGCAGGCCTCTTCCGGCCTGTGTCCCGCGCTGTACGGCTCAGGCGGCGCGATGACGTCATCGCGCCGCCTGTGCCGGCCTCTGATAGGCTACAGGCCTAGTGCCTGCAGCCTATCAGAGGAACGGGGAAGGGACACGCCTCTCCCTCCCTTGCCCCGCATTATCCATCTGTATCGCCGTCCTAAGGACGGCGATACAGATGAATATAGAGATGAGCGCTTCCAAAATGGAAGCGCTCACATCTCTACCTGCCGCCGGGAAGAAAGGGCCCCCCTCCGGTCCCGAGCCCCGGTGCAGCCGAACCGGCTGCACCGCGGTATGTCCGCCCCTGCGCACATGGCTGACTACATGTTAGGCTGCCTTTCCCGTGACCCTCGCATTTTTGACAACACCAATTACTGGGTGTTCACCCTCCTGGACCCCCGGTACAAGCAGAACTTTTCCACTCTCATTCCTGTAGAGGAGAGGAGTATGAGAGTGAATCAATATCCACAGGCTCTGGTGCACAAGCTGAAACAATCCTTCCCATCTGACACCGCTAGCGGCAGAGGACGTAGTTCTGTGGGCCAAGTAGTGGAGGAGAGGAGGGGAGCAGGCAGCTTGTCAAGCACTGGCAGGGGAACACTCTCCAAGGCCTTTGCCAGTTTTATGTCACTCCAGCAAGACTATGTCACCCGTCCCCCAGTAGGGGGGAGCTGTTCAGAAAGATGGTGAGGGAGTA
>ONZH01023391.1:0-59511 GCA_900303285.1 Rhinella marina | reverse complement strand
ACATTTGCTTCAAGTGGCAGTAGCACTGATGCCCCAGAGGTGGAAAGTTGCAACAGGAACACAGAACAAGAACTGCTTTGTGCAGAACAATGGTGGCTTCAGTGGGACCAAGAAGAAACATTGGTGGGTCCTGTGGTCTTATAGACATTGTGCTTCGAGCAACAGAGGCGGATGGACAGTAGCTCTGCAAAAAAAAAAAAAAAAAAAAAAAACATAGCATTCAGTTATAGTCCATAACAATGCCTTCACTGGAGTTAGTAAACCCAAAATACAAATAGAAAAATATAAGTACCCAAAAATAAAGCATAAAGGATCATATCCAACAACCCAAAAGTAATGCAATACACATGCACACTAAAAGTAGGCTTAATCTCGCATATTAACATAATGCAGGTCTATGTAGTGTCTGTACTGCACTGGTTTATACAAGACTGAAGATCATACAACTTTTATAC
Organism: Rhinella marina; assembly: GCA_900303285.1. NCBI lineage: Eukaryota > Metazoa > Chordata > Amphibia > Anura > Bufonidae > Rhinella > Rhinella marina. The sequence goes on along the minus strand of ONZH01023391.1, from coordinate 59,056 downwards.
TTAGATGACATATTTTAACTTACCTTAAATAACAAAATCCAACCGTCTAGGTTTCATTTTTAGCTCTGAAATTACTTCTTCACAAGAAACACTTAGGTGGCGGTGGATGTTCAGTAAAGCAAGACCATTTAGTCGTTCATTTCCCATGGTATTTCTTAAGTAGGATTTTAACCTCTTCATTGCAGAAAATGATCGCTCACTTGTGCTAGTTGTTACAGGCAGAGTAAGAAAGATCTTAAACAACTGCTTAATATGTGGATAGAATGGTAGATCACAACAGGTCTTGTAAGCCTCCAATATTGAAGTAGACTGACTGTTGAAAGTCTTCATCCAGAGCCGGTATTCATTTATCAATACACTTTCATCTGTCGAGAAATTGCTATTAGACTGTGCATAAAATTTGCATAACTGCAGGAAAGCCTCTTCATTCTGGTCTTTAGAAGCCATTAAACACACAAATTTATTTAGAATATCAGAATGCTTAGCAAATCTTAATTTAATTTGAGACTGCATACTTGCCAAGAAGGGAAGAAATATGGATCTTCTGTAATACTCTTCAGGATTTTCAGCAGGAATGTTAGAGCGGTATTGTGACCGTTTATTTGAAGAACATCTTGGAATTTTTAGGTCTCCACCAACCTCAGATACCTTCTTCGAAACTTTGTCATAAATAGCTTTAAATTCAGTATCTGCTGAAAGACTGCAGTCTTGAAGTACTTGTAGTACGTTATTGACATGTTGTAGAGCCTTCTGTAAATTCATATTTGAACTTTGTAGATACTCACTTAAGTTTTTGGTGACTGCAAAAAGATGATTTACAACATGAATCGTAATGAGGAAGCTTGGGCTACACACTTTAGTATGTAGTATGTCAGCTTTAGATGAGGCTTCTTTATCAGACCACACCGAAATTTCTTCAAGAGATGGTATAACCGCATCCATCAATTCAACAAGAACATTTACAGAGTTGTGTCTTTCTACCCATCTGGTAGCACACATTTGCAGTAACCTTGTTTTTTTGCTTTCACAACAATGAACATTAATGTTTTGTACCATAACTTGATGTCTTTTCGGTGTGTTGAAAAAATCATGCAGTCTTCCAACTACTGATAGACAATTTCTCACTTCTGGTACATCACAGGAGTCAGAAATTGCCAGATTAAGACAGTGAGATCCACAGTGAACGTAGAGAGCGGTTGGATGCTGTTGATTAATATGTGCCTGTGCACCTTGGAATTTGCCTGCCATGCTGCCAGCGCCATCATATCCTTGTCCTCTAAGGTATTTTCTTTCAATGCCAAATGTAGAGAGGCTATTTAGAATGGTTTCTGCCAAGTGTCTTCCACTTGTATTTACAACAGGAACAAATTGAAGGAACTCTTCAACAACGTCATTTTCCACAAAACGAACTGCCAAAGAGAACTGCTCTGTTCCACTGACATCAGCTGTTTCATCTGCCAGAACCGAAAAACATTTTGCTGCATTTACTCTGTCTACAATTTTTTTTAAAAGCACTGTATTACAAGCAGACAAAATTTCATTTTGTGTTTTCCAGCTAATATATGTAGCATTTTTTCCACATGACGTCAGATGCTCTGTTAGAGCTGAATCACCTGCATTGGCTCGGAAACGCAATAGTGCCCTGAAATTTCCCTCGTTATGAAGCGGAGTTTCGCTTAGCTGAAACGCTCCGAAATCCCTATGTCCACGTAAAGCCAATCCTTGACGACCACAGAAGATAATGGTCTCTATAATTGGCCTTATTCTTTCTACATTTTTCTTCGCTTGTTCCTTCATGGACTTGTTTAGCTGGACACTGACGGGATCACCTTTACCCTGATGCAAGCGCCTTAAATGGTTGTAAGAGGATATTGCATCGAGATGATATTTGGTACCTTCATGTTTTTTAAAAGCCTCTAGAGCATGTTTCCAGTCGCAAAAGGGTTCTTTAACCAATCTTCCAGTAGATACCGCATTGTGTAGTCCCACTTCCACTGGAGCAAACATCACACAGTATTTACAAAAGGCACCATCCTTGACTTCAGAGTAAGCAAGCCATTCCCATTTACGGAGCCAAGCATGTTGAAAACGGAGCTTCTTTCCTGAATTTTTAGATGGAAAATTATATGTTAACTCTGGAATCCATATTTCATGTAGAAAGTCTATTTTATCAGATGCCAGTCTGTTTACAGTGTTAAAATGGGCAATATCCTTCATATTTGAAACGAAAGCCGTGCTAGTTGTAGGGATGCTGCTAATCGTATCTTGAACCTCTGACTCCTGTGAAACGCTACAAGATTCTGACTCAATTACCTCATCATTATCTGTCTCAACTTGGCTACTGAAGTCTGGGTTATTAGTTGTCTTGTTACTATCTTCCAGCCTAACTTTTGCACTTTTGGGTGCAATAACATTAAAAAAGCTTTTAATTGTTCTCTTACTCATCCTAAAAGTAAACTGTTCTGCTCTGAAGAAATGGGGTTGCCTGTGTAACATACAGAAAAATGGCATTTTAGAATTTAATACATATTTTAAAATTATACTACAAGGCTAGGGTCACACCGGTGGTATTCCTAGTGGAATTCTGTTACGTTTTCCCTTGGCCATCAGCATCAATTAAATGCTGCGATAATGGCCAATATCAGTCTTTCCATTGCAATCATAGAATGCAACAAGCCATTTTGCAACAACTAGTAATTTAGGAAACAAAAGTCTTCTGCAAGTAACTCCTGCTATGTGATGTTTTGTATAAACTTCGGTATATTGCAGTAGGTTAGCCACCATTGATTCTAATGGTTAACCAGATGCAAATTCACCCCATGTGGCCCTGGGCTTACACTACAAATACTTTATGACTTTCATATCATAGCTTTTAACTTACTGTATAAAATATCGCTTACCTGATATACCAAACGGGAAATATATAGGTGATCAAAGAAGTTTAGGTCAGACTGTTGGGGTAACAGGGTTTCAGCTCCAGAAGGAATATTCCCAAGAAATGTAATATCTGTTAAAAGAAATATAGCAAGGTCTAGAAGGCTCTCATACCACCAGCCTAGGAAAAGAAACCCCATAACAGACCACAGCCTACCTGATACATAGAAGGTTCGAGTTTGCTTGGTGGGACAGTTATGGCTTCCTTTTTGGTCGTCAAGGATGGGTGGGCACAGGCAGATAGGCAGGCGATTCCGCTCGCTTGGGAAAGCTCCCAAAAAAGCAGTTAAAAAGCTGTAGAAAGACACATAGCTCAGGATCCTACCACGGTACACCAGCCTAGAAAAGGAGGTAAAAAAACCCCATAACAGACCACAGCCTACCTGAGACTTAGAAGGTTCGAGTTCGCTTGGTGGGACAGTTATGGCTTCCTTTGTGGTCGTCAAGGATGGGTGGGCACTGGCAGATAGGCAGGCGATTCCGCTCGCTTGGGAAAGCTCCCAAAAAAGCAGTTAAACAGCTGTAGAAAGACACATAGCTCAGGATCCTACCACGGTACACCAGCCTAGAAAAGGAGGTAAAGAAACCCCATAACAGACCACAGCCTACCTGATACGTAGAAGGTTCGAGTTCGCTTGGTGGGACAGTTATGGCTTCCTTTGTGGTCGTCAAGGATGGGTGGGCACAGGCAGATAGGCAGGTGATTCCGCTCGCTTGGGAAAGCTCCCAAAAAAGCAGTTAAACAGCTGTAGAAAGACACATAGCTCAGGATCCTACCACGGTACACCAGCCTAGAAAAGGAGGTAAAGAAACCCCATAACAGACCACAGCCTACCTGATACGTAGAAGGTTCGAGTTCGCTTGGTGGGACAGTTATGGCTTCCTTTGTGGTCGTCAAGGATGGGTGGGCACTGGCAGATAGGCAGGCGATTCCGCTCGCTTGTGAAAACTCCCAAATAAGCAGTTAAAAAGCTGTAGAAAGACACATAGCTCAGGATCCTACCATGGTACACCAGCCTAGAAAAGGAGGTAAAGAAACCCCATAACAGACCACAGCCTACCTGATACGTAGAAGGTTCGAGTTCGCTTGGTGGGACAGTTATGGCTTCCTTTGTGGTCGTCAAGGATGGGTGGGCACAGGCAGATAGGCAGGTGATTCCGCTTGCTTGGGAAAGCTCCCAAAAAAGCAGTTAAACAGCTGTAGAAAGACACATAGCTCAGGATCCTACCACGGTACACCAGCCTAGAAAAGGAGGTAAAGAAACCCCATAACAGACCACAGCCTACCTGATACATAGAAGGTTCGAGTTCGCTTGGTGGGACAGTTATGGCTTCCTTTGTGGTCGTCAAGGATGGGTGGGCACTGGCAGATAGGCAGGCGATTCCGCTCGCTTGTGAAAACTCCCAAATAAGCAGTTAAAAAGCTGTAGAAAGACACATAGCTCAGGATCCTACCACGGTACACCAGCCTAGAAAAGGAGGTAAAGAAACCCCATAACAGACCACAGCCTACCTGAGACATAGAAGGTTCGAGTTCGCTTGGTGGGACAGTTATGGCTTCCTTTGTGGTCGTCAAGGATGGGTGGGCACTGGCAGATAGGCAGGCGATTCCGCTCGCTTGTGAAAACTCCCAAATAAGCAGTTAAAAAGCTGTAGAAAGACACATAGCTCAGGATCCTACCACGGTACACCAGCCTAGAAAAGGAGGAAAAGAAACCCCATAACAGACCACAGCCTACCTGAGACATAGAAGGTTCGAGTTCGCTTGGTGGGACAGTTATGGCTTCCTTTGTGGTCGTCAAGGATGGGTGGGCACAGGCAGATAGGCAGGTGATTCCGCTCGCTTGGGAAAGCTCCCAAAAAAGCAGTTAAACAGCTGTAGAAAGACACATAGCTCAGGATCCTACCACGGTACACCAGCCTAGAAAAGGAGGTAAAGAAACCCCATAACAGACCACAGCCTACCTGATACGTAGAAGGTTCGAGTTCGCTTGGTGGGACAGTTATGGCTTCCTTTGTGGTCGTCAAGGATGGGTGGGCACAGGCAGATAGGCAGGTGATTCCGCTCGCTTGGGAAAGCTCCCAAAAAAGCAGTTAAACAGCTGTAGAAAGACACATAGCTCAGGATCCTACCACGGTACACCAGCCTAGAAAAGGAGGTAAAGAAACCCCATAACAGACCACAGCCTACCTGATACGTAGAAGGTTCGAGTTCGCTTGGTGGGACAGTTATGGCTTCCTTTGTGGTCGTCAAGGATGGGTGGGCACTGGCAGATAGGCAGGCGATTCCGCTCGCTTGTGAAAACTCCCAAATAAGCAGTTAAAAAGCTGTAGAAAGACACATAGCTCAGGATCCTACCATGGTACACCAGCCTAGAAAAGGAGGTAAAGAAACCCCATGACAGACCAAAGCCTACCTGATACGTAGAAGGTTCGAGTTCGCTTGGTGGGACAGTTATGGCTTCCTTTGTGGTCGTCAAGGATGGGTGGGCACTGGCAGATAGGCAGGCGATTCCGCTCGCTTGGGAAAGCTCCCAAAAAAGCAGTTAAAAAGCTGTAGAAAGACACATAGCTCAGGATCCTACCACGGTACACCAGCCTAGAAAAGGAGGAAAAGAAACCCCATAACAGACCACAGCCTACCTGAGACTTAGAAGGTTCGAGTTCGCTTGGTGGGACAGTTATGGCTTCCTTTGTGGTCGTCAAGGATGGGTGGGCATAGGCAGATAGGCAGGTGATTCCGCTCGCTTGGGAAAGCTCCCAAAAAAGCAGTTAAACAGCTGTAGAAAGACACATAGCTCAGGATCCTACCACGGTACACCAGCCTAGAAAAGGAGGTAAAGAAACCCCATAACAGACCACAGCCTACCTGATACGTAGAAGGTTCGAGTTCGCTTGGTGGGACAGTTATGGCTTCCTTTGTGGTCGTCAAGGATGGGTGGGCACTGGCAGATAGGCAGGCGATTCCGCTCGCTTGTGAAAACTCCCAAATAAGCAGTTAAAAAGCTGTAGAAAGACACATAGCTCAGGATCCTACCACGGTACACCAGCCTAGAAAAGGAGGTAAAGAAACCCCATAACAGACCACAGCCTACCTGATACGTAGAAGGTTCGAGTTCGCTTGGTGGGACAGTTATGGCTTCCTTTGTGGTCGTCAAGGATGGGTGGGCACTGGCAGATAGGCAGGCGATTCCGCTCGCTTGTGAAAACTCCCAAATAAGCAGTTAAAAAGCTGTAGAAAGACACATAGCTCAGGATCCTACCACGGTACACCAGCCTAGAAAAGGAGGAAAAGAAACCCCATAACAGACCACAGCCTACCTGAGACGTAGAAGGTTCGAGTTCGCTTGGTGGGACAGTTATGGCTTCCTTTGTGGTCGTCAAGGATGGGTGGGCACAGGCAGATAGGCAGGTGATTCCGCTCACTTGGGAAAGCTCCCAAAAAAGCAGTTAAACAGCTGTAGAAAGACACATAGCTGATTAGCTCAGGATCCTACCACGGTACACCAGCCTAGAAAAGGAGGAAAAGAAACCCCATAACAGACCACAGCCTACCTGAGACTTAGAAGGTTCGAGTTCGCTTGGTGGGACAGTTATGGCTTCCTTTGTGGTCGTCAAGGATGGGTGGGCACAGGCAGATAGGCAGGTGATTCCGCTCGCTTGGGAAAGCTCCCAAAAAAGCAGTTAAACAGCTGTAGAAAGACACATAGCTCAGGATCCTACCACGGTACACCAGCCTAGAAAAGGAGGTAAAGAAACCCCATAACAGACCACAGCCTACCTGATACGTAGAAGGTTCGAGTTCGCTTGGTGGGACAGTTATGGCTTCCTTTGTGGTCGTCAAGGATGGGTGGGCACTGGCAGATAGGCAGGCGATTCCGCTCGCTTGTGAAAACTCCCAAATAAGCAGTTAAAAAGCTGTAGAAAGACACATAGCTCAGGATCCTACCACGGTACACCAGCCTAGAAAAGGAGGTAAAGAAACCCCATAACAGACCACAGCCTACCTGAGACATAGAAGGTTCGAGTTCGCTTGGTGGGACAGTTATGGCTTCCTTTGTGGTCGTCAAGGATGGGTGGGCACTGGCAGATAGGCAGGCGATTCCGCTCGCTTGTGAAAACTCCCAAATAAGCAGTTAAAAAGCTGTAGAAAGACACATAGCTCAGGATCCTACCACGGTACACCAGCCTAGAAAAGGTGGGCTTTAACCCCTTCGCGACCAGCGCCATAATAGTGTGCAATTCTTATTCTGGCCACTAGATGGCAGGCCAGGATAAGAAATGAACAATCCTGAGTTCTAATTCTAGTTTAAAATTCAGAGATTGCTCATAGTGAGAAAATTAAAAAGTGCAGTATATTAAGTCATGTTAGAGCTTTAAAATAATACAAAAATGTTAAAAAAAAATGTTAAATAAAAATATTACAGTTTAAATCACCCCCCTTTCCATATAATTTAAAAATACCTAAATAAAAATATCGACATCACCATCAATATGGGTATCACCGTGACCGAAAACACCCGTACTTTTAAAATAAAAAAAATTCCAACACCGTGAATTGTGTGGCGGAAAAAAAGCTTCAAAATGGCTATTCGCTTTTTTGTCGCTTTTTTTTCAACAAAAAAATTTAATAAAAAGCGATCAAAAAGTCACACACACCAGAATGGTATCAATAAAAACTTAAAATCGCCCTTCAAAAAAAAGCCCCCATACAGCTCCGTACACATAAATACCAAAAAGTTATAGGGGGTCAAGATATGACGATCAAAAAAAAAAAAAAATCCAACTTTATAATTTTTTTATCACTATCAAAACAAGAAAAACTATACATATTAGGTACCGACGGATTCGTACTGACCTGTAGAATGAAAGTAACCGGTCAGTTTTAATAAACCTCAAATAAAAAACCCAGAAAACTGTAGCGGAATAGTGGTTTTTTTTTTAGCAATTTCACTTGGAATTTTTTCCCCGCTTCCCACTACATGCAATATTAAATGGTGGCGTTTAAAAGTACTACTTATCCTGCAAAAAACAAACCTTTATACAGCTATGTGAACAGAAAAATAAAAAAGTTATGGCTGTATGAAGGCAAGAAGCAAAAAACAAAAACGCAAAACCGAAAAAACCTCCGGGGCTGAAAGGGTTAACAATACAAAGTGAGGTAAACTTGAAAGCATGTAGTCTGCCACTTAATATATTTCTTGGCTGCCCATAGAGTCTGTATACAAAAAAACAGAATGCCACTTTGTATTGTTAGACTCCATGCTTTCAAGTTTACTTCACTTTATATTGAAAAAGCCCTAAATGGATCCTTTATGGGGCTTGTAATATTTGCAGCCAGCATCAATACCATACAAATGGAAAGCTATTGCTAATGTGCTAAGTAAGCCCTAAAGATGAAAAGATCATGCAGCATTTGCTGCCCCACTTGCCCAGCAGCAGGCAGGCTCAGACAAGAAGGTAACAATAAGCTGTGTGAGGAGTGAGTCTCTGAGACGAGAGAGAAACTAGAGTGAGGAGGCAGGAGCAGTCTTACTTTTTTTTTCTCTAGAAGATGGCGCCTGGCTGAGGCTCCCGCCCGCTTCCATCCACCACCAAGCTTCTGGGAAAGCAGCAGAAGAGCGCGAAATCACGTGGGCGTGACCAGCACCACGCTCTTTTAACAGCGTGATTTCGCGCGCTTCTGCTGTCTCCACCTCCTCTCCAGTTCCCTGCAGTCTCCACTCTCCAGCAAGAAAAGAAGCTGGTAGGCGGTGCCCTCCCCTGTGGTTGTATTGCGGCCCGGGGAGGGGAAGGGGGGTGTGTCGGGCCAGCGAGCGGCACTGCGGGCGCCATGTTGGTTTGAGTAATACAGCACAGCAGCGCTGCGCTGTGCCAGCTTTAATAGTGGAAAAAAAAAAAATTTATACCGGGCATCCTAGGGGGGGTCCAGACCCGCTGGACCCCCCCTGTAGGTGCGCCCATGCACAGGTATACGAGTGCTAAACACTATGGAACCAAGGCCGTCCGTTCCCCTCATGCGGGTCCCACCACTGCTCCTTCCCCTGTGTCAATTGCTGCCTCTGCGAGTCAACCCCCAGCCCAGGACCCCGGCACGAACGCCTCCCGCCAGAAAACCACCCTTTCGCCTCCATGATCCTCCACACTGTCCACTAAAGTGTCCCTGCGCAACGTTCAGCTGTCATTACAGCAGACGTTGGAGCGCAAGCAGAAAAAAAGTTCAGCCCACCTACATGCACAAGCCCTCAACGTCCATATACAGGGCCACGCTAAGTTTTTCCTGTGCTCTACCTGCTACAATTTACCTGGATAGGGGACGTATTAGATTTTGAACTGATAAGAAGAACAGATTTTTTTTGGTTCTTCTTTTAATTGGCTCCTGACCTGTGATAGGCAGAGCATGGACACGTCCCCTTAGCTGCAGTAGAAAAGACACTCCCCTGGCCAGATCAAGCTCTTTTTCCTTTTCCGTGTTCGAAAAATCCATGAAATATATGGTCCCAAGATAGGGGACGTATACGATTTTAAACTGAGAAGAATCGATACCACACATGCCCCACTAGGAGAATTTGGGGTAATGATGGGATTAGGCAGCCTCAGAGGCATCCATGCATGCTGCCCCTGCTGTTTCCTGTCCATTTCCGTGGTGTTTCCATCATTTTCTGATGTTTGCAGGTTTTCAGGCAAACTTCCCTGTGCAGAGCTTTGGTCCCCTGCAAAAATGCTCAAGTCTCCCAATGACTTCAATGGGGTTCGTTATTCGAAACGAGCACCCAAGCATCGGGAAAAGTTCGACTCGAATAACGAGCACCCGAGCATTTTAGTACTCGCTCATCTCTACTCGTCACCTTTGGGCAGGGGCGTAGCTATAGGGGGTGCAGAGGTAGCAGTCGCTACCGGGCCCAGGAGCCTAAGGGGGCCCAAAGACTCTTGTGCCGCATAAGAAGACACACAAATTACTGATGGAAGGGGGCCCAAGCTGAACTCTTGCACCAGGGCCCATGAGCCTTTAGCTACGCTCCTGCCTTTGGGATCTTATATGGGACTGATATCTGACTCTATTAAACAATCTTTGGCTCCAAGAACATGGGCAGCCTATGCTGCTGCATGGCGTGATTGGTTAAATTTTAGTAATTATTTTTCAGATGGTGTTAATGTTGATGATATAAGTTGTAGTTTGTTGTGGGTTTGTTTGACAAGAAGTTGGCGGCTTCATCAGTTTCTAGAGTGGTAGCGGGTATCTCATTTTTTCAGAAATTGTTCGGTATTCAGCCTTTATCATCTTATTTCCAAGTTAGGCAGATGCTGAAAGGATATAGAAGAGGCTCATCTAATGTAGATAATAGGAGGCCGATCTCTATCCTTTTGCTTTATGACTTATGTGACATACTCACTAAGGTATGTTTTGACCATTTTGAAGTTCTGCTGTTCTGTACAGCGTTTGTTTTTCGCGGCTTTGAGGATTAGCGAACTGGTGGCATCTAGTCGTTCAGTTTGTTCTGGGCTAGATTTTTCGGATGTTACTTTACATGGTAATTTAGTTGAGATTTTTCTTAAAAGGTCCAAGACTGATCAGTATGGGAGAGGTAGATTCATCAGATTAAATTCTTGGGTGGGTTCAGATTTATGCCCGGTTGCCACAGTGAGATCTTGGTTGGAGGTTCGTTCAGTACAAAATGGCCCCTTTTTAGTAAACAGAAATTTTTCCCCTCTCACCAAATTTCAAATTTGTTCAGTCTTAAAGAAATGCTTGGGGCGGTTGGGGCTTAGCTCTTTTAAAATATCATCTCATTCCTTTAGGATTGGGGCTGCCACTGAAGCAGCGAGATGTGGTTTAGATGAGTCGGTAGTTAGGAGAATTGGGCATTGGGATTCGCATAGAGCTAAACTGTACGTTAGGCCAGATTTAATTTTACCGCCTTAAATATTTTTCTGTTTTTACAGGTAGTCATGTTGTGGTTTGGATTGTGGGCCATTCCTTTGTTTTCTGGGCTCAGAAGAGAGCTGAGAAGAGAATTTATTCTGAAAACCTATCTTTTTTGATTCTTCTGAACTACATATCTTTTGGCGGGGTGTTAGAGGGATGGGTTGGAAGGGTTTAATGGGGGAGATTCGTAAATTAATTGCGATATGGCCTGTTCAAAATGTTTTCGGGATTCATCTTGGGGGTAATGATGTGGGTAGAATGAAAACATGTGAATTGTTATGGGTAATAAAAAAGGACCTGGCACTTCTGCAGTGCATGTTGCCTCATTCTACCTTGTTTTTTTTCGGAGATAGTTCCTCGTCTGTTGTGGTCTTCTGGAGAGAGTATTTTTCTTGAAAAAATACGCAGACGAATTAACAGGGCTTTAGAAAAGTTTCTCCCATTATTGGGAGGCTTTAGTTATAGACATTTGGATCTGGAGGGTTTTGTCCCTGGCCTCTACAGATTGGATAATGTCCATCTTTCAGAAGTGGGAGTTGATATTTTTAATCTTGGTCTTCAAAATATAATTGAGAAATGGCTGCGGTGCTTTGGGGGGCCTCGCCTCTTCTAGGCTTGGCCTGTGGGGCTGTATCACTCAGCTGATGCTGAGTGGATCTTGGTTATATGAATGGTTAATAATAGTATTGATTGATTTGGTTTATGGTTTAATTATTTAATTAATTTATTAAAATTATTTAATGTTAATTATTATGTGACCCTTAATAAAGCACTGCGGCCATTTCTATTCCAGTAAGTTGTCAGTGTGGTTTATTTATATATATATTGTTTATGCCATAAGGTATGGTGTCATTTGCCTCCATGTATAGGCCTCCCAGAGCGCTTCGCTTGGGGGACACATGGGGGCAATGACACCTTTTTAAGAAAAAATTGTAGTATTCTTTTACCTCTTTCCCCCTTTTTTCTATGGGTATGTTTTCCCTGTCGTTTTTTCCCGCCTTTATTTTTCAGAGAATTACCTCAGGTGAAGTTAACTTACACTTTGGTCCGGTTTAAGCAGGTTCTGAGGAGATGTACAGCGAGGATCCTGATTGGTTGATGCCCGTTGCTGGGGAAGATTTCCAGTGATGTGATTTGTTGTGGCTCCCGCGGCGGGAAGCTTCTACCCTTTATATTGCAGGTTCGGAGGGACTTCGTGGCCAGTTGAAGAAGATTTGGACAGCGCCCACCCTCCCTCCCCCTTTTTTAAATTTTGTCGCTTTGTTTTATTAGAGGAGCTGTATCACTCAGCTGATGCTGAGTGGATCTTGGTTATATGAATGGTTAATATTAGTATTGATTGATTTGGTTTATGGTTTAATTATTTATTTAATTAATTTATTAAAATTATTTAATGTTAATTATTATGTCAGTGTGGTTTATTTATATATATTGTTTATGCCATAAGGTATGGTGTCATTTGCCTCCATGTAAAACTGACAGAACCAATGTGTCATAAAGCCTGAGATATATAAACTTGAGGTAATTTTACATCTTAACTTGATCCAGAACCCATGATAACTGGTGTCCTGCTAGCATCCTGGAGAGGGGTAGTCATCATTGTCACGTTATGTGATTCTGTCAGTGTATACTTCTTAGGGCCCATTTACATGACCATGGGAATGGGTCCGCATCTATTACGCAGTATTGCGGAATAGATGCAGCCCCATTCACCTCTATGAGAGTGGGTAGCCACCACACGGAGCTAGCTCTGTGCCGCGGCTCCGCAAAAAATGATAAAACATGTGCTATACTTGTCCGCTTATAGGCATTTTTACAATGGGGCGCCCAGCCGGCACCCGTAGTATTGCAATAATACGGCTATCTGAATGGGGCCTTATACTGTCTCCGGACAGCACTGCTCTGTGGTTATGGCAGCACAGGCTTCAGCTATGGCCTAGTAGGGGACTCTCTGGGCTCTCTGTAATGGCACCATTCAGGAAGGTGAAGCTTTGGGAGCATGTACAGCTCCATGATTTTGGCCAATGGATTTATTTTTAGTTTGTGCCTAGGGTGGCCCTTTAATAATAAAAAGCCTTTGAAGAACCATGGCAACTGCTAAGATGAATATTTTTCTCAATGTTGTTATTGTATTAATTTATATGGAGCTAACATATTCTGCAGAACTGTATATGTATATGTCCCCATTGGAACTCATAAGCTGAGTTCCAAATTAACCTATTAGTATGTTTTTAAAGTAAAAGAGGGAACCCACACCAACGCTGGAAGAACAAACTCCATTCAGATATTGCCCTTGGCTGCATCGCACAGCCTCTGTGACGTCCAAAGCTCATTATTACAAAAGGAACTGAACAATTTCCGATATTTTTCTGACTGAAAAATGTGTCCATGTTACCTCCTTCACCTTATCTGAGGATTTTGTCATGGACAAATGGAAAAATTTCCTTGCATTCAGACACAAATTAACAAACAACCATATGTGGAAAATATGTAGTTTTTCCACCAGTTTCCACTACCAGTACAATACACCAATACGCAATTCAGTGTCAGAACATAAGGGATTTAGAGACCATAAATTACAGATTTCCTTTGATTCTCCTTCCGTAGAGTGCCATGTAGGCATAACAAATCTTACAGGCTTTCTTTTCCTTTTGGAAGAAGGTCTGATTTGCAAACAGATTTCCTTTGAATGAATTACAACTCTATGGCACACAATATACAGTCATTTCCCTGTTCTATCTACCATCTTTGACGCATGAGTTAATTTTATGGCTTACATGGTGATATTGATATCATATCTCACCCTATCTTTTGAGAGTTACTGGGAAACCGAAAACTCCCTTGGCACTGTGCCCTTTTATATGCGCGAATAGTCAAGATAAAGCATCAGGCCAGGCTGGGAGTGAAATTCGGCCCTGGTATTTAAAACAGCACATGCCCACTTGTTGTGGGCTAAACGCACATTTGACTACTAAAAACATACCGCACCAGCACATGTGTTATGCTTTTTCACATTCCAAAGTTTCCAAAAAGTGTCCTTTTTTCAGGGGCAGATGATATTTAAACACACATCTTTTTATTTTTTTTTAAGTGGCTGGGGGGGGGGACCAAGTGTCCAAAAACTATGCCTTGAAAGGGTTAGAAAGCCTTCCCATACCACATGCACAAATGTTGATTATCAGAAGAAAAAGTAGATCCCTTTTAATTGGGAACAGGAGTGTGAATGTGGAAAGGGTACAGATTTAGTGGCATGTGGCCACAATAGTAGCAGCAGCATATGCAGCATAGCATAGGACATACAAGGCAGTAGATCAGCTGTTTATGGGTAGTAGTAGTAATAGTAGCAGTAGTGGTGGTGGAGGTTAATGTTGAGCGAATTGAAGTTAACGAAATGGAATTCAATACGAATGTCAGGAAAAATCTGAATTTCCTGGTGCTTCATGGTAATAAATCTATTTTTCTTGAAAGTCAATCGCTCATAGGAGCCAGGTAAAAGGAGGCTTCATCAACATCAGCAGGGGTTGAGGGAGGCAGCTTGTGCGTGAGACAGCAGCTGAACCAGCAGGGTGCAAGCATGGCCGTGAGTCAGCAGGGTGGCAGCAGTGTGAGATCTGGAGACAAACGTGTGGGTAGATTGTCTGGTACACAGGAGCCTACCTGTCAGTAAAAAACTAGCAGTGCACGGGTTCATAGAGGCAGCGGCAGGTAGTCAGTACGCAGGGGTAAAATTCATTACTCAACAGTGTGAGAATTTTTCATCAAGTCGCTGGAGGACGTAAGCGTGGCGATGTGCAGAATCTGTGGGTAGAAGGTAAAGTGTGGACAGGGTGCCAAAGTGGCACCATGACCTTGTGTTCTCAAGTGGAGCATCACCATAAAGTGGCCTGGGAAAACCATGGCATTACTGTTGTGGTACACCCTGAGGCATCTCCAAGCAGCCTGCAACCCTTTTCCAGCAGTCAAGGCTCCACCACCTCTGCAGAAGGTAACTGTGCTTCCTTCCCATCATCAACTGGCCCTGATGCTCCTCCTCCTACTCCTCGTCACTTATTTCGCTAGCAGTTGATCACCAAGGCAATTGCGTTTACTCATCCAACGGCGCAGAAGCTGAATATACTCCTGGCCAAGTTGTTGGTACTACAGTACCTCACTTTCCATGTGGTTGACTCTGAACCTTTCAGAGAACTGATGGCTTGTGCCGAGCCAAGGTGGAGAGTCCCAAGCCATCATTACTTCTCCAAAAAGGCTGTACCAGCCCTATACACATATGTTTAGCAGAAGGTGGGCCAGTCCTTGAGCCTGTCAGTTGTAACTACTGTATGGTCAAGGGCAATACCTGTCCTTTACGGCCCACTGGGTAAATGTGGTTCCTGCCCAGGCACACCAGCAACTTGGCCAGGTGATGGCAAAGCCACCTCTCTCAAGCTGTGATTCCTGCGCCAATGTCCTCCTTTGCCTCTTCATCCTCACCTTTGTCCTCAGCCTCCACTATAGGCACAGTTCAGAGCAGGGATGAGCGAACTTTTGAAAAGTTCGGTTCGGTTCGCTTCGGCGAACTTTCTTGAATTTCGGATTCGTACGAACCGAACCTAAAACGAACCTTGCTATAACGGCTGAATAATTGCTTCTACAATAATGGGAGTCAGATAGGGTACAGTTTCGTTTACTTGCAGTTGCTATTACAATGAAAAAAGTGGAAAAAATCCAAGTGACTTCAACAATGGCGACGCAAAATATACGCATATTTGAGAATTTACACTAATGTGTACGCTAATGCGAACATTCCCGCACAAATAACGAACATACAGTGTAATGTCAAAGGTGCACTACTTAACTGAATATGTACGCATTAGCGTACGCATACACTGCGTCTGCGAACATTCCTACTCAAGTAACGAACATACAGTGTAGCGTTGTCAATTGTACGCTACTTAACTGAATATGTACGCATTAGCGTACGCATACACTGCGTCTGCGAACATTCCTACTCAAGTAACGAACATACAGTGTAGCGTTGTCAATTGTACGCTACTTAACTGAATTTGTACGCATTAGCGTACATTCTGAATAAATATGCGTATATTTTGCGTCGCCGTTATTTTAACCAGATTCGTTACAAACTTTCTCAAAATTCGGTTCGGTGACGAACCGAACTTTTGGGAAAGTTCGTAACGAATCTGGTTCGTTACGGTTCGGTTCGCTCATCCCTAGTTCAGAGTTGTCTTCCAGCATACCACCTATGCAGAGCATGGTGGTGTCATACTGTTCTGCAGTTGGCCAGCCTGGGCAAACAGAGTCATACAGGGGAGGAACTGCTCCATGTCCTTCAACAAGAAACCGAATCCTGGCTATCTCCTTGCCAACTGAAGGTAAGAACAATGGTCACCGACAACAGATAGAACATTGTGTCAGCGCTGACCCATGAACCCTACATGGCGCACATCTTTAATCTGTTTGTAAAGTGGTTCCTGAAGACATCTTGAAAATGGCCAGGAAACTGTCCATGCACTTCAGCCACTCTTACCCTGCAAAATGCGCCATCCTTGAGCTGCAAAGGCAGAATAGCATTCCCCAACATCGCCTGATATGCCACATTTCCCCCAATGGACCAACTCTATGAGCAGAGGAAGGCCATGAACGATTTCCTTAATGATGCAGGTAGACAGGAGTACCTCCCTGTGCAACTTCAATAGCCAGTGGCAGCTCATGCATGACACCTGCCATTTGCTCAGGCCCTTTGTCAGTCTCCGGGACTACGGGATGAATTATGTCATTCCACTCCACGTCCTGGAGCAGATACTGATAAATCAGGTTTTCCTGGGGACAGGAGATGTAGCGCCTACATCTCACTGCCACCTGAGCCCTGTGGGGGCTGAACTGGAGGAGAAGGAGGATGAGGAGAGGAGGAGGACATTCATG
This sequence comes from Rhinella marina, assembly GCA_900303285.1. Taxonomy (NCBI): domain Eukaryota; kingdom Metazoa; phylum Chordata; class Amphibia; order Anura; family Bufonidae; genus Rhinella; species Rhinella marina. The sequence continues at coordinate 42,276 of ONZH01023391.1, read as the reverse complement.
CAGAAGCAATGTATACAGAAATGGGTGGTTTATCTGCACAAGTGACAGGAGAGGAGCAGGAGGAGCTGGAGGGCATTGCGAAAGACCCAGCAGATGACCCTGACAGACTGTCGCATTATGCAGTGGAGATGGAGAAAGGAAGTCCCTCCAATTCCCTTGTGCAAATGACCAGATGCATGCTGAGTTTTGTAGCTGGATTTTCACTATTTGGCAGAGGGATGACTATTGACTCTCCACCATGTTTGACCTACGCTACTGCTCCTAAATGGGGGCCTTTTTTCCACCTGCTGAGAGGGAGGATAAACTCAACTACTATTAAGACATCCTCTGTAGTCAGTTGGCCGCTGCCTATGTGAGCCATCGTCCATCCTCACGAAGGTCTGAATGGTCCTCTGCACTCACACGCCATGTCTGCAGGAGGATGGGGGTGCAGGGGCAGCACCAGCTCCATCAGCAGCTACTTCAGTCTGAAGTCTCTCATGGGCAGTTGTCTTCAGCCGTCTACTGAAGAAACCTCCCAGCAGCAGCAGGACGTGGAGCAGAACCTTAACCAGCAGGTGGTGGCATACTTGGACTGCACCCTGCCACCTCAGATCTACCATCCCCTGTACTAATGGGAAGCCAAATATGGTTTGTGGCTGCAACTGTCCGAGTTTGCCCTGGACAAGCTTTCCTGCCCAGTCAGTAGTGTTGCATCAGAACGGATGTTTAGTGCGGCGGGAGTCATAGTTACCCCGAAGACAACTCACCTTTCAACATAAAATGCTGGGAGACTAAAGTTTGTAAAGATGAATCAGGCATGGATCAGCCAGGATTTTCACATGCCTGCATCTGATACATCAGTCTCGATCATTCTGACAGCGACACCAAAACATTATGAAAAATGGTCCATTACTTCTGGCCACGTGCTTCAGCCACTATCTTTTGCTGTGATGGCCACTGCTGTTGCCCCCCACCTTGTTGACTCCTCTCGCTATTGCCACCTTCACCACTCTGTAATGGGGCAACCAGCTTCCCTGTTGACCTTGGCCTTGTTGACATCACCGTTTATTTTACCATTCTTCTGATCTGTCAGAAAAAAAATGAAAAACACAATCACAATCCTGTGTTTGGATCAATAAGGCCTGTATTTTGCATCAGGATTTGATCATGATTTGGAAGCCAAAAACAGTAGTGGGACCAAATCACGTGTTACCTCTGCTTTGAACCCGATGCTGTTTTTTTTGGTCTTACCAGTAGTGATGAAATACTGATGCAAAAATCTGACCGAGTACTCACTGTTTGATAGAGGCCATTAAAGTCTTGTATGCAGGACTTCTTTTACCATCTGAATAAATCCAATTTCAAATAGCCATAACTAATGCCAATTGAACATGTGGCTTCTATCACATGGTCAGTATTTTTCATCAGGATTTGATCATGATTTGTAAGCCAAAAGCAGGAGTGGGTACAAAGCACAGGAGATATGTAAATATTCCCATCACATGTCGTCTCTGTTTTGGACCTACTCCTTTTTTGGCCTTACCAATACTGATCAATTACTGACCAAATACTGACCGTGTGAAGGTGGATGCTCAAAAGACAGGATCCATTTTTTGGGGTTGTTGATGGATCAAAAGAAGGGAAAAATAAACAGTGACGTCAACACAACACTGCTGACACCCTCTCCACTCTGTCAGGGGGACACTACTTGTATCAGTGTGTAACAGAACAGGTTCTCTAGCAATCTAGGTGGAATAATCAGATGGTATATAAGGAAAGTGCACTTTCACTCTATAGTAGAATCTTGGACCACTGCATGGTTAAATACATTATACCAGACGCTAACATTGACCGGTTCAGTTATTTGGTCAGTTTTTCACTTAAGAGTCACCTGCCTGTCATACTGATGCACAGAAACTCATTTTTCTACTACAGCAGACTAGCTATGCATGCTTCTGCAATGCACAATGATGCATACACTCTCTCTCCCTGCAATACGGGAAATAGCTGATTTATAATGTGCTTTGTGACTAATTAATTTGGATAGAACCGAATTTTTGGGAAAAATTCCGCAAAGCATCCGCAATCAAATTTTTTAAAACTTCGCTCATCTCTAGTTAGTGCTGCTATGAGGCACAATGAAGACATTACTACTGTGAGGGGCCACAATGTGGGCATAACTACTGTGAGGAGGCATGATGTGGGAATTTCTACTGTGAGGGAGCACAATATAGACATTACTACTGTGAGAGGGCACAATGCAAGCATTACTACTGTGAAGGAGGTTCAATGTGAGCATACCTACTGTGAGGGGGCACAATGTGGGCATGTTAAGGAGGCAAAATGTTAAGGAGGCACAATATGGGCATTTCTACTGTGAGGAGGCACAATGTGGGCATAAGTACTGTGAGGGGGCCCAGTGTTTCCATAACTACTGTGAGGGGGCACAATGTGCATATTACTACTGTGAGAGGACCATAATTTGGGCATTAGTACTGTGAGGGGGCACAATGTGGGCATTAGTACTGTGTGGTAGCACTAAGGAGAAAGCAATACCCTAAATTACCCTGTTATACCATTAGGATGGCTAAGTCTGGGGATTTACCAGGGACAATCACCATCTCCGGTTTATTTGATTGTTCATTTATCTCTATCTCCACAAAGACCTTGTTCCAGTCTCTGTGGATTGGGGCTCACTTACAAAGACCAGTTTTTTGTGCTGGTCTTTGTAACACCTCTATACTTCTGGAGCATTAGCCTAATTTAGTGACCTTGTTCTGGTTCCAGCAGACATCACGCCAGCAATACCCCGGATGTAGTAGGACCAGTTTGGTCTTTCATTTTTCACAAGGTATATTGGTACCGCCGTGTGCCCTATGACAGATTTTATCAGGTGAGTGGGACTGGACATTGGGCGGAGTTAGAGAAGTGGCTTAGTGTATGAAATTTTTTTATCTTTATGTAAAATTCAGTGCGGTAGGGAATTGGGGTATAGGCACTTTGCTGAATCCTTGCCCCAGGTGCTGGAAAGCCTAGCTACACCTCTGCTCTGGCATACCTGTGAATTGTCCTTTTTAGATAAAATACAGAAACGGGTTAACAAACACATGGAAAACATCATGAAGTCATCAGGCAAATTTTCTTATAGACACATATGGGGTTATTTATCAAGCTGGTGTAAAGTAGAACAGGCTCAGTTGCCTATAGCAACAAATGAGATTCCACCTTTTATTTTCCAAAAGAGCAGTCAAAATGAAAGGTGCACTCTGATTGGTTTCTATTGGTTACTAAGCCAGTTCTACTTTACCCCAATAGATTTAGAAGGATTTGTTATAGGAATTTAGGATACGAAAACAATCTTATTGTCTGAATTGAATAATATTATATTTAATGTTGGACAACAGAATATGATCGAAACCCGGGAATGTGATATGACCCATAATGCCATGCACCCAGCCAATCAACAGATAGCTATCCCCCATGATGTCACAGCCTTGTAAAAAGCCTCATCCTGCTGTGCTGAGTGTTAAAGAAATTTAGTTAGTTGGTGAACACAATTGTGCTAGGGTTGTATTTCATTATCAGGTGGTCTACATCTCCTTATATCCATATCTCTTATATCTTATAATCTCTAATCTCCATTAGATGTCATGTATGCTTAAAAATAAAAATGACTGATAATCACTTGATATGTCTGTAGGAAAACAGGAACTTAGCAGAAGTTAAAATATGCATATGAAATTTCCCAGATAGATGAAGTAATGTGTATGCCATTGGCTGTCATCATCATTCTTTTTGATTTGATGTTACATGTATACTTGTATGATTGTGATTGGATATATTAAAATTGATGACAAAGGGGTGTGTGATTACACCATCATGTATTTCTAATAAAATTAGCTCTCTGGGTGTAACCAGGAGAGATATGCATGATCAGCAATGAGACGACTGGACGTGCATTTCTTGTGCTGCGGCCGCACCCTCTTACCATGAAGGGGGAAATTTAACATAATTTGAACACCACAGACAACTGAGTATTAGGTCCTATTTTGGGACTTATCCTAAATTGCAATGAAGTGAGCTTAGGGAAAGACGTGACAAGTGCTCATGCGCTAGAGACAGTGTTGCAGAAAGCTTTTAACTGTAGAATATTGAATAGAGAAAGTGCAGGGACAATGTAGGAAGATTATAGGGAGAGTTTTTAGACACTGTAGAGAGAGCCTACGTAGAGCATAGGGAGACTGCAGGTTGAGTGTAATCGGCGTGTGTATCTTGTTGAACTGCTGCCACAATCCCATTGAAGCTGTTATTTTATATATAGAATTACTTCACCTCAGTATTAAAGGACAGTCTAATATATTGCTGTCACCATCTTGTTGAACTGCCGGCACATTCACAGTTAATCTCTTAGTTTATATATAGAATTACTGTGCCTCAGCATTAAAGGGCAGTCTAATATATCGCTGTCTACATCTTGATAAATTGCTGACAGAATCCCCATTAATCTGTTAGTTTATATATAGAATTACTGTGCCTCAGTATTAAAGGACAATTTTATACATCGTTGCCTGCATCATGTTGAACTGCTGACTGCCGGCACATTCACAGTTAATCTCTTAGTTTATATATAGAATTACTGTGCCTCAGCATTAAAGGGCAGTCTAATATATCGCTGTCTACATCTTGATAAATTGCTGACAGAATCCCCGTTAATCTTTTAGTTTATATACAGAATTACGGTGTCTCAGTATTAAAGGGCGGTTGAATATATTGCCGCATTTATCTTGTTCAACTGCTGCGACGTTCACAGTTGATCTGTTACATTACTGATACAGTTACTGTACACTATGACTAGAGATGAGCGAATCGAAGCTGACGAAGTGGAATTTGATCCGAATTTCTGGAAAAATTTGATTTGCACTGAATCCAAGTTTCCTCATGCTTCGTGGTAGCGAATCACATTTTTTCCTGAAATGGCTGCTGCACTTGTTAGGACATGGAGCAAAGAACTCTGGTAACGAGGGATCACCCACAATGCCATGCATGCAACCAGCCAGCCCTGTGATGTCACAGCCCTATAAATACCATTTTGGATTCTAACATTTTCCAGTGTGCTTAGTGCAAGGACAGAAGTCAGCAGGCGCTAGGGACAGTGCTAGGAAAGACTTTCAAACTTTTTTTGGCTGTATAGAAGGCTGTATAGACCCTTTTTTGGGGTCTATTTGTTGAAAAAAAAAGGCTTATTAGCTGTTGTGCGGTGCATATATATGTTCTAAAACCTGTTTTGTGGTCTATTAGTAGAAAAAAAAAGCCTGGGCGTGGCAGCAGGAGTCACAGCTAGGGTCCTGAGCTCCCTGTGTCATCTAGCGGTTGTGTCTTGACCAGCAACCCAGTGGTTCTTGAATGGTTGACTCGGTCATCCGCTCATCCCAAGTGACCTCAGACACCCCCAGCCAAGAGTTGGTGGGTTCGTCAGACACAACCCTTAGTTGGCATGGCCCAGGAGCAGGCACTGTGCCCTCACCTGTCCTCAACCTGCTTCTATCCTTTTCTGTTCCCTCAGCCAGACAACTATTATATGCTGTGGGCTCAGCTCCACTATACAGTGAGGACAAGCTACTAGAGGACATTCAGCAGCTACTGGCCAGCCAAGATGTGGAGAAGACATCCGCTGCTTTCTCCGGTAGATGGGCAAGTAGTGATCAGGAGAGTGGAGTGGGAGCTGGTGTTGCGAGCAGTTAGTCTCCTGGCTCAGAGACCATTGAGGAGGACATCAGTGATTTGCAGACAATATATGTTGATGAAGCTGATCGCAATTGGGAGCCGGGTGACGAAGGGGCTTCACCATCATCAGTGGGTGGCAGTTTTGCCTGAGGCAGCGCTGGAGCCAGCAAGTCGGTAGCTTTGCCGGGAGTGAGAAGAGTGGCAGCAGTAGGAGGTCAAGAGCCAAACATGCCCGGGGTAGACCACCCTCTTCGCAGGAGCCTACCTGCCCAGAAAGTAGTGGTGCAGGGGTTCACGGAGGCAGCGGCGGTAGCAGTCAGTCAGTGCGGAGTGTTGAGGGTAAAATCACCTATATGGCGGTGTGGCAGTTTTTTGTTGAGCCGCCAGGTGAGGTGAACATAGCCATTTGGCGAATCTGTGGGCAGAAGGTTAAGCGTGGCCAGGGTGCCAATGTTGGCACCATGGCCCTGCATCAACACATGCAGCGTCACCATAAAGTGGCCTGGGAGAACTGTGGCTCCGATGTGGTGGTCCAGCCTGCTGCAGCAACCGCTGCATCCCCCAGTGGCACGCACCCAATCTCAGGCAGTCAAGGCACCACCACTTTAGCCAAAGAGAACTATCTGTCGTTCCCATCATCTGCTGGTCCAGATGCTCCTGCTCCTCCTACTCCTCGTCAGTCATTCAGTCAGCAATCGATCACCGAAGGGATTGCCAAGAGACAACAGTATGTGCGTGGTCATCCTATGGCACAGAAGCTGAACGTGCTCCTGGCCAAGTTGCTGGTATTGCAGTCCCTCCGTTTCCAAGTGGTGGACTCTGCACCTTTCAGAGAACTGATGGCCTGTGCCGAGCAAAGGTGGAGAGTCCAAAGCGGTCATTTCTTTGCGAAAAAGACAGTACCAGCCCTGCACACATATGTAGGACAGAAGGTGGGCCAGTCCTTGAGACTGTTGGTGTCTGCCAAAGTGCACGGCAGCTCCGATATGTAGAGCTATAACTATGGTCAGGAAAAATACATGTTCCTGCCCAGCCACACCAGCAACTTGGCCAGGTGATGCCGCTTCTGCCTCCATGTTCTCACGCCGTTGGTTCTGCGACACTGTCCGCCTCTGCCTCCTCATCCTCCACCGTGTCCTCAGCCTCCACTTCAGGGACAATTCATAGTGCCCCTCCAGCTTACCACATGTGCAGGGCACGGAGGCGTCACGCTGTTCTACACCTCATTTCCCTGGGCGAACGTAGTCACACAGGGGAAGAACTGCTCAGTGTTCTTCATCAAGAAATCGATTCCTGGCTTTCTCCACCCACGACAACTCAAAATCTGAACCATGGTGACTGACAACGGGAAGAACATGGAGTCGGCGCTGCGTCAAGGAGAGCTGAGCATGGCACACATGTTCAATCTAGTTGTCAAGCGGTTCCTGAAGTCTTCCACCCATCTGCAAGACATCCTAAAAATGGCCAGGAAACTTTGCATGCACTTCAGCCACTCGTACAATGCAAAGCACACCTTTCTTGAGCTGCAGGGGCAGAACGGCATCCCCCAACATAGGCTGATATGCGATGTTTCCAGCCATTGGAATTCCACCCTCAATATGTTGGACCTATTATATGAACAGAGAAAGGCCAATTTCTTGATGATACAGGTGGACAGAGGTACTCCCCTGTGTTACTTCGATGTTAGCCAGTGGAAGCTTATGCATGACACCTGCCGTTTGCTCGGGCCCTTTGAGGAGGCCACTTTATTTGTTAGTAGCCAGGACTACACGATGAACAATGTCATTCCTCTGATTCATGTCCTAGAACAAATGCTGCTAAATCTGTCAGGCCAGGGGACAGGAGACATGGTGACTACATCTCACGGCCACATGAGCCCTGTGGGGGCTGAACTGGAGGAGGAGGAGGAGGACATTCGAGCACAAGCCAAATAGGGAGAAATGGTTGTTTTTTCTACACAGGTGACAGGAGAGGAGGAGCAGGAGCAGCCAGAGGAGCTACAGGGCAATGAGGAAGACAAGACAGAGAACCCAGACACATCGTGATAGTATGCTGTGGAGATGGGGGCAAGCAGTCCCTCCGAGTCACTTGCGCAAATGGCCCGATGCATTCTCACTTGCTTGCGTAGTGTCAGCCGAATTGTGACCATTCGGCAGAGGGATGACTTCTGACTCTCCATCTTGTTGGACCCTCGCTACCGGTCCCAAATGGGGGCCTTTTTTACACCCGCTCAGAGGGAGAACAAAATGAACTATTATAGAGACATCCTATGTAGTCAGTTGGCCACTGGCTATCTGCGTCATCATCCATCCTCTCGCTGGTCTGACCGGGGGGCCCTCTGCGCTCACGTTCCACTGCCATGGCTGCTGTGGCGGGGTGGGGGGGGTAGGAGTAGTACCAGCTCCATCAGCAGCAACTTGAGTCTAGAGTCGCTATGAGCAGCTTTCTTCACCCCCTTAGTGAAGAAACTACTCACCAGCAGCAGCAGCTAGACCTGGAGCTGAACCTGAACCAGCAGGTGGCGGCATACTTGGACAGTACCCTGCCATCCCACATTGAAGATATGCTGGACTACTGGGCAGTCAAATTGGATTTGTGGCCACAACTGACCGAGTTTGCCCTGGAAAAGTTTTCCTGCCTGGCCAGTAGTGGGTGGCCACAGAGCGGGTGTTAAGTGTGTCGGGGGCAATAGTTACCCCAAGGAGAACTCACCTGTCCATCCAAAATATGGAAAGACTGACCTTTGTCATGATGAATTAGGCGCGAATCAGCCAGGATTTTCAAACACTAATGCCTGATGCATCAGACTAGATCATCCATGATGCCACACCAACATTTTTGACAAAAGAGACCAGTTTCCTCTGGCTACCTGCCTCAGCTACTATTCTGATGCTGCCACCCACCTGATGCCACACATCTGATGCCAAGTGCTCCTTCTTTCACCCACCATCGTCAGCAGGGACCGTATCACTCTGTGGTCTCCTGATGTTGCTGCCACCACACCACTCAGGTCTCCTCATGCTGCTGCTGCCACTTCCACAACCTGTCATTGTGCCACTCTGTAGCCTCCTCATGCTGCTGCTGCTGCCACCTCCACACTCTGTCACCTTGCCAGTCTGTGGCCTCCTCATGCTGCTGCTGCCACCTCTAAACTCTGTCATTGTTCCACTCTGTAGCCTCCTCATACTTCTGCTGCCACCTCCACACTCTGTCATTGTGCCACTCTATGGTGTCCTCTTATTGCTGCCACCTCCACACTATGTCACCTTGCCACTCTGTGTCCTCCTCATGCTGCTGCTGCTACCTCCACACTCTGTCATTGTGCTACTCTGTGGCCTTCTCATGCTGCTGCTGCCGCCACCTCTACACTATATCACCTTGCCAGTCTGTGGCCTCCTCATGCTGCTGCTGCCACCTCCGCACTCTGTCATTGTGCTACTCTGTGGCCTTCTCATGCTGCTGCTGCCACCTCCACACTCTGTCATTGTGCCACTCTATGGCATCCTCATGCTGCTGCTGCCACCTCCACACTATGTCACCTTGTCAGTCTGTGGCCTCCTCATGCTGCTGCTGCCACCTCTACACTCTGTCATTGTGCCACTCTGTGGCCTCCTCACGCTGCTGCCACTTTATTACTCTGTGGTCTCTTCATGCTGCTGCCACACCACCACTCTGTGGTCTCCTCATGCTGCTGCCACCTCAACACTATGTCACTGGGCCACTCTGTGGTCTCCTCATGCTGCTTCCACTTCACCACTATGTCATTGGGCCATTCTATGGACTTCTCATGCTGTTCCCACCATCCCCACTCCATGACTAGGCCACTATTTTGCCTTTTTGGCCTGGTTGTCAGAAGGAAGGAAACATGAGACGCACAACATGCTATTTTGCATCAGAATTGGCTTATGATTTGGTAGACAAAAGCAGGAGTGGGTACAAAACACAGAAGACATGCAAATATTCCATTCACATGTCATCTCTGTTTTGGATTCACTCCTGTTTTTTGGGCTTTAGCAATACTGATGGATTACTAACCAAATGCTGACCGAGTGAAGGTGGATGCTCAACAGACAGGATCCGTTCTTGGGGGTTATTGTTCTGATGGATCAGAGGAAGGGCAAAATAATCTGTGACGTCAACTCAAACTTACTGCTGACACCCTCTCCACTCTGTCGGGGGGCTATACTTGTATAGTGTTTAATAGAACAAGTTCTGTAGGCATCTATGTGGAATCAGATGATGACGGTGTAAAAGGAGTGCGCTTCTTCTTGACGCTAACATCGACCTGTAAGGCTCAGTTCACACTTCACACTTGGTAAGTTTGGACCCCATAACTGCCCAAATAAGTGAAGTGTGCACTCCCTATGCGTGTTACTGCAAGGCAGTGTTCTAAACCACTATACAGGCTCTCTGAAGCCAGGAAATAGTTATATTTTAATGCGATCTGCCACAAATAAATTCGGATCTAATCAAATCTTTTCGGAAAATTCGGCGAACCGGCCGAATCGAATTTTTTAGAAATTTACTCATCTCTAACTATGACCAACAGTTGCCTGGGCCCTTCAAAGGAATGGGCAGTGGCAAAAATGTTACTGTAGCCAGCACAAATAGCAGCAGAAGAAGGGGTGGTGGTAGCAGCAGCTGCCGCAACAGTCCAGGGCTGCCACTGTGATCCTCTGGTCGTATTTTGACCAACAATCCAACTGTACTGGAATGGTTGACTTGCTCTTCAATATCATCTCAAGCAACAACAGGTACACACAGCCAGGAATCAGTGGGTTCCTCTGACATCACGCTTAGTTGAAAGGGCCCAGGAACTGCCTCTGTGCCCTCACCTGTCCTGAACCTGCCTATTGCTTTTGCTGCTCCTTCTGCTAGCCAAGTAAGGTATGCCGCCAGCTCTGCTTTTCAGCAAGGATGACTTTTGTGAGGACAGTCAGCAATTACAGGCCAGCACAAACTTAGAGGAGAGGTCCGCTGCAGACTGCCCTAGGGATACAACTACTGATGATGACAGGTGGGTGGGAGCACATGTTGCGAGAGGTCAGGAAAGTGCGCAAAAGACAGGTGAGGGGGTATCAGGGTGGAAGCAGTAGGAGATCTGCAGCCAAATGTGGGAAGGGTACATCATCCGCTACTCTGAAGGAACCCACTATCTTTGAGGAATGACAAGCAGGCATCACGCAGTGGTGGAGGGAAAATGCCACGCTCAGCAGTGTGGAAATTCTTCACCAAGTCACCAGGGGAACTTAAGCATGATGGTTTGCAGGATAAGTGGGCAGAAGGTGAGGCACGGCCAGGGTGCTAATGTTGGTACAACTCCCCTGTGTCAACACATGGGGCATCACCATAAAGTGGAGTGGGAAAACCATGCCACTCATGTTGCTGTTGTTCCTTCCCATCGACTTCAATGTCGTCAATTGCTCCTGATGCTCCTGCCCTCCCACTCTTTGTCACTTGTTTCAACAGCAATCGATCACCAAGGCAAAAAGCCAACAGAATGTGTGCACTCATCCAACAAAGCAGAAGCTGAACGTGCACTTGACCAAGTTGCTGGTACTACAGTCCCTCCCTTTCCATGTAGTTGACTCTACACACTCAAGGTGGAGAGTCCCACGCCAACATTACTTTTCCAAAAAATCTGTACTATCCCTGCACATGTACATTCAGCAGAAGGTGGACCAGTCCTTGGGCCTCTCAGTGTCTAGTAGAGTTCATGCCATCCTGACTTGTGGAGTTGTAACTATGGTCAAGGACAATATATGTCATTAACAGCCCACTGGGTAATTGTAGTTCCAGCCCAGACACACTAGCAACTTGGCCAGGTGATGAAAATGCTGTATCTGCATTGAGGGCATTGGGATTTCTGTGCCAATGTCCTCCTGTGCCTCCTCATCCTCCACTTTGTCCTCACCCCCCCCCCCTCTAGGCACAGTTTACAATGGTCCTTCATCATATGACCTATGCAATGCTAGGCACTGTCACGCAGTACTGCATCTTGTCAGCCTGGGTGATGTGAGCCACACCGTGAATGAACTTCTCCCCGTCATCAATAAAGAAATTGAATACTGGCTGTCTCCTCACCAACTGGAGATTGGAGCCATGGTTATTCTGTGATGAACATTTTGTCTGTGCTGCACCAGGGAGGGCTGAACCATGGTGCAGCACAGACAATCTCCTTGTCATCCGGTTCCTCAAGTCTTCCCCTGATCTGCAGGAGCTGTTAACTATGTCCAGGAAACTGTGCATGCACTTGAGACACTCTTACCATGCAAAACATGCCCTCCTTGAGCTGTAAAGGCAAAATGCTCTTCGCCAACATTGCCTGCAACATTTCTATCCATTAGAACTCCATGCTCTATATGTTAGAGATACATTTCAAAGCCACTTGAGCCCTAAAGAGGATGAACTGGCAGAGGCGGAGGACATAAACGCCCAGGAATTTTATACACAACTAGGTGGTTTATCTGCACAAGTGACAGGAAAGGAGCAGAAGGAGTATGAGGAGCTATGAGGGTGATGAAGATGATACAACTGACCCAGACACAACGTGGCAGTATGCAGTGGAGATGGAGGCAGAGAGGCCCTCCAATTCCCTTGCACAAATGGCCAGGTGCATGCTGTCATGTTTGTGTAGATCCTCACTGCTGGTCAAAAATGAGGGCATTTTTAGACCTTTTGAGAGGGATGCAAAAATGGACTACTATAGAGACATGCTGTGTAGTCAGTTGGTCACGGCCTACATGCTTTCTCAGGAAGGTCTGACCCAGGGGATCCTCTACGCTCACGTTCCACTGCCATGACTGGGGGTGGGGTATCAGCGTGCCTGTGAGACAGCAGGGTGGAAGCAGTGGAAAATCTGCAGCCAAACGCGACAGGGGTACATCATCCGCTACTCGGAAGACTATCTTTGAGGAACACATTAGCAGGAGCAGCACCATCTCAATATGCAGCAACTTCTGTCTGGAGTCTCTGATGAACAGTTTTCTTTGGCCGCCTACTGGAGAAACCACCCACCAGCATCAGCAGCACATGCAGCAGAACCTCAACCAGCAGCTGGTGGCATACTTGGATTGCACCCTGTCACCCCAGATCCAAGATCCCCTGGACTTTTCGGCAGCCAAACTTGAACTATGGCCGCAACTGGCCGAGTTTGCCCTGGGCAAGCTTTCCTGCCCAGCCAGTAGTGTGGCATTAGAGTGAGTGTTTAGTGCTGCAAGTGGCATAATTACCCCAAAGAAAACGTGCCTTTCAACACAATATGTTGAGAGACTTTAAACTTTATAAAGATGATTCAGGCGTGGATCAAACAGGATCAACAAACTGGATCATTCTGGCAGTAATGATCTGACTGTAGTGTGCTGCCACACCGGAACATTGTGACAAATGGCCTGTTACTTCTGCCCACATGTGGCTGCCGCTATTCTGATTCTGCCTAATGCCACACACTTGTTGCCTCTACTGCCATCTGCTCCTATTGTGATTTGCCACCACTGTTACTGCCACTGCTGTTGGCCCCCCTCTCCCCCACTCTGTTCTGGGGCCACTATTGTGACTCTTCATGCTGTTGCCACCCTCACCACTCTGTTCTGGTGCCACTATTGTGACTCTTCATGCCGTTGCCACCCTCACCAGTCTTTTACGGGGCCACTAGTGTCCTTGTTTGGCTGTGTTCATCACTGTTCATTTTTCCGTTCTTCTGATCTGTCAGAAGAACAGGAAACAAAAAAAAAAATCTGTCCTGTCGTTGGATCGTCATAAGGCCTCTATAACACAGTCAGTATTTTGCATCAGGATTTGATCATGATTTGGAAGCCAAAAGCAGGAGTGGGTCCATGTTATCTCTGTTTTAGATTCACTCCGTGACCATGTGAGTCCATTAAAATCCTTCACGCAGGTCTTTTCATTTGAATAAAATCAATTTCAGATGCAAATAGCCAAAACGCATGCAAATTACGCATGAGGCCTCTATCACATGGTCAGTATTTTGCATCAGGATTTGATCATGATTTGGAAGCCAAAGGTAGGAGTGGGTCCAAAACATACTTCCATCACATTAAAATATATTTCCATCACATTTTATCTCTGTTTTTGACCCACTCCTGTTTCTGCCTTATAAATACTGATCAAATGCTGACATGTTAAGAAGGATCCACTATTTTTGGACTGTTCTTCTGATGGATCAGAATCAGGGAAAAATAAACAGTGTCATCAACACAGCCTTACTGCTGACACCCTCCCACTCTGTCATGAGGCCATTACCTGAAGCTTGGGCCACTGCATGGTTCAGTCCATGCCGATAAATTAGACCTGACACTAACATTGACCTGTAAGGCTGAATTCACACTTCAGTTATTTCTATCAGTTTTTGTGAGCCAAATAAAGGAGCCAAGCCTACCCTCAGATTAGGTATCATGGATAGATCTGTTCTGTGGATTTGACCGGCACCTGCTTTTGGCTGACAATAAATTATAAGAATAACTGACCAAATAACTGAAGTGTGAACTAAGCCTAATAGTGACGAACAGTAATTCTACAGCTAACAGAAGGTATTTAAAAGAGTGGATTTGCACTGCAACAACATGGATTAAAACAACAGTTTTTTCTACTTTCACTACTTTTACGCTGCCTCAGTGTCTTTATTTTGTGCCACTAAAGAGTCATTTGTACACGTCTTCTGTTTTTTCTTTTTGTTTAACAGAAAGGATTAGCTAGAAATGTTGGTGGCCTACATGATGATCCGCATGTCCTTATATGTGATCTGCATGTCATTCTGACGCACAGTAACTGTTTCGCTACCAGAAAGGATTAGCTATACATGTTGGTGCAATGCACAATGGTGTACACCAAAATACACTCTCCCACAAGATTAACTGCCGGCCGGTATAGACGTGATTTAACACGCTTTGTTACGAATTAGTTTGCACCAAACCAATTTCTTAGAGAAATTCAGCGTCCGAATCAAAATTTTTTAAAGCTTCGCTCATCTCTAGTTCCAGATCTTTAAACAAGACAAATGACTAAATACATTCAGTGTCCAAAATTGAATATCTTTTACAGGAAGATTAATTTTTACACATGGTCAACCTATCAACATTTTTCAAAGAGTATATCTATGACTCACCCAATCACAAAGGACCCAAACATCTACTAACATAGGAACTAACATATGTTCCTTGGATAAAGTAGTTATTGATTATATTTCTATTAGAAAAAGATTGGCAAATATATACCATATTTTCAAATCTTTTTCTAATAGAAATATAATGGGGGGGAAGTTGCAAAAATAAAAATAAACATTTCAAAAAATAAATAAATCAGAGCACTAGGTGTGTACTAGGGTCCAAGGGGTAATAATTAGTGTTTGTGCAGGGCCCATGCATCAGCACTGATAATAATATCTCTTTTTAATTCAGCTGAAAGCAACCATAAATAGAGTTAGTTTTCAACAGTCATAAAAGTTGCCAGTGTTCCTCAGATGTGAATAGTCATACAACAATATTGCTCCAATTGCCTTGTGTACAATGAATCATCACCAGTAGGTCATATTTGCCAGGGATGTTTAATGTTGCTAAAAAAATCCAGTATCTGGAGGTGATAATACTGGTTAGTTGTTATACACCATAGCAACGGTCAAACTAATTTAATGTATTGACTGAATTTATAGCATACTATTTTGTTCCTCCACGGATAAAAATAATTGTTACTAGGCATACAATCACTGTTGTGAACTTATGAATATCCAGGGAACTTCCTCTGTTCAGTAACGCACCCTACGTGTACATCCAGCCGGTACTCGCCACTAATTTCATTTTGTGGAAGCCGGTGCCACATTTCAACACAGAAAGGATGCTGTATTACCAGCCTTCTGAGCGATGTCTTATCTATAGGGTTTTAAATTCAGCACATGTAGCCTCATACAGTTGAATCGGTATGCTTTCAGATGACTGCTGATTATAAATCTAAGAGTAACGTGTTTTAAAATCACCTTGGATTTTTTCTTCAGTGGATAGTCATGCTGATATATCCCTAGACTTAAAGGGATATTCCCATCTCACAAATGTAGTTTGTATAATTAGATATAGCCATACCAATATTATTTATTATATACATTCTACTAATAGAATGTATTTATATAAAAAGTACAGTTTAGAAGATTTTCCTATTTGTATATCCATTGTCCCACACACATCTTAGGGTACTTTCACATCTGCGTTTCGGACGCTACCAGTCCAAATCCCAAATCGCAATGGTCAGTATCCGTCCAAAACACAGACTTTATAAACTGATTCTGCTCCATAGAGATGATTTGATCTGGGAACAGGATCCGTTTCTCTGCGTTTGGGAAGCGCAGACAAAAATGCTACAACCCTAAGATGTGTCTACGCATGCTCATGCAATGTGCATTCACAATACAGCAGTTACCTCAGAGCGGGTTTAAAAAGGAGCAAGCTGACCACCACTACTACATGGCCACGGTGGTCGTAACTAGGGACAACGGCCTGACTGATGTGTGTGGGACAATGGAAATACAAATAGGAAAATCTTCTAAACGGTACATTTTATATAAATACATTCTATTAATAATAATATTGGTATCGCTATATCTAACTATACAAACTACATTTGTGAGATGGGAATACCCCTTTAAGTTCTTTTATGGAGGACCGAGTGTATTATATGAAACCTAGAATAAAGTCACACCTTCCTGCTCCTATAACAAAACTTACAAAAAGGACAACACAGTAAAACCTATCTATATATTAAATATACAAGGACATTATATAATGTATGTTTCATATACCCCAATATATTATTGATACATATGACATTCAATCTAATGATGTCACCATATTCATGGTGGCTTCATTCTTATACCCATCACTAATTACTTCTTAATCTAAATATAGAACACCATTCTTGAATCTACCATAAAATGCATTGCAATGTGAACAAGGTCCATAAAATTCAGCTGAAGGATAAGAACGTTGTGGAGACCTTCACAGGGGGAAGGGTCAAGGTACTGGTAAACAGTCAGACACTTGATCCACCATGGTGAGTGTCTCCACACACGTCCACCTACAAAAACCAAACAATTCCATATATGCATTTAGTCCTTTTACAACAAGGGTTTCAAATTCATAAATCAACTTAGTCTCAGCCCTTGCCATCTTTGCAACATTATCTCCTCTTCTCCATTCTTTCTTAACAGAATATAATGCTAAATTGATTAAAGATTTGGGATTACATGCATGGACATTTTTATAGTGTTCTGATAACATACAATTAATAAATACCATTTTAATATTTTATATACAGTATATACAGTGGGAAAAATACATATTTGATACAGTGGCGATTTTGCAAGGTTTACCACCTACAAAGAATGGAGAGGTCTGTACTTTTTTATCATAGGTACACTTCAACTGTGAGAGACAGAAAAATTTAAGTAAAAATCAAAAAAACAGAACATATTTGATACAGAAACCTTTGTTTGCAATTACAGCGGTCAGACGTTTCCTGAAGCTCCTGTAGACCAAATTTGCACACACTGCAGCAAGGATTGTGGCCCACTCCTCCATACAGATCTTCTCCAGATCTTTCTGGTTTCGGGGCTGTCGATAGGCTACATTGAGTTTCAGCTCCCTCCAAACATTTTGGATTGGGTTCAGGTCTGGAGACTGGCTAGGCCACTCCAGGACCTTGAAATGCAGTCACTCCTTAGTTGCCCTGGCTGTGTGTTTCAGATTATTGTCATTCTGGAAGACCCAGCCACGACCCATCTTCAGTGCTCTTACTGAGGGAAGGAGGTTGTTGACCAAAATCTTGCGATACATGGCCCCATCCATCCTCCCTTCAATACGGTGCAGTCTTCCTATCCCTTTTGAAGAAAAGCACCCCCAAAGTACGAAGTTTCCACCACCATGCTTTATGGTTGGGACAGTGTTCTTGGGTTTGTACTCATCCTTCTTCTTCCTCCTAACACGGCGACTGGAGTTGATACCAAAAAGTTCTAGTTTGATCTCGTTATTTGTTTTTTTTTATTTGAGACCCTATCAATTAGTTGTAATTAGAGATGAGCGAGCATACTCGTCCGAGCTTGGTGCTCGTTCGAGTATTAGGGTACTCGTAAGTGCTCGCTGCTCGGACGAGTATCTCGCCATGCTCGAGGAAATGGCAACTTCCGCATCGTGCTTTTTTGGCGCCTATAAACACAGCCAATCACAAGCCAGGAGACTCTACGGTACACCCAGCATCACGTGGGGCCCTTACATGTCGATAGCAGGGGTTGGCTGGCCTGATCAGGTGACCCTGGAATATACTAGTGACTGGCCGCGGTGCTCGGCTCAGATGCCGTCTGGATGTCGTTAGGGATAGAGCTGCTGCGTTTCAGGGAGAGTGTTAGGGCCTGCATTTAGTTCTCTGTTAGGCAGGAATCACCCACAAAGAACCCAACAGCCCTTCTAAGGGCTAGAAGACATTTTTTTTTTGTCTCCTGGCTTGGCTGGCTGGCTGGCACTAGTAGTGCAGCTATCGCCATAAATAACCCCCTTTTTTTATGTTATGTCTCCAATCCATTGCACACAGCAGTGTGGAACCATTCTGTGTGTCACAGTTCAGTACACTCACTATTTTCTGTCCAGGTGACGCTTTCTGTACGTCACTGAATACAACAAAGTCTTTTGCTGCCTGTCACGTGTATAGCTTGATCCCAAAAATCTCTGTGCGACATTTGTCTGGGTCGCAGTCTAAATAGCCACCGTCAGTAGGGTGTCAGTCAGCTCTACGATAGTTTCTGCACGTCACTTTCCAAAAAAAACAAAAATCCAAAACAAAATATACAAAAAAAATTAGTTTTTTTGTTGTTTTAGCTCAGTGATACAAATCCATTTCACACAGCTGCGTGTAACCTTTCTGTGTGTCACAGTTCAGCACACTCACTCCAATCCGTATATTCTGTCCAGGTGACACTTTCTGTACGTCACAGAATACAACCAAGTCATTTGCTACCTGTCACGTATATAGATTGATCCTAAAAATCTCTGTGCGACATTTGTCTGGGTCGCAGTCTAAATAGCCACCGTCAGTAGGGTGTCAGTCAGCTCTATGATAGTTTCTGCACGTCACGTTCCAAAAAACAAAACTAAAAAAAAAATATAAAAAAATAAATTATTTGTATTTGTTGTTTTAGCTCAGTGATACAAATCCATTTCACACAGCTGCGTGTAACCTTTCTGTGTGTCACAGTTCAGCACACTCACTCCAATCCATATATTCTGTCCAGGTGACACTTTCTGTACGTCACTTAATTAAACCAGACTGAACAAGTTTGTGGGTTTCAGTACACCAGGCCCGTTTTTTTTTATATCATACACTTATATACAGAACATGTTGAACCCCAGGGCTAAGGGTCGAGGACGAGGGTGTGGGCATGGGCATTCAATTACTGCAGGGGGCAGAGGCCGTGGTCCTGGGCAGGGTGAGACAGTACCTGCTGATGAGGGAGCTGTGGAACGCCGCAGAGCTACACTCCCTAGCTTCATGTATCAACTTACAGGGACACGTGGTAGGACTGTTGAAACCACAACAGTGCGAACAGCTGATCTCGTGGATTGCGGACAATGCTTCAAGTAATTTGTCCACCAGTCAGTCTTCCACGCAGTCCACCCACGTTACCCAAGGGAGCACTCCTCTGGCTCCTCCACCTCAACCTCCTTCCCCCCAGTCTGCCCCCTCCCAGGAAAATTTGGAATGCGATCCGGCATACTCTCAGGAACTGTTTTCTGTACCCTTCCCAGAGTCACAAACCACTTCTCAGGTTGCTGCTGACCTCTTTCCCGATGCCCAAGTTTTCCAACTGTCGCAGTCTGTGGGTGATGATGATGATGATGATGACAATGTTGAGTTAGTGGAATAAGTTTGTAAAGAGGTGTCAGACGATGAGGAGACACGGTTGTCAGACAGTGGTGAAGTTGTTGTTAGGGGAGGAATTCCGAGGGGGGAGCAGACTGAGGAATCGGAGGATGACGAGGTGACTGACCCAAGCTGGGTTGATATGCCGAGTGAAGACAGTGCTTCTGAGGCGGAGGCGAGTGCTGCACCAGAACAGGTTGTAAGAGGCAGTGGTGTGGCCAGAGGGAGAAGCAGGGCCAGAGCTGGTGCATCAGCAGCAACTGTTTCACGTAGTGAAGCTCCCGTGGCGAGGCCTAGATGTTCGCAAGTCTGGAGGTTCTTTAAAGAAATTGAGGATGACCGACAGACTGTGGTGTGCAACCTGTGCCACACCAGGATCAGCAGGGGTGCCACCACTACTAGCCTAACCACCACCAGCATGCGCAGGCATATGAGTGCTAAACACCCCACTCAATGGAACCAAGGCCGTTCACCACCTCCTGCGGGTCACACCACTGCTCCTTCCCCTGTGTCACTCGCTGCCTCTGCTAGTCAACCCCCTGCGTCACTCGCTGCCTCTGCTAGTCAACCCCCTGCCCAGGACCCCGGCACGAGCGCCTCCCGCCGGAAAACCACACCTTCGCCTCCACGATCCTCCACAGTGTCCACCAACGTGTCCCAGCACAGCGTTCAGCTGTCTTTACAGCAGACGCTGGAGCGCAAGAGGAAATACAGTTCCTCCCACACACATGCCCAAGCCCTCAACGTCCACATCTCCAAATTGCTTAGCCTGGAGATGCTGCCCTATAGGCTGGTAGAGACCGAGGCCTTTCGCAATCTCATGGCGGTGGCTGCCCCTCGGTATTCGGTCCCCAGCCGCCACTATTTTTCCCGATGTGCCGTCCCAGCCCTACACCAGCACGTGTCACAGAACATCATCCGTGCCCTGACCAACGCTGTTTCTGAGAAGGTCCACCTAACCACGGACACGTGGACAAGTGCTGCCGGGCAGGGACACTATATCCCACTGATGGCACATTGGGTTAACTTGGTGGAGGCTGGGACCGAGAATGACCCTGGGGCCGCTCATGTACTGCCCACACCGAGGATTGCGGGGCCTACCTCGGTCACGGTCTCTCAGACGTACTATGCCTCCTCCTCCTCCTCCGACCCCTCCTCCTCCTCCTCCTCCTCCACCGAATTACCATCCGTGGGCATGACGCCTTCAGTCGGTAGCTCTAGGCGCAACAGCAGTGCCGTGGGTAAGCGCCAGCAGGCGGTGCTCAAACTGCTGAGCTTAGGTGACAAAAGGCACACCGCCCAAGAGCTGTTACAGGGCATCACGGCGCAGACCGATCTGTGGCTGGCACCGCTGAACCTCAAGCCAGGCATGGTTGTGTGCGACAACGAGCTTAACCTGGTGGCGGCTCTGCAACTCGGCAGACTGACACATGTGCCATGCCTGGCCCACGTGTTCAATCTCATAGTTCAGCGGTTCCTCAAGACATACCCCAATCTGTCTGATTTGCTCACCAAGGTGCGCCGCATCTGTGCGCATTTCCGCAAGTCCACCACAGATGCTGCCACTCTCAGGGCAGCGCAGCGCCACCTACAACTGCCCGCTCAACGACTGTTGTGCGACGTGCCCACGAGATGGAATTCCACATTAAACATGTTATCCAGAGTTTACCAGCAGCGCAGAGCGTAGACTGCCAGATGTCAACTTCCACCAGAACTGGTAGTCAGGTCACTCAGATTCCTCAAGTCTACAATGAGGAGTGGACGTGGATGTCTGATATCTGCCAGGTGTTGAGCAACTTTGAGGAGTCAACACAGATGGTCAGCGGCGATGCCGCCATTATCAGCCTCACCATCCCGCTGCTTTGCCTGTTGAAAAAATCACTGCTCAGCATCAAGTCGGATGCTTTGCTTTTGTCACAAGAGACGGTGGAGGAAGATACGTCGCTTGATAGCCAGAGCACCCTCCGGTCTGTTTCTCAGCGCGTATCGGAGGAGGGGGATGAGGATGAGGAGGAGAATGTCGGCGAGACAGTAGAGGGTACCAGTGCTCAGTCCTTAACTCTTGAGTGTGTATGGGCTGAAGAGGAGGACTTGGAGGAGGAGGAGGAGGAGGAGGAAATGGAGAGTCAGGCCAATGAGGAGAGGGAATTCTTGCGTGTTGGGACTCTGGCGCACATG
Organism: Rhinella marina; assembly: GCA_900303285.1. Lineage (NCBI taxonomy): Eukaryota > Metazoa > Chordata > Amphibia > Anura > Bufonidae > Rhinella > Rhinella marina. The sequence continues at coordinate 20,478 of ONZH01023391.1, read as the reverse complement.
GCAGACTTCATGTTAGGCTGCCTATCCCGTGACCCTCGCGTTAAAAGAATTTTTTCAAACACCAATTACTGGGTGTTCACTCTCCTGGACCCACGGTACAAGCAGAACCTTTCCACTCTCATCCCTGCAGAGTAAAGGAGTATGAGAGTGAATAGATATCAACAGGCCCTGGTGCACAAGCTGAAACAATTCTTCCCATCTGACACCGCTAGCGGCAGAGGGCATGGTTCTGTGGGCCAAGTAGCGGGGGAGAGGAGGCGAGCAGGCAGCTTGTCCAGCACTGGCATGGGAACGCTCTCCAAGGCCTTTGCCACTTTTATGTCACCCCAGCAAGACACTGTCACCTGTCCCCAGTCTAGGCAGAGTAGGGGGGAGCTGTACAGAAAGATGGTGAGGGAGTACCTAGCTGACCATACCAACATGGCCTGAACTGGCGCTGTACGCCTTGGAGGTGCTGGCCTGCCCTGCCGCTAGCGTGCTGTCAGAGCGGGTATTCAGTGCAGCTGGTGACATCATCACCGATAAGCGTACATGCCTGTCAACTGACAGTGCTGACAGGCTGACGCTTATTAAAATGAACAAAGCCTAGATTTCACCGGAATTCAAATCTCCTCCGGGGGAAAGCAGCTAAAGATTTAAATAACTTATGTATCCGATTCCTCTTCTCTACTCCTCCTCCTCCTCCTCCTCCTCCATATCGTCTTTGCCTAACGCTGACCAAAAAAACGCCATTTTTCAGAGGTACAACTGGCACTCTTTTACCACAATTTTTCAGGAGGGCCACCTACAGGCCCTCTGTCCAAACAATTTTTCCGGAGGTCCACCTACAGGCCCTCTGTCCAAACAATTTTTCCGGAGGTCCACCTACAGGCCCTCTCTCCAAACAATTTTTCCGGAGGTCCACCTACAGGCCCTCTCTCCAAACAATTTTTCCGGAGGTCCACCTACAGGCCCTCTCTCCAAACAATTTTTCCGGAGGTCCACCTACAGGCCCTCTCTCCAAACAATTTTTCCGCAGGTCTACCTACAGGCCCTCTCTCCAAACAATTTTTCCGGAGGTCCACCTACAGGCCCTCTCTCCAGTTCCAGTTTCCAGTTTTATTTGCGCAAACTGCGTAAATTTTTATTTTTGGGATAGGTGTGAAAAATAATATTACCTGCGTATCTATATTGCCCAACATTGGATACGGTAGCAACTAGAAGACCAAACACATGCTGCCCACAGGGTTCCGCAAATTCCTGGTCCATAATGTCAAGGAGCTCGAGGTTCTGTTGATGAGCAACAAGTCCTTCTGTGCAGAAATCGCCCACAACGTCTCCATCTAAGAACCTAAAGACCATTGTGGAGAGAGCGGCACAGCTCGCCATCATAGTGACGAACCCCAATGCCAGACTGTGCAGAGAAGATAGCGAATAAATATCTCTGTGGTTATTTGTGCTAAATAAAAGTTAAATAAACACACAAAAAAAAAATTGATCTGTTCCTGTGCCTGATCCACCCAAGTTGAATCTGTCCCATCATGAGAAAGTCCCCCCAAGGAGTCCCCACTGTAACTTGCTTCCCATATAACTACCTCAACCCCCGACACCTGTGTCTCGCCATTGTCCACCACCTCCTCAGACAACACTGGTAAATCCCCACTGTCAGCACACGGAAACAGCAAAAGGTCTTGCGAATTGGGGCAGAGAATGTTCTGGGCTAGCACATCAGAGAAGGGGTGACTATGGGGTTCCAGGGAGTACGTGACCACATGCAATATCCATTTAAAAGTCATGCCACACTTGATCGAGCTCATAATTGACAATTGTACCGGTTGATGCTAAATTTTTATGTTGGGGTCCTGCATCGTCATTCTAACTACATCCGGCTGTTGTCACCACCACACACGCTAGCCCAGGGGGCACTCCTCTGGCTCTTCCAGCTCAACCTCCTTCCCCCCAGCCTGCCCCCCCACCTACAGGCCCTCTCTCCAAACAATTTTTCCGGAGGTCCACCTACAGGCCCTCTCTCCAAACAATTTTTCCGCAGGTCTACCTACAGGCCCTCTCTCCAAACAATTTTCCCGGAGGTCCACCTACAGGCCCTCTCTCCAGTTCCAGTTTCCAGTTTTATTTGCGCAAACTGCGTAAATTTTTATTTTTGGGATAGGTGTGAAAAATAATATTACTTGATCGAGCTCATAATTGACAATTGTACCGGTTGATGCTAAATTTTTAAGTTGGGGTCCTGCGTCGTCATTCTAACTACATCCAGCTGTTGTCACCACCACACACGCTAGCCCAGGGGGCACTCCTCTGGCTCTTCCAGATCAACCTCCTTCCCCCCAGCCTGTCCCCCCACCTACAGGCCCTCTCTCCAAACAATGTATGTCTTTGTCCTATCTTTCTCTCTCTCCAAACTATTTTTCTGGATAGCTGCCATATACGGTATTAAACTGAGTAGTATACATAGAAGACATACCACACTTGATCAATCTCATAATTTACGTCTGTACCGGTTGATGCTAAATTTTTAAGTTGGGGTCCTGCGTCGTCATTCTAAATACATCCGGCTGTTATCACCACCACACACGCTAGCCCAGGGGGCACTCCTCTGGCTCTTCCAGCGAAACCTCCTTCCCCCCAGCCTGCCCCCCACCTACAGGCCCTCTCTCCAAACAATTTACCCGGATAATGGAAGTATTAGATATTGTACAGATTTTTTTTTGGTTCTTCTTTTAATTGCCTCCTGACCTGTGATAGGCAGAGCATGGACACGTCCCCTTAGCTGCAGTAGGAAAGACACTCCCCTGGCCAGAGCAAGCTCTTTTTCCTTTTCCGTGGTCGAAAAATCCATGAAATATATGGTCCCAAGATAGGGGACGTATACGATTTTAAACTGAGAAGAATCGATACCGTACAGGTTGATGCTAGAGTTTTTCCAAATCCATTCCGGCTGTTGTCACCACCACACACGCTAGCCCAGGGGGCACTCCTCTGGCTCTTCCAGCGAAACCTCCTTCCCCCCAGCCTGCCCCCCACCTACAGGCCCTCTCTCCAAACTATTTACCTGGATAGGGGACGTATTAGATATTGTACTGATGTTTTTTTTTTGTTCTTCTTTTAATTGCCTCCTGACCTGTGATAGGCAGAGCATGGACACTTCCCCTTAGCTGCAGTAGGAAAGACACTCCCCTGGCCAGAGCAAGCTCTTTTTCTGTTTTCCGTGGTCGAAAAATCCATGAAATATAGGGTCCCAAGATAGGGGACGTATACGGTATTAAACTGAGAAGAATCGATACCGTACTGGTTGATGCTAGAGTTTTTCCAAATCCATTTCGGCTGTTGTCACCACCACACACGCTAGCCCAGGTGGCACTCCTCTGGCTATTCAAACGAAACCTCCTTCCCCCCAGCCAGCCCCCCACCTACAGGCCCTCTCTACAAACAATTTACATCTTAGATATTGTACAGATTTTTTTTTGGTTCTTCTTTTAATTGCCTCCTGACCTGTGATAGGCAGAGCATGGACACGTCCCCTTAGCTGCAGTAGGAAAGACACTCCCCTGGCCAGAGCAAGCTCTTTTTCTGTTTTCCGTGGTCGAAAAATCCATGAAATATAGGGTCCCAAGATAGGGGACGTATACGGTATTAAACTGAGAAGAATCGATACCGTACCGGTTGATGCTAGAGTTTTTCCAAATCCATCCGGCTGTTGTCACCACCACTTACGCTAGCCCAGGGGGCACTCCTCTGGCTCTTCCAGCGAAACCTCCTTCCCCCCACCTACAGGCCCTCTCTCCAAACAATTTACCCGGGTAGGGGATGTATTAGATATTGTACTGATTTTTTTTTAGTTCTTCTTTTAATTGCCTCCTGCGATAGACAGGAATCGAACCCGGGTCAACTGCTTGGGAAGCAGCTATGCTCACCACTTTACCACCAACAGCCACAGCAACTGATAAGAACAGATACTAAACTTGATGTCAGCTGCAGTGCCAGCATGAGCAGTGGTGTCACCTGCAGGCGTGATGGACCTTTGTTGCACCTAGTTGGGTGCTTCCCTAACATGTGATGGGTATTTGCCTTGCCTTTCTTGGTCTGGGTGAGCACAATTGCCATGAGGGTAACCACCAGGCTGTTGCCTGAGAATTTGGGGTAATGGTGGGATTAGGCAGCCTCAGAGGCATCCATGCATGCTGCCCCTGCTGTTTCCTGTCCATTTCCATGGTGTTTCCATCATTTTCTGAGGTTTCCAGGTTTTCACCCAGCCTTCCATAGGCAGAGCCTTGGTCCCCTGCAAAAAATGCTCGAGTCTCCCATTGACTTCAATGGGGTTCGTTATTCGAAACGAGCACTCGAGCATCGGGAAAAGTTCGACTCGAATAAAGAGCACCCGAGCATATTAGTGCTCGCTCATCTCTAGTTGTAATAGATGACAGCGTTTAGAAATTATATTCTCAGTTTTGCTTTAATGGACAATATACTGAACTATTAATTCAGATGGCATTTCTTCTTCATCTTTCATTCTTCTTTTTTACTTTTTTTATACCTGAATTTAAACACACAGGGGGTCATTTATTATCCAGAAATACGCCTATACTAGGTGTATTTCTGGAGCAGGTTGCGGAGTAAAGGTCATTTGCACCATAATCTGTGACTTTTCCCCGCTCACGCCAGGTCTAAAAAAGCGGGCGTGGCATGGCCATAACTTTTTTATATTACATAAAATGTAGTAGGAAGCGGTAAAAGAAAATCTGAATGGGGTGGAATTGGAAAAAAAACGCAATTCTTCCACACTTTTATGGGTTTTGTTCCCATGGCCTTTCGTTTGCTGCAAACCTGACCCATGCCCTTCATTCTCTGGGTCAGTATGATAACAACAATAACCCATATGTATAGGTTTTTTATGTCTAAATAGTGTAAAAATAATTATAATAAATAATAAATTTTCACTTTAATAAAAACATTTTTTTTTTACATAATCGTACTCCCCATAACTTTTTTATACTTATGTCTACTAAGCTGTTTAGGGGCTCATTTTTTGAGTGACAAATTGGTACCATTTTGTAGTGTGTCTGACTTTTTGATCACATTTAATTACATTTTTTGGGTAAGAGAAGCAATGAAAAAATGGCAAATAGGCCATTTTGACCTTTTTTCCATTATGCCATTTGCCGTATTGGAAATTTTTTAAAATATTTTAATAGTATTGGCGTTTTCGGTCATGGTGATACCCATCATGTTTATATTTATTGTTATTTAGGTATTTAATTTTTAATTATATGGAAAGGGGGGTCATTTAAACTTTTAGATTTTTTTTATTTTTTAACCTTATTTTCTGTGAGGATTTTGAAGCTCATATATGAGTCTATAAATTATGTTTTTTAATTTTTCATTTTGTACTATCAGGGATTTTTAAAATTGGTTTAGGACTAAAATTTGCTAATTTCTTATCCTGGCCTGCCATCTGGTGGCCAAAATAAGAATTTCAGCATGAACATTATCAGCCTCGTCAGCGAGGCTGATAGTGTTGAGTGCAACTACTGATGCCCACATTGACCGCAGGGGGAGTTGTTAGGAAGCCCAGAAGCTTGATCACAGCATCTAAAGCTTTTAATTACCATGAACAGCATTATTGCCGGTCACGGGAATTAGCCACAGGTCTCTGCCTTTTGAAACAGCAGAGACTTGCCAGCCATGACGCCCGCTGCACATGTTCGCACATCGCTCCAGCGCCTCAGCGAAAGGGTTAAAGCCTAGCCTATTTTGAGCCTTCAGGATGCAGCAATTTTTTCATGATTCTTTTATAAAAAAAAGCCATAACTGCGAAAGCCTTACATTCCTATCAATATAACTGCATGAGGACTTTCTTGCAGAATCATATTTTTTAAGTGACATTATTTGCGAGTATTTTTTTAAAGGGTGGCGAAAAAAGCAGCAAGTCTGCCACTTATATTTTGGGATTTCAATTATGATTTTTAAAGGGCAGTAAAAATGACAACTACAATATATTCCACCAATTATTACGATTGCAGTGATATCAAATATGAATAGTTTTGTCGTTTATGTTTTAATACTTTTACATAAAGAAAGCCTATTTTATTGAAAAAGTGTGATAAATATAGACAAATAGAAGACATTGAAATACTTTTTCATACCATGTTTAACTAGCACTTAACAACATTGTTTGTAGAGTGAATAACTAATACAGTATGACAACAATTACAAAGGTTGCACACGATTCTCTGGAAAGCCATCAGGATGTCATTAAGCTTCCTAAAGCTAAATTGTTTTACTGCTACATCACTAATCTACTGTACCAAAGTCTACATATATATTATGACTGTTGATAGTGAACTGCACTGTTACTTTACTTTCAGATATTAAGAATGCCTCAATGTCGGACAGACTGTATTCAGAGACCTCTGTCTCTTGGCTTTGGTGGTCTTGGTAAGCTGGTGGGAAGGTACCCTTGGTGGTTCCTAGTAATTCCTTTAGTTGTATCTGCTGGGTTGGGGGCTGGTTTTTACTTTTTACCTCAGAGACAAGCGAATGACATAGAGGATCAGTTTACACCAACTGGAGGTCCAGCTAAAAGTGAAAGAGAATTTGTAAAGTTGCATTTTCCCACCAATGACTCGGGGCAGTTTTCCGCACAGCGACTGTACACAGAAGGTTCTTTTGTCTCTCTCCTAGCCGTCAGCACGTCTGATAATGTCATAAATGTTAACACATTCAAAGAGCTTATGCAGCTGGATGAGATGGTGCAGAATTTCACAATCAAACTATCTGAACCTGGTGCAGTTCTTAGTTTTCAGCAGCTGTGTGCCAAGAACCAGGATATGCAATGTATCCCAGCTAATCCGCTCCTATCTATAGTAAAAGATAATGTCAGTTTAATAGAGACAATACGTATAACGTACCCCATGCTGCAAGGAATTTTTCTAGGCCAGTATATAGGTGGGGTGACACTGGATTCAGACAAAGTCGTGCAGAAAGCCAAAGCATTAAAGTTACTGTACTACCTGAGAGAAGACAAAAAGGAGGACCAGGATGATAACCTGCAATGGATCAATCACTTCATCAAATCCATCTCAGAGAATATAGACAAACTACAACTGAAGAATATACAGGTAAAGCAGCTATCAGATATAACTTTAATATTTTATCATGTGAATATTATTACTGCTACTCATATTATAACCATTTATTTTTCATAAATTGTATTACTGCTGCCTTTGATATAGTAGTAGTCGTCGTAGTGGTATTTGTCATATATCACTATTAATTTAAAGAACAAAGTTACAAATGAAAAATCAGCCATGACATGGTATTTATAGTTGTTCCCCACTGTTAAATTGTTTGAGATTTTGGCTTTCAATTTTCTTAAACCACTAGGAAACTATGAGTGAAAAAAATGGAAAATGTGAAACATTTTGTATGTCTTACATTTAATGAAAGTCTGATCATAGCAGTTTTGGTGTTGCAGTTGAAAATATCAGACAAGTTTCATTTACAGACTGTGGCTATCACCATTTTTTGATACGCATGACTAATTTTGATGAACAAATAATTTATGATCATTATGTGTATATAGACTTCGGAATTATTGTTTTTTTTCTTCTAAAACTGCAGGTAAATCTCACATATTTATTCTATCAATGATTTTATCTTCTCTGTCTATGCAACCTTCTACATCTATCTACTATAATATTGTGGTAAACCGTTCATAGCAAAATATTCTCATTGATTTATCATTTTCTTTTTGTTGTGTGTTTTACAATTTTAAAGGCTTAGATTGAATTATCTAAATGCAGAATATCGAAAAAGAAAACAACATACTCTGTCTCTTATTAGATTAAAAAGTCATGTAGTTCTATTTTTTATTTTGTATAATGGTCTATAGTAGAGATGAGCGAATTTTCAGAAAGTTCAATTTGGCTGATTTGCCAAATTTTACAAAAAAATTTGCTTTGTGACGAATTAGTTTGTCACAAAGCGCTTTTTTTGTAAGTAGCGGGTGAAATGAAAGGGAGCTGCGATAGCACTGCCCCCGTCATTGTACCCCTCAGATTTCGCATTCATTCATGATCGCGGCATTTCAGTGTAAAAAAAGTGTAAAATTTAAAAATTAAATCAAACTTACCTCCTACATTTGCTCACGACAGGCCAGCCACCATCTTGCTTGAAGATCTGGCCTGAAATCTCACACAGCACGGGATTTCGGATGAGATCGTTAATCAAGTCGGTGCCTGGCAGCCCGTTGTGAGCTAATGGAGGAGGGAAGTATGATTTTTTTTGTTTTTTTACACTATGTCATGTAAAGTGGATTCACTTAGACGAAGCACTAGGAAATTCAGCCTCTAGGCAAATTGAATTTATTCTGAACTTTGGATCGAATTCCACTTTGTGGGATTCGATTTGCTCATCTTTAGTCTATAGTAATCTGAAAATGTATTAAATTTGATTTTCAGGTTGAGTAATGTTTACTGTAACTTTGCACATGATATGCTACAGAAAATTGCAAGCCAAATGTAGTGAATACTATCACTAAATAAAAATGAACGGGAAAGAAGTGAAGAAATACAGCAGCAGAAATTTTATATCGACTGTGCGTTAGTACAATGTACAATAAAGTGTCTTTACTTCTTAATAGGTATCTTATTTCTCATCAGTATCAAGGCAGCAAGAATTTGAAGGCATAACATCATCTGTGATTCCACTGTTTTCTATAACGTACTTTATTACAATCTTCTTTTCAATTGTGTCATGTATCAGGTAAGATGATTGTTCATTTGTTCATCATTTAGTAAAAGATGGACTAAAAATAAAACCAGGAATACACACCTCACCCATCCCCAGTCACTGCCATTCTGATGCTGCCCAGTATTGCTTGTTTTATTTATTTTTTTAACCCACTCTGCTCATTTTCTAAGAATTTTTTATCCATAGGACAACTAATTTAAAATGACTGAAAATTTTAGTTAATTTACAACATAATGGCATTTAGGGCAGGTACAGATAGTTAAAAATGCATAAAAACAGCAGAAAGCTTAAAGGGTCATTGAGCTTTCAAAAAGGCTTTGATCAGTGAGGGTCAATTCCTATATATGTGTGGTACTGTATGTATGATTTCCTTACATCTTCCAATTTTTTGCAAACTATATTTTTTGCATAAGGACTCAGAGTATACATTTTAGTAGCAAATTTGAATTTGTGTTTAATTTGGCAAATTAGTATTTACTGTAAAGTTGCATGAAGGTGGTTGTGTATTAATTATTAGCTTATATTTTAGAAACTGTATGGTTGTGTGGTCTTTTAAAATATAGATTTTGTTAACAGAAGCTTTTTGCCATGTACAGTATATATTTTAACACACGTTGATGATGTCCATTTATTACATGGCCACTGTTCCGGTGTTTTTAAGAGCACACACTCTTGTTGATGTATATATTCATGGTATGTATGAGCTTTGCACACTTTAGTATCTGTAACCACTTTCAGTCCGGGCGATTTTCCCCCTTCCTGACCAGGCCTAATTTTGCAAATCTGATGCGTCACTTTATGTGGTAATTACTTTGGAATGCTTTTACTTATCCAAGCCGTTCAGAGACTGTTGCCTCGTGACACATTGAACATCATGTTAATTGTAAATTTGAGTCAATATATTTCCCCATTTATTTAATAAAAAAATTGAAAAGTTGATAACAATTTGAATAAAATTCACTGTTTTCTAAATTTGAATCTGCTTTTAAGACAGATAGTAATACCTCATAAAATACTCATTAATTAACATTTAACATATGTCTAATTTAAGTTGGCATCATATTAGTAATGTAATTTTATTTTTTAGGATGTTAGAATGTTTAGAATTTCAGAAGCAATTTTTGAAATCTTTAAGAAAATCAACAGGATCAGTTCAGTTCTGAAGTCATTTTGAGGGCTCACATAATAGAAACCATCCATATATACCCCATTTTAGAAACTACACGCCTCGAACTATTCAAAAATTTTGTTAACTCTTTAAGTATTCCACAGGAATTAGAGCAAAATAGAGTTGAAATTTCAAAATTTCACTTTTTTTGCAGATTTTCTATTTTAATGATTTTTTTTCCTAAAACACATCAAGGGTTAACAACAAAATGAACCTCAATATTTATTACTTATTCTGCAGTTTACAGAAACACTCCATAGCACACGGCAGAACTCAGAAGGCAAGGAGCGCCATATGGTTTTTGGAGGGCAGATTTTGATGGAATGGTCTTAGGGTGTTATGTTGCATTTGAAGAGACCCTGAGGTACCCCCATAGTGAAAACCCCCAAAAAGTGACCACATTTTGTAAACTACACCACCCAAGGAATTTTTAAGGGGTTTAGTGAGCACTTTGACTCAACAGGCGTTTCATAGAATTTATAACCCTTGGCTGTGAAAATGAAAAATTATATATTTTTTTTCACAAGAAAATTGTGATTTAGGCCCAAACTTTCTTTTTTACAAAAGATAACATGACAATATCCTATTCACTTTTTCTGAATACAGTAACACCCCAATAGTGGTTGTAAACTGTTATTTTGGAATATGCCAGGGCTCAGAAGGGAAGGAATGGCATTTGGATTTTCTAACATGGAATTTTCTGTTGTGGTTTTTAAGAGTGATAACTTTTATATTTTTATGTTGACTGAGCTGTGTGAGAGCTTATTTTGTGAAAGCTTTAGTTTTTAACGGCACCATTTTGGGGTACATTTGGCTTTCCGGAAGCTTTTTATCTAATTTTTTGGAAGGTCAACTCCTGTTTGGAGTCATTTTTCTATATTTTTTTACACTGTTCACTTGATAAGGTAGAAGGGTAGATCATGTGATATTAGATCCGGTCTTTACAGACGTAACAATACCAAATATGTCTAGTTTGTTTTATTTTTACGTTTTACACAAGAACATTTTAAGAAAAAAAATCATGTTTTTGTGTTGCCATTTTCTTAGAGACATATTTTTTAAATTTTTGTAACTATGCTCTTGTGCAAGGGCTTGTTTTTTTACGGAATGAGGTGATGTTTTTATTGCTACCATTTTGGGCTACATACAACTTTTTGATTGATTATGTTTGATATTGATATATTATGTTTTTTGGGAGGTGAGGTGACTAAGAAAAGCTGTTTTCGCGTAATTTTTATGTTTTTTTTACATTGTCCACTTGATGAGGTAGATCATGTAATATTTTTATATCACGGACACGGCAATAAAAAATATGTGTATTTTATTTATTTTTTCTATTTTTAACATTTTTTAAATGACTTAATTGGGGAATTTTTTTTTACATGTGAAACTTTTTTTTATTTTTTATTTTACAATTTGTGTCCCCCCATAAGGTCATGCAAGACTTTTGGGGACATTTAACTTCACTTTTTTTTTTCACCATAGATTTCAGAGATAAACCCGACCGCCCAGGACTTTTATAGTCAATGGGCGGTCCAGAAGTGGTTAAGATATCTTAATCTTACATATATTCAATATCTTTAATATACTACATTTATTAAGTTTAGATGTGAGTTTTAGGTGTCAAATAATTCCTGTTTGTCACAAATTTACCTGAAGGTGGACATGGTGGACATGGCTGTCAACAGTCTGTCAAGGCTTAAAAAATTCTGATTTCATAAAAAATCTGATTTCATAAAATATATAGGTTTTGGGGGTGTGCTATCTTTTCAAGTAAAGTTAAACCCTAGAATTTATAGTTTGCTACTTTTTTTTAAATTTCCAGCTTAAAAATAGATTTTTGTTCTTTCCAGTTCTGGTAATTTTATTGTATGTAAATTTAGTCCCAAGTAGTATCTATGAACCCTGCACATGTTGAATGTTTATTTTTAAGAGACACATTGTCAAAATGCCAAGCAGCAGTTTATACACACCGAGACCGTTGTGCAACCTTGCATCAAAGTATATGTTTCATAAAAATTGCATAAAAGTTTATATTAGTGGAAATCATTTGACTCATGCAGAACGTTATATGGACCATATAACGTTCTGCATGAGTCAAATGTTTTCCACTAATATAAACTTTTATGCAATTTTTATGAAACATATACTTTGATGCAAGGTTGCACAACGGTCTCGGTGTGTATAAACTGCTGCTTGGCATTTTGACAATGTGCTGGGAATATTTTCAGAAAATATATGGGTGTGGGGGGTTAGTATGATTTTTAATTTGGTAACTTAGGTTATTTTTGTACGTTTCAAAACTCAATTCAAAAAATGATCCTAGCTACCAGAGGTGCAAAGTGTCCAAACACCCCTTGCAGCAAAATGATTACATTTATAAAAGTGATACTTAATTACAGAAACTAAACAAAAAAAGAGAGTGATTACTTAAAGGGGTTGTGCCACTAGTATCTATTGATCCTCTGGATGGGTCATCAATATCTGACTCCCAGCACCTGATCAGCTGCTTGAAGAGGAAGCAGCACTCGTAGGAGCGTTGCTTCTTCTTCAAGATTATACCGTACATTTTCTGGCTTGCAGTGATGACGTAGTGTAATTACAAGTGCTTGTTCCATTCAAGTGATTTTGTCTAGGGAGCAATCATTATGAGAAACAAAATGGCCGTTGTCCTATTAGTACACACAAAACCTGTCCTAATCACACAGGATGACAAGATACTTCACAACACTGAGGAAAATAGCTGCCTCATCTTTCTCTCTGCTCTGCTTGTCAGAAATTGTGATCCTGAATACAGGTGAATCTCTGTGGGAATGGAGATGATGAGGAGACATGAGAAGAGGGTGAGGTGTGGCTAATGAGTAGCAGCATTTGTATGTAGTCTCCATTACCACAGCAACACATTACCACAGCCTGTCCTTTCTCTCTGTACTTCATGTCTCCTCATGAACTAAATTCCCCAGAGATTAAGCTAAAGTTCTTATCATCTGTATTCAGGATCATAATCTCTGACAAGATCATAATCTCTAACAAGTAGAGCAGAGGGGAGGATGAGGCAGCTCTTTACCTCAGTGTTGTGAAGTAACTTGTCCTCCTGTGTGATTAGGACAGGTTTTGTGTAATGTGAACTAATTATTTCCCCTAATGATTGCTCACCAGACTAAATGAGCCATTATAAATAATGAAAGGTATTTGAGAATATATTTAGAATGAAGTAATATTGAAGTATTTTCATTTTCAATTCCCGGAGAACCCCTTTAAGGGTAGTACACACACAGTTTATTTTTTTTTAATAACTGCAGTTTTTGTACCAGTTTTTGTAGCCAAAGCCAGAAATGGATCCAGTAGGAAGGAGAAATATGAGTCCTTCCTTCATTCATTTTAAATCCACTTTGACTCAAAAACTGCATCAAGAGCTATCACAAAAACGTCATCAAAAACGTTTAAAAAAAAACTGTACGTGGGTGTTTATTTTTTTTTTTTCCTTTTTACAGACTTGATTGTGTGAGGAACAAATCCTGGGTGGCTGTTTTTGGAGTCCTTTCTTCCGGATTAGCTGTTCTCTCCAGTTTCGGCCTCTTATTAATATGTGGAGTGCCTTTTGTCGTCACTGTTGCAAATGCTCCATTTCTTATTTTAGGTAAGTTACTGTATGATAAATAGATAAAATTGTGCCAAAAGAAAAGGTGTTTATTACACCAGAACACCTTTTCTTTTGGCACAATTTTTGGTAGTGCTGTGGAATTATTTGTTTTATATTTTTGGACTGGACCGAGTCCTAGCCGCGTGCACACCATTACTTCCTTTACCGTGCAGTGCTGCTTTCATTATTTTTTGGACTTATCTAGATAGATAGATAGATAGATAGATAGATAGATAGATAGATAGATAGATATGAAAAATGGCGGCACTACAAAAATCAAAGTTGGAGGTGCAAGCCAAAGGACTAGACACATAATCCAAAATTATAAAAATGAAAAAAGACAGCACTCACACAGAAAAAAGAATAAAAATGTCTAGGTCACAACATTTCAGCTCATCAATAGAGCCTTTCTCAGGCTGGTGTATGGATCACAAAGTGAGGTATATAAAGGCAAAATCACAAGCGTGCATGATTACATCAAATAATAAAATAAAGCAAACAATACAGGATTACACATTGTAAAGTGCTGCGTGCAGTGTAAAAATACATAATATATACCATTATCACATTTGAAGTATATACCCTTATTCACATGAAGTGTCTATAATTCAGTACTGTATAGTTACATTCAATTAATGGGAGCGTCTCTCAATAATAATACAGATGTAAAAAACAATTGTCCATGTGAAATAGATATAGTCCAGAATGACAGGGGATGACCATACTTACCACATAGAAAAGCATGTATGGAAGAGTGCCATGTATACAGTTCTAATTAGCTAACTGTGCATGCCTGTGAGTCTGAGAGGAGTAACATTGCTCGCTGGCAAATTGCGCATGTCAGACATGCACACTGAATCCATGGGATATGCAGTGGCCATATAGAATATGGAAAAAGGGAGCACTCGCGAACTTAATGCAATATTGGATGTGAGGCTCACTCCTCCATTTTGGAAAAGGAAAAAACGAAACCATAGAACATCATTGACATATATCGGAAGTGGCCCAGATCAGAATATTGATCGATGGGCACAGGTTGGAGTTCTCCCGATTCAGTTAGGCCTCGAATAGAGAATAACCCCCAAGGGGAGGTCACGCTAGGTTTGCACATCCATAGGGGTCACAAGCCTCACCACCAGAGAGGAGACCTATATCACATCACCCACAGTCATGGGCGATGCATGTCTCAGTTCCATCAGAAACCCATCATGGGGAGAAGAAATAGAAAAACGATAAAAAGTGACCATAAAGTAAAACTAATAATGGCCAAAGATTACATACAGTGACAGACAAGTCAGTTGTGCAATAAATCATATAAACGTAGGTAAGCAAATGCAGTTAACGGGTGAGTCCGTCATCACCTTCATTCTCCAGGCCATAATCTAGGAGGAAAAAGAAAGAAATTCTATACTCCATCATCCCTTGTGTGAATCCCTTTATTTTTTTTGTTTTTACTTATGCTAACATGATGCACATCCCATTTAATTACAAAAATACCCTTTTAATGAGGAAACAGGGCAGCCTTGCATTGTCCTCCACCCCAGAGAAAAAAATTAAGCTATTAAACTAGTCCACTGATAATAATTTTCCCCCAAGATCTAGTACACATAAGACCAATCCCAGCAAAACTGGGACCGATCAATAGCAGAACCAGGAAAAAAGTTTCCACCCTACACTATCAAACATCTTGATGGCATCAAGCGATATATATTGCACTCCCATCTGAATGGTGTATTTGTAGCAAAGAGAATAATTTGTTCATAATGTTCATTTTAGTCCATTTAGCAGTCATAAAGCCTGATTAGTCCCTGTGGATTAACCTAGGAACGACATTAAATAACCTTAGCACCAGGACCCGGGTGTTGCTCAAGGATATAGGAGATCAATAAGAATTTAGATCCTCACCACCCTTATCCTGTTTTGAAAACAAAATTATAATAGTCTCCTCAATAGATAGAGCTAGCGCCCCCTTAGTAAAAACTCCCAACCTTCCCATGTGGGCAAGGCAATGTATTCTGTCTCCAATAGGTCTGTTTCTATCCCTTCCGGCTGAATTACCTACAGTTTTATAGTAAACAAAACACCCCTTACAGGCAACTGAAACCCAAACTGGGTCAGCCAGTTATTTAACTCAAAAATTGACTTGATCGCCCACATATTCTTTTAATGAGTGGAGATTAGTGTCAACTTGTGTGAATTTATTCTTTGGAGGTTGACCACTAAACTTCATCCCAATGAAAAGCAACTGATACCAAACAGTGGTGAAATATTCTGTGTGTCTGTTAAATGATTTTTATTAAATTTGTAAAATAAGCATGGTAGCTGTTAATTCTTGATAAAGCAGCTCTGTCACCAGGATCAACCCTATTAAAAAAGACATACTGCCTGTAGGACTCATCATGCTGATTAAAATGATACCTTTCTTTTGTCTGTATGCTGAACGGCTGCAGAGAAATCTGCTTTTTTTATTCATATGCAAATTATCAATTGGAGCACCAGGAGGCAGGGCTGAATCCTTTGAGCACTGCTTTGTAACACCCCCTGTGCTCTGTACACCCCTCCCCTTGATTGACAGGGCTATACAGCAGGATGAGTGCATAGCTGTGTTCTAGCATCTACATATCATATACTCTATGTACTATAGCTTCACACTGAGATCTGCTCAGAAAGCTAATCTAAAAAAACACACATCTTTATGTGCAATGCTATAGCTAATTGGTAAGTTCAAGTCCCCAGAGAGACTTATGTAAAATATTTTTCAGTTTATTTTTTTTTTATTTACCCCATAATAAAAGGATATACGATAATGAATAATATATAATCATATAATAATAAGGCCTTAATATATTGAGAGTTGAGTTTTTTTCTTAGAAACCTGAAACCTATTACTGGTTTATTCACAGACAATATATGATTATAAAGAGACCCAAGAGACCGGTAATATTTATTACCTTTCTAAAAAAAAAAAAACATTATTGTGAATATGATAATTATGTAGACTTTTATTAGGGAATAAAAAATAATATCTAGGGAATAAATAACACGGGCCTCATGCGGCCCTCTGAGTCAATTACCTGTGACACTCCTCAAGGCAGTGAGTGGCAGTTTACAGCAGGCCAAGGGAGACTAGGGATTCTGTCCCTGCTGTTCAGCCTCATAGGTTTCAGGCCACTAGGCACCCTGATGCCAGAATATTTTTCCATGTCATTGCACCGTCTAAAACCTGGCACTGGAGGTTGCAATGATGTCACTGCACAGGGGTTTGCGTGTTTGAGACACCTGATATAGATAAACAATGAGCTCTTCGATGTCAATATATTTTGATATCAATTCACCCGTCTAGTGTATGAGGAGTGAGTAGGGTGAAAACACTGTCCCACTCAGTGCATACTTATTCAAGTGGTGGCATTGGCAACAAGAGTGGTCATAGTCCTCACAGTGGATAATCCTGCTCCAGAGTTTCCTCAAGCTGTGTGTACAGTGAACAAAGGGTGCAACCCTTTTTCCCCTCAGGGCACACCGTGGGTTTTTAGGGCCTCCTGCCAGGTGATGACTAGGGTGCCCTTGATGTTAGGTGGATGGGTATCAAAGTGTAAAGCAGGAGAGCAGGTGGAGGGCTGGGGGATGTTGGAGGTAATGACCAGGCCCACTTGGTTAAAACAGATAACATTCCCTTTACTGAGGATGATGGGTGTCACAGTGCAATCACAAGCAGTAAGCACAATTTTCAAGTATTTCACAAGTCAGTAGTTTTCCAGAAGGCTCTATATAGAGGATAAGTCCTTGCTCTATATTTCTGTAGTTCCCAGCTGTGGGGTGTAGTCACACAATTAAGGTATAGTCTGTCTTGGAAGTGTGGCAAGCATTTAAAGGGGTTGTCCCACGAAAAATATTCTACAGTTTTCAAACCAGCACCTGGATCTGAATACTTTTGTAATTGAATGTAATTAAATAATTGGTATAGCTACTGAGTTATTCAGTAAAACGTATCTTTGTAGCGCCACTTAATTTCTTATTTCTTTGACCTGCTCACTGAGAAGGCCGCACATGCTCAGTTTCATCTTTCTACTGCCTCCTGAGCTGTGATAGGGAGAGCTGAGACACGCCCCCTTAGCTGCATTGGAAAAGACACTCCCCCTGGGCCGTCAGCTTGATATAAATCTAGAAGAGCAATGAATAGGGAGATCTCTGGGTCTATGTGAGGTACAGGGCTGGTTCTAGCTTTGTTAGAAAGAGATTGACATGTACTATATGATGTCTACGTTTCATTTTTTACATTATTCATGGGATAACCCCTTTAACCCTCAGGTTAAAAGCAAAGTAAATGTAGGCAGAGTCAGCTGCTAAATAGAGATGAGCGAGTAGTGTTCGATCGAGCTGGTATTCGATCGAATACTATGATATTCGGCGTACTCGATTTAATTCGAGTATAACGGCGATGGCGCACCTAGAATTCGTTTCCCCTCCCACCTTCCCTGGCGCTCTTTTTCCACCAATCACCATGCAGGGGGGGTATGACAGGCACGCTGAGCACGCTGGCAGCGCGAAAACGGCGTCTACATGCATTGGCTGGAAAAACCATGTGACCTCGAATATTAAAAACTCAGCTCTTCCTGCTCGTACGCATATGCTGCGTGAACTTAGTCAGGGACAGAGGCTGGAGAAGGGAGAGACAGATTTTAGCTGTTGGATAGGCAGGAGCGTGATTAAAAGCCCTTATCAGGGCTACTACAGTGGACTTCAGTGATAGCTTACTACAATATAGACTTTACAGAGAACGGCTGCTGTATTCAGGGATAGCTGCTGGAGTAGGGACAGAGAGAGGCATTAGTGGTGTATTAGGTGCTCTGCTACATACCAAACTATATTTGGCACTACTGCTGTGTACCTTGAAAAATACAATATATAGGCCTTATAACTGGCAACTGTACTGTGCGTTCTCTTGCAAAGTAATTTCTCAATAACTGGTGTTCATACACACCGTCTGATCACTCAGTACACGGCTGTGTACCTTGAAAAATACAATATATAGGCCTTAACTGGCAACTGTACTGTGCGTTCTCTGCAAAGTAATTTCTCATAACTGTTGTTCATACACACCGTCTGATCACTCAGTACACGGCTGTGTACCTTGAAAAATACAATATATAGGCCTTAACTGGCAACTGTACTGTGCGTTCTCTTGCAAAGTAATTTCTCATAACTGTTGTTCATACACCACCTGTCTGATCACTCAGTACACCACGGCTGTGTACCTTGAAAAATACAATATATAGGCCTTACTGGCAACTGTACTGTGCGTTTCTTGCCCAAGTAATTTCATAACTGTTGTTTCAATCACACACCGTCTGATCACTCAGTAAACAACTCGCTGTGTACCTTGAAAATACAATATATAGGCGCTTAACTGGCAACTGTACTGTGCGTTCTCTTGCAGTATTTTCATAACTGTTGTTCATACACACTCGTTCTGATCACTCGTGGTACTGAAATAATATATAGGCCTTAACTGGCAACTGTTACTGTGCGTTCTCTTGCAAAGTAATTTCTCATAACTGTTGTTCATACACACCGTCTGATCACTCAGTACACGGCTGTGTACCTTGAAAAATACAATATATAGGCCTTAACTGGCAACTGTACTGTGCGTTTCTCTTGCAAAGTAATTTCTCATAACTGTTGTTCATACACACCGTCTGATCACTCAGTACACGGCTGTGTACCTTGAAAAATACAATATATAGGCCTTAACTGGCAACTGTACTGTGCGTTCTCTTGCAAAGTAATTT
This sequence comes from Rhinella marina, assembly GCA_900303285.1. NCBI lineage: Eukaryota > Metazoa > Chordata > Amphibia > Anura > Bufonidae > Rhinella > Rhinella marina. The sequence goes on along the minus strand of ONZH01023391.1, from coordinate 1,130 downwards.
CTCATAACTGTTGTTCATACACACCGTCTGATCACTCAGTACACGGCTGTGTACCTTGAAAAATACAATATATAGGCCTTAACTGCAACTGTACTGTGCGTTCTCTTGCAAAGTAATTTCTCATAACTGTTGTTCATACACACCGTCTGATCACTCAGTACACGGCTGTGTACCTTGAAAAATACAATATATAGGCCTTAACTGGCAACTGTACTGTGCGTTCTCTTGCAAAGTAATTTCTCATAACTGTTGTTCATACACACCGTCTGATCACTCAGTACACGGCTGTGTACCTTGAAAAATACAATATATAGGCCTTAACTGGCAACTGTACTGTGCGTTCTCTTGCAAAGTAATTTCTCATAACTGTTGTTCATACACACCGTCTGATCACTCAGTACACGGCTGTGTACCTTGAAAAATACAATATATAGGCCTTAAACTGGCAACTGTACTGTGCGTTCTCTTGCAAAGTAATTTCTCATAACTGTTGTTCATACACACCGTCTGATCACTCAGTACACGGCTGTGTACCTTGAAAAATACAATATATAGGCCTTAACTGGCAACTGTACTGTGCGTTCTCTTGCAAAGTAATTTCTCATAACTGTTGTTCAATACACACCGTCTGATCACTTAGTACACGTTGCTGTGTACCTTGAAAAATACAATATATAGGCCTTAACTGGCAACTGTACTGTGCGTTCTCTTGCAAAAGTAATTTCTCATAACTGTTGTTCATACACAACCCGTCTGATCACTCAAGTACACGGCTGACTGTACCTTGAAAAATACAATATATAGGCCTTAAACTGGCAACTGTACTGTGCGTTCTCTTGCAAAGTAATTTCTTCATAACTGTTGTTCATACACACCGTCTGATCACTTAGTACACGGCTGTGTACCTTGAAAAATACAATATTATAGGCCTTAACTGGCAACTGTACTGTGCGTTCTCTTGCAAAGTAATTTCTCATAACTGTTGTTCATACACACCGTCTGATCACTTACACGGCTGTGTACCTTGAAAAATACAATATTATAGGCCTTTAACTGGCAACTGTACTGTGCGTTCTCTTGCAAACTAATTTCACGGCTGTGAAGGCAAAATATTGTAAAAAAAAAAAAAA
>ONZH01023390.1:0-12100 GCA_900303285.1 Rhinella marina | reverse complement strand
ATCACCCTTCCAGTTCTTTAGCCATAGCGCCCTATGGGCAGAGTTGGATATGCCGAAATCTGGCAGCGAGTCTAACAGAATCTGCAGAAGCATCTGCAAGGAAATCTGCCGCTTTTCTTAAAGTGGGAAGGGAGGCTAAAATCTCCTCTCTGGAAACTTTACTACGAAGCTGAGAATCAAGCTCAGAAAGCCACACAACTAAGGAGCGGGCGGTACAAGTAGCAGCAACGCTAGGTCTAAAAGAAGAGGTTGAAGCCTCCCAGGCTCCCTTCAAGAAAGATTCCGCCTTCTTATCTAAAGGGTCTTTAAGCAACCCCGTGTCCTCAAAGGGTAATGCTACCTTTCTGGAGACCTTAGAAATAGCTACGTCAATCTTTGGTGCCTTGTTCCATGTCACACATTCCTCCTCTTCAAACGGATATTTCCGTTTTAGATTCTTTGACAAAAATACTTTTCTATCGGGCTTTTTCCACTCGCCTTTAATCAGCTTAGCTATATTCCTATGGACAGGGAAGGTCTTATGTTTTTTTGACTCCAAGCCCCCAAACATAATGTCCTGAATAGACGCTTGGCTCCCTATTTTCCTCTATGCCCATAGTACTTCTTATGGGCCTTCAATAATTTGTCCACATCCTCCAGTGGGGAAACCCGGACGGCCCTCCCTCGTTTTCCGCCCTCCGAGGCAGATTCAGAGGAAGATCTCTGAAATATAAACATCCTTACTTCCTCAAGGCTCAGGAACCGAGGAGGAAAGCGACGTCCAGTTGACCTTCTTGAGCGGGCTTAACGCCTTTTAGAGGCGGCTTTCTAGTTAAGGAGGAGGACAAGTTAAGTGCCTGAAGGCACTTGTAAAAAAGATGGGAGCTCTTTCCGCCACGGGTCCTCCAATACACGCGCCTGGCATAACTTTTTATCCCGATCCCGAGGAAGAGAAACCCTACATAGGGCACATTCTAAATTCCTCTTTTTAGCAATTACTTTCTTAGTTTTCCCCTGCAAATGGGATAGATAAAAAAAATATATATACACATAAGAAACTGTCTGGTTAAATATCCAGAATCACTCACCCCTTTAAGAAAAGTACCGGGAGCTGGGGTAGGAACGGTCACTTCCTCTGCTGCCTTTTCTTCCTCCATAATAGCCTCCAGGAGCCTCAGTCAGGTTCACTGTAGATAAACTGTATACAGGCAGCAGGGACCTCTAACTGCAATAGGTCCCTTTATACTGGACACGAAATGCCTTCTCCCTATCCAGCACTCCTCCGGTCACGTGGGCCCCGGCGTCTGACGTCATCACAGCGCGCTCAGCGCTGCGTTCCAAAGGACGTCCCGCCTCTTTCTTCCACTTCCTACCGCCGCTCAGGCCCAGGAGCGCTCTTCCTCCCTCCAGGACATGGCCCACAGGATTCCCCTCAGCGCCCGAGACGCTCCCTCCGGAGGCTCGCGGCGCCTCTGCAGCCACCACACTCCGGCCACGAAACTGCCGGGGTCCCGCAGGTAAGGGCTCTGGAGAGGGGGAGCTCAATCACTCAGGATACACTTGTAGCAGGCTTCCCCTCAGAGACAGGAAACCACACTGAGGTGTCTACTGAGGTGTCTATCTATGGGAGAATGAGAACCATGGTGGAACTTGCATCTTTCAGCCTCTTGTGGATATGCCATTTTAGGATCTATCTTGGATCAGCAAAAACGCTTCCATCACGATAATATAACCGTCTGCATCCATTATAAATGGATCCGGTTGTATTATCTTTAAAATAGCCAAGACGGATCCATCATGAACCCCACTGAAAGCCAATGGGGGATGGAGCCGTTTTCTATTGTGTCCAAGAAAAAAAAGATCCGTCCCCATTGACTTACATTGTGAGTCAGGACGGATCCGTCCTGTCTGATGGGGACACAACCAAATGGAATGCATTCTGTTTCTTTCAGTTTTGTCCTCATTGACAATGAATGGGGACAAAACAGAAGCGTTTTCTCTGCTATTGAGATCCTATGATGGATCTCAATAGCGGAAAGGGAAAGCGCAGTTGTGAAAGTAGCCTTACCTGCAGTCCTATGTAACACCACAGAAGACACACAGTAATAACTTTGAGTTCAAGTAATTTAGTAGTTGTTACCTGCAGTCCTATGTAATACTCTAAATGGCAATGCATAAAACAATACATCTCTGAACAGTGTAGTAGATGGTACTCTTAGCAACATCAACTGTTAGGGCAGATATACATTATTCTATAAATTGGTAATGAGGAAATACTGAGTTTCCCATGTTCAGACATCTGGACATATATCTTGGCTGTCATGGTACAGACAGTGTGCTATTGTATTCTCTTTAAGCTATGCAATTTTAAGATGGTCTCTACATCCTGGATTCGTCTACAAAGATCTACACTGAGTGCAAAGATCTACACTGAGTGCAAAGATCTACACTGAGTGCAAAGGTCTACACTGAGTGCAAAATTCTACACCATTACAGAAGGCAGCCAATGGGACATCTCCACATGAGTGTCTAGAAGAACAAAGACTATATGTGTTTAACTCTTACTGGCTTGTTGGGAAATGTCCTGCCTTTCTTCCTGTGTATATATGTTTGGTAATAAACTGAGTCAGCCCCAGACCACCTGAGAGCCCCTGACGTGAGGATGACTCCAAACTGATATTTGTGTCCGTCTTAAGTTATTGAGTGCGCACCACGTCTGTTAATTAGGACAGCCGAACTGATCTCCTACGAACCCATTGAGTTCTCCCCTCAACAGCTTGGTGCTCCAGGTGAGGCCCTCAAAAAGGAGCACCCATACCCTGATATCCGAAGGTAGTCGACATCTCCGAAATTCCTGTCTCCCGAAATTGAGGCTTGATCAACCTCCACGATCACGGTAAGTTTTTCATATACATTGTATGTGATAATTTGCCTGTGATTCGAGGGACGTGGGACAGAGGAGACTAGACTTACGGGTGTTGTGGGTGAGTCCATAGTGACCGGACTGAAGGGTGGTCTCCGCTGAGGGTCCGAACTTAGATAAAGTATATAGAAGGTCACTAAGAGGACTCAGATCAGTTGCATAGGGACCCAGACTGACAGCTCTGTGGTAACCTCAATAGGGAGTAGCCCGAGAGTTACCTTTAATAAGTAAGTGATAGGGACAGTGTAGTGAGTGACAGAGTAGTCACGGAAGGACGCGCTGAGCGGTGCTTATCACGCCCATTGAGCGAATCTCCCCAGGATCGAAGACGGCGAGGTTGCAAAGCGATTGCAATCGGGAACCTATGATTTATTATTTATGATTTATGATTTATTATTTATGATTTATGATTCATAACTTCCCTCCCTTCTTGGTGGATTGAAGATAAGGGGTTCAGATCAATAGGTGGCCATATTGATAAGGCGTCATGTTTTTGTTTAAAAAGAAGCCCAACTTTCGTGTTGGAGCTTCTAGGGCTGTCAGTCTGGTAGAACAAAGAGAAGGAAAAAGATGTGAAAAATGCAAAGGAGTTGTTTCAAGAGATAAAAGAGCCCAAGTGTCTACCATCAGAAAGGCACCTGTGTTTAGAAATAAACTGTTTAAGTTTTGTTGAACCTAATGCTATGTGTGTGTTCAAGTAGGAAAGACCTGTGACCATAGCATTAGAGGTTAGAACCGTAATGAAAGAATAAGCATTGTAACCTAGTGTGGGCCAATATGGCTAGCACTAAGAAGATATGTTGGCCATAAAGTATTGTCTGGTTGATGTGAAAGGTTGAAACTGTTTAAGAAGGTTTGAAGTAGGTTGAACAATACCCATAGCCAAATAGATGGTGGTATTGTATAAGTCTTATCCCCCAACTAGTCTGCTGTTTGTTGAAGTTTCAGGAAAGCTGGATGAATCCTTGAGAGATAAGAGTCAGGAAGGGGGGGCTGATGGCTGTGGTAGGCTGATTACATCCCCCAGCCTTAGACCAGTCTGCTCAACAAACATTCCTTAGATAACAGCAAGAGTGACTATGGAAAAGGGAGGGGTGTGAGGAGGAGGCAAGAGTTTGTAAGTGACTTAAGGTATAGAAATGTTCCTTTGTTGCTTGTTGCTGCAGATTGGTTATATATCTGACACAGAAGAGTGAAGATCAATTAATAACTTTTCTTTTTTCTCTTCCTAGCAGCTTATAAATGTGCAAGAGCCAAGACAATAGTTTATGTGCACACTGTGGTGTGCTTGTGTGTCTGTCCAATAACAATGTGTTGTAGTAGTGAACAAACGAAGAAAATGGTATTACTTGCCAGCTATTGATTCACTTAATGTATGTTTCTTTGTTACCCCCCTCCCCAACAGGATGGTTTCCTGTGAGTGTATCTGTATTCAGGAAAGCTGTGTGGATGGGAGTCGACTCATTCAGTGGAATGTGAATGCATGCAGCTTGAGGTTGTAGTTGTGTGGAATATGTTTGAAGGTGTGAAGACTGATGGATGCTCAGCAGAACTATGTGTGAAATGTGTATGGAGTATAATGCGCATTGGGGATTTTTATTTTATTTTATTATTTTTTTTCTTGGGATATTTTTTGGTACCAAATGTTTTTGATTGAGCTCTACATTTTTTTCCAATGGGCCCTTTATGTGTTCATGGCTGTATTGTCAGATCTGTTTGTTTCAATGTTTGTGGTTACTTGTTATATGTTAACTGTACTCCTAACATCAGAGATCTGTCCTCATGGACAGTTGAGACAAGACTAATAGAAAGAGGGAGGATCACACCGTCCGACCAGAAGGGGTGGACTTTCATGATTTAGGGGGGAGGACAGGGTGGACATCCCAGACACAAAGACATCCTTTGTGCCCACCCCCTCTTCCCCCATGACAGACAAGTCCTGTGTTGATTCAAGATTCAACAGTCCATTCATTTCCATATCCAGGAAAGCTGGGTACTTCTACAAAATGTGCAAAATACACAAAACAATACATTAAGTTAACACCAAACAGCATTGGGTATCTCAAGAAGGGTTATGACTACACTGATATTGATGGGGTTGTGTTTTATTTGGTCTAAAAGGTTTTACACTGCAAAAACTAATATCCATGCATTGCTATTGTTTAATGTGCAGTACTGTGTGTACTTAAGATCAAGTTTAGAGTTTCAGAAAAGTTTATTTTCTTTGGCAGAGGACCACTGTGGTATCATTGGTAAGAGTTATTTACATACAGTGTTGGACTGACAAAAGTTCTAAGGACATTTGTTTTATTTGATGCAGAGGTGGAGAGAAAACCACCTCATCAACGGCTTTTTCTAATATGAACTGAGTTTTTGAATTTACATTTTCTTGATTGTGTGGGACTGTTCCAGTACATCTTACATGTGTGCAGCGAAAAAGAGCCAGGACTGGCAACCTCAGAAAAGTCCAGGGGCTGCTACGTCAAGTCAACAAGGTGTGGTAAGAGACAGTTTTCAGTGACCTGACTGTCACCGAGCAAGGACAGGCTTCAACCACTGGTCTGCTATGCTGATGCAATGATCTGCAGACCAGTGAGGGGGGAGGTCCTTGGGTCAAAGCTCCTCCCACAGACAAGGTAATGGACTGTCTATCACCCACTGATAAGAGGCTCTAAGATCTGCACCGACATCTACACCTGCAAACCCCTTCACATACATAAGGAGGGGTCATAGACTGAAATTTATAATAACAAACATCAAGAAATGGACATTTGACTTTATACCAGAGACTTTGTTATCCAAGAAGATCAGAAGTGAAGAAGACCTCAGTGAGATACTTCTTGTTAGTCCAACACACAGTTTTTTATTTTTGTTCTTTTTTTAGGAATCCAATGGTCCTGTAGTTTTCTGTCAAATGATTAGGCTATACATGTAGAAGAGGTTCTGTTATTGGATGGTAAAAATGAATGAATGTGGAAGAACCAGGGGTGGAGTGTATTGTAAGGGTATGAAGTGGGTTAGAGAGAGACCCGTCCTCCAATTGTGCTGATAAGACCATATTCCTGAGTGATCTCAGAGACATGAGTGATGCACACTGGAGGAGGGGCTAACAGGTTACAACTCTGCTATATACCATGTCTCAACAGACTCCACCGGGCCTCCATCTAGGTAAGATAATTCCCTGTGATTTTCCTGTGCACGCCAGTCGTAGGAGACAAGAAACCAAAGTTCCAGGAGGGAGTTTTGACTCCTAAGTGTATATTGATGCCATAGGTGTGCCAAGGGGGGATCCAAACGAATTCAAAGCCAGAGACCAAGTAGCTGCAGGATGGGGATCTCTGATATCCATGGTTACCGTGAATAAAAACGTCAACTGGGTTACTCAGAACATTACCAAGTTACAAACCAAAATACCTAGCGTAAGGGAAAGATGGTTACCAAAACCCAGAAAAGTCCAGGTACAAAGGGTGGTAACCCACAAGGGGTTGCTGGTCTCAAACTGGTGAAGATTCCCAACCCCCTCTTCCCCCTGGGTGATGGTAACTTGTAGGAAGGGGAAGTGTATGAACATGTGAAAACGTCAGTATTTAGGGGGGATTGTTAGGGCAGATATACATTATTCTATAAATTGGTAATGAGGAAATACTGAGTTTCCCATGTTCAGACATCTGGACATATATCTTGGCTGTCATGGTACAGACAGTGTGCTATTGTATTCTCTTTAAGCTATGCAATTTTAAGATGGTCTCTACATCCTGGATTCGTCTGCAAAGATCTACACTGAGTGCAAAGATCTACACTGAGTGCAAAGATCTACACTGAGTGCAAAGGTCTACACTGAGTGCAAAATTCTACACCATTACAGAAGGCAGCCAATGGGACATCTCCACATGAGTGTCTAGAAGAACAAAGACTATATGTGTTTAACTCTTACTGGCTTGTTGGGAAATGTCCTGCCTTTCTTCCTGTGTATATATGTTTGGTAATAAACTGAGTCAGCCCCAGACCACCTGAGAGCCCCTGACGTGAGGATGACTCCAAACTGATATTTGTGTCCGTCTTGAGTTATTGAGTGCGCACCACGTCTGTTAATTAGGACAGCCGAACTGATCTCCTACGAACCCATTGAGTTCTCCCCTCAACACAACAAGGACTGTCTTCTCTTAGCTCCATTTCATCTCCCTCTTGAAGTTCTATTTGGTGGCAGGCTGGTCTGTGCAGCAGCAGGTACCTGTTCTCTGGAATCCAAACCACCTTTATGTACTGCTGCAGTAGAGGACCCAGGAGACATAATCCTCCTGTATGGACAACTCTATAGTTGTGGCAGGCTAGGTGCAGTCCTGTCCCTGAGTCAACTAAAATGCTAGTATATGACCTCGTCTCTGTTGGAGATACAACAACTGCAGCTTAGTCTGTGGCTGAATTGACTTCTGCTAGATTGACTGCAGTTTATTGTTGTGACACTAGATGTCGCTGTTACTAATGCTAACTTGTAGTCTCTGCATTTCTATGATTTGTTTCCTGTACATTGATGTGAACTCACTGATTTTTTTATTTTTTTTTTCCGGTCTATGCCATTCAGCATGTAAGGTGACCCTCAGTTATTGCAGGCATGTTCTAATAAACCCAGTTCCTGTTACTCCACAATGTCTGATCTAAACTGACTCTGCTACACCCAGAACCATACTCTGCAACAGGTTATGGGCCCAGTGACCGGATAAAGCCCAGTGACCAGGCAAGGCCCAGGCAGAACAAAGCCCTGAACGGGAGAAAGTGTGGCCGATGTGGAGATCGACATAAGGAAGCTTTCCAGAGACATCTCCTGTAAACAAGTAAGACTGTTCATATATAAAGGAGGGAGAATGGCCGAAAACTCAGAGGGTAAACTCTCATTGGCCAAGCTGAACAATGACAATTATCAGCTATGGAAGTTTAACGTAGAAATGCTATTATCCAGAGATGACTTGTGGGCGGTTATCACTACAGAGAGGCCACAGGACAATGATCAGGACTGGGACAAGAAAAACAGACAGGCACGGGCCACCATAAGCTTACTAGTGGAGGATGATCAGCTTATTCACATACGCCACGAGGGCACAGCGAAAGGCATGTGGGATATACTGAAAAGACTGCATGAAAGATCCAGTTTCTGCTGCGGAAACTTTACAAAATGAGGCTTAGCAGAGAACAGACATGCAGGAGCATATAAACGCCATGCTGGAAGTGATTGCACAACTCAGATCAATCGGGGAGAATATAACGGTCAGTCACGCCGCAGACATGTTGTTGTGCAGTTTACCTGACACATATACTGCACTGATCAATGCGCTGGAGACACGGCCTGAGACAGATCTGACACTAGCATTTGTAAAAACCAGGCTCATAGATGAGTATTAGAAAAGAAAGAAATTAGTGCATGACTCCACAGAAACCGACACCAGAACTGCTCTTAAAGCTACAGACACACGGTTATACAGGAAGGAGACCAGGGCGTGGTTTAGATGCCATAAACGGGGACACAAAGAAAGAGCATGATCAATGGGAAGGAAACTGGAATGCCACATTTAAAGTGACAGGCAACCATAGATGTCAAGTCTGGTGCATCGACTCGGGGCAACCAGACACATGGCTAGTGAGAGAAGTTTTTTCACAGAACTAGATCTGAATAACAAAGAAACTATTTACCTTGCAGATGGTAATAAAATACATGCAGAAGGATATGGGCATGGAACCCTGGTATTCCCACCTGCTAAATGTCTGCTTATATTTATAATGCCCTAATATTACAATAAGTAATATATGTTAATTATAGAAAAATTACTGTTCTCTAGATCTCCCTGTATAAATAGGCAGTGTCCATAACACATGCCTCAGGCCGTCGTCCATAGTTATGGCCACCGCCGAGGCCCTCCTGGCCGCGCTTGCGCAGAATGCAGCCGCTCTGAGCGACTAGAACCGTGAACGCGCCTTGCCGGAGCATGCGCAGAAGCATATCTTCCGTCCTCGGGTAAAATCTTACATGGACATGCGCAGAAGCGCTTTGTTCATTCACCTCAGGGAGGGCTTTTGATCCGGCGATTCATCTGCTCCGGACTTTCTCAAGCATTTGAAGCTGTGGGCGCAAAATATTACGTTTTATTACCTGACAGCTGGCATAATAAAAAAAATTCAAAGATATACCGATTTTGTATGTATCTAGTAAGCTGAAAAAAGATCAAATGTTAATGTCAAGCAATAATGTATTATCATTGAAGTCTGTGATAAACTTTTGTGGTTAAAAAAAAAAACTACAAAATTTAGTGATAAATATATACATTTATATTGTTAATGACAATAATCTATATATACATAAAGTATGTTAATATAAATAAATTTTTTCTTTTTCTGACAATACATTTAGTTATGAGTTTAGGGAATGGAAGTCCAGGTAGTGGACCTTTAGGGCTTGTTCATACATAATTTATTTCATCAGTTATTTCTCAGTTAGGGCCCATTCAGACGGCTGTAATAATGCGGACCCGCAATACTACGGCTGCCGCCTGGCGTGTGTTCCGCAGCGCTGCGGAACACAAGGCTGGGTGCCCCATTCAAAATGCCTATAATTGTATGTTCATGCGGACAAGTATAGGACAAGATTTATATTTTTATGCGGAGCCGCGGCACGGAGCTGCTGTCCGCTCCCATAGAGGTGAATGGAGCCGCATCTATTTCGCAATATTACGGAATAGATACGGCCCCATTCATACGGTCGTGTGAATGGGGCCTTATTGTGAGCTAAAACCAGGAGTGGAGGCTCCACAGACATAAGGTATAATGAAAAGATCTGCACCTATTCTGTGTTTTTGACTCACACCTGGTTTTGGCTCACAATAACTGATGGAAATAACTGATCAAAAAACTGAAGTGTGAAAAAGGCCTAATTCCGTTCCGCAAAAATATAGAACATGTCCTATTATTGTCCGCATTATGGACAAGGATAGGACTGTTCTATTAGAGGCCTGCTGTTCCATTCCCAAAAATACTGAATGTACATGGACGTCATCTGTATTTTTTGTGGATCCGTTTTTGCAGACCGCAAAATACATACGGTCGTGTAAACAAGCCCTAAGGCGCCATAAACCCGCAAAAATCCCATAGAAATGAATGGGGCAGTTAGTTGTAATTACACCTACTGACCACTACCCATTTTACGGTCAGCATGTAAACATTGAAGAGGAGGCAGCGCTTGCATGGCGATCGGCGGGGGTGCCGGGTGTCAGACCCTCGCCGATCTGATATTGATGACCTATCCTGAGGATAGGTCATCAATAAATATAACTTGGAGAACCCCTTTAAACCAAAGTACATTTTTTTAACTCAGTTTTATTTAAAAAAAATTAGCTGCTATAATATATTAACGCAGCCACTGAGATGTACAGTGATGTTGAGTGGTGTAATTTCTGCTCCTTGTCAATACACCAAGTAAAAATAAATCCAGTTTGTGGCAAATCATTGTTTCAATAAGGCCTCATGCACATGACCTTATGTATTTAGCAGTCATCAAAAAAAGGATCCACCATGACATCCACGTGCTTCTGGTAGGCAGAATAAAACTACAGCATGCAGTATATTTTCTGGCCCGCCTTTCTGCATGTTTTCTGTGTTGTGGCTGGACCTCGTTATAGTGAATGGTAGGGATGAGCGAACCGAACCGCAACGAACCAGATTCGTTACGAACTTTGCCAAAAGTTCGGTTCGTCACCGAACCGAACTTTGAGAAAGTTTGTAATGAATCTGGTTAAAATAACAACGGCGACGCAAAACTGTACTTTTTTCACAGAATAGACCAGGATACAAGAGATTATTACTTAATCCCTTGTATCTTGGTTTTCTGTGAAAATCAAGATGTGTGACGTCATCCCACAGCCCCTGAAGTGCCTGAGCGTGCCAACAGCTCGTCAGTGCGTCGCCAGACTTCACAGGGAGAGGAGCTCCATATTAGATAGAGAGGGAAAAGAGATAGATAGCCAAACAACTAAATAGATACAGGGAGAGATAGAGAAGGAATAGAAAGGGTTAGTGAGAGAGGAAGAGAAAGAACCAAATAGCAAGATCCAGGGAAAGCTAGATATAGAAGATAAGGTGATAGATAGGGAAAGAGGCTGAGAAATCAAGAGATAGGTAGAGATAGGGAGAGATAGGCATCTAAATAAAAAAAATAGTGAGATCTAAGGAGAGATAGGGAGATAAAAAAGAAATAGGGAGAGAAAAGTGAGAAAAGAGTCAGGACATGTAGCATTGAACCAGCTCCTGTCCCGTGACCGAGAGTACACGCTACACATTGCTGCTCTGCTGGGTGCCGTCAACCCCGTTTAGCCGCAACAAAAAAAGTTTAAAAAAAAGTAAAAAAAAAAAGTAAAAAAAGTTATAAAAAAATAAATAAAGTTTAAAGAAGTTAAAAAAATACAAAATATTTCAAAAAAATAAATTAAAAAAGTTTCTTTCTCATAAGCTGTTATAGGTGAAGTAACCTATAGCAGCAAAACTTGTTCAAGCCCTCCATAGAGTGTGACGCTAAGTCAGCGCCCCACAGCAATCCGTGACTGAGTCCATGGGCAGACGTCAGGTCTATTCCAGCAGCCATCCGATGGCCCAGAAACTGACCGGACACCTGGTTAAGCTGCTGGTGCTTCAGTCCCTGCCCTTCAACCTTGTGGACTCCCAGCCTTACCCATTTCTGCTTTGCTGGGTGCCGTCAACCCACAAAGCATCACTCATTTAAACTTTGTGCCTTCCGGCCAATAACTCACTTATCACCAATACAGGTGTAAAGCTCTCTAAGGTGAAGTAACCTATAGAAGCCTTTTTTTTTTATTCTCATTCATTTTCCCCCACCAAATAAATATGTCCAAGCTTCCTAGTTCCAGCACTTCCCAGGCAGGAGTCAACAGCAGGCGGTGAGGGTAGGAGAAGTGGCAGCACCAGGCCCGGTGGCAGCCGGGTAACAGGTGTGGCAGCAGGGTGCAGCTACCCCTGACGCCCACTGTCATGTAAGAACCACACAGCCAGCGGTTCTAGATTGGCTTACCCAATCCTCCTGTTCCATCGCCCAAAGCTCCAAACGAGGAGTCAAGCATCGGCTGGATCATCCGACACACCTTACATGGACGGTCAACGAGAGTCCTTTGCCGTCCCTGTTATTAGAATGACACTCACTTT
>ONZH01023389.1:0-67221 GCA_900303285.1 Rhinella marina | reverse complement strand
GACAGTATTATCTATTAAGGGATATACAGTAATACTGTATATACAGGGATGGACAGTGATCCTGTATACACAGTGATGGACAGTAATTATCTATACACAGGGATATACAGTAATTACTGTACATACAGGGATGGACAGTAATACTGTATTCACATGGATGGACAGTAATACTATATACACAGGGATGGACAGTAATACTGTATACACAGATTGACAGTAATACTGTATATACAGGGATTGACAGTAATACTGTATACATATGGATGGACAGTAATAACTGTATTACAGAGGGATGGGACAGTAATACTGTATACACAGGCCATGGGACAGTAATACTGTTATACAGGATGGACAGTAATTACTGTATACACAGAGATGGACAGTGATACTGTATACACAGCCATTGGACAGTAATACTGTATACATATGGATGGACAGTAATACTGTATATACAGGGATGGACAGTAATACTGTATAAACAGCGATGGACAGTAATACTGTATATACTGGGATGGACAATAATACTGTATACACAGGGATGGGACAGTTAGATTGTTACACAGGATGGACAGTAATACTGTATACACAGGGATGGGACAGTAATACTATATACCCAGGGATGGACAGTAATACTGTATACACAGGGATGGACAGTTAATACTGTATACACAGAGATGGACAGTGATACTGTATATACAGGGATTGACAGTAATACTGTATACATTATGGATGGACAGTAATACTGTATACAGAGGGATGGACAGTAATACTGTATACAGAGGGATGGACAGTAATACTGTATACACAGCCATGGACAGTAATACTGTATACATATGGATGGACAGTAATACTGTATACACAGGGATGGACAGTAATACTGTATACCCAGGGATGGACAGTGATACTGTATATACAGGGATGGACAGTAATACTGTATACACAGGGATGGACAGTTATATTGTATACACAGAGATGGACAGTGATACTGTATATACAGGGATTGACAGTAATACTGTATTCATATGGATGGACAGTAATACTGTATACAGAGGCATGGACAGTAATACTGTATACACAGCCATGGACAGTAATACTGTATATACAGGGATGGACAGTGATACTGTATATACAGGGATGGACAGTGATACTGTATATATAGGGATGGACAGTAATACTGTATACACAGAGATGGACAGTGATACTGTATATACAGGGATGGACAGTAATACTGTATACACAGAGATGGACAGTGATACTGTATATACAGGGATTGACAGTAATACTGTATTCATATGGATGGACAGTAATACTGTATACAGAGGCATGGTCAGTAATACTGTATACACAGCCATGGACAGTAATACTGTATGCATATGGATGGACAGTAATACTGTATATACAGGGATGGACAGTAATACTGTACACAGGGATGGGCAATGATACTGTAGATACAGGGATGGACAGTAATTATCTATACACAGGGATATACAGTAATACTGTATATACAGAGATGGACAGTAATACTGTATTCACAGGGATGGACAGTAATTATCTTTACACAGGGATATACAGTAATACTGTACATACAGGGATGGACAGTAATACTGTATTCACATGGATGGACAGTAATACTATATACACAGGGATGGACAGTAATACTGTATACACAGGGATTGACAGTAATACTGTATACACAGAGATGGACAGTGATACTGTATATACAGGGATTGACAGTAATACGGTATACATATGGATGGACAGTAATACTGTATACAGAGGGATGGACAGTAATACTGTATACACAGCCATGGACAGTAATACTGTATATACAGGGATGGACAGTAATACTGTATACACAGAGATGGACAGTGATACTGTATACACAGCCATGGACAGTAATACTGTATACATATGGATGGACAGTAATACTGTATAAACAGCGATGGACAGTAATACTGTATATACTGGGATGGACAATAATACTGTATACACAGGGATGGACAGTTATATTGTTTACACAGGGATGGACAGTAATACTGTATACACAGGGATGGACAGTAATACTATATACCCAGGGATGGACAGTAATACTGTATACACAGGGATGGACAGTAATACTGTATACACAGAGATGGACAGTGATACTGTATATACAGGGATTGACAGTAATACTGTATACATATGGATGGACAGTAATACTGTATACAGAGGCATGGACAGTAATACTGTATACACAGGGATGGACAGTAATACTGTATACAGAGGGATGGACAGTAATACTGTATACACAGCCATGGACAGTAATACTGTATACATATGGATGGACAGTAATACTGTATACACAGGGATGGACAGTAATACTGTATACCCAGGGATGGACAGTGATACTGTATATACAGGGATGGACAGTAATACTGTATACACAGGGATGGACAGTTATATTGTATACACAGAGATGGACAGTGATACTGTATATACAGGGATTGACAGTAATACTGTATTCATATGGATGGACAGTAATACTGTATACAGAGGCATGGACAGTAATACTGTATACACAGCCATGGACAGTAATACTGTATATACAGGGATGGACAGTGATACTGTATATACAGGGATGGACAGTGATACTGTATATATAGGGATGGACAGTAATACTGTATACACAGAGATGGACAGTAATACTGTATACACAGAGATGGACAGTGATACTGTATATACAGGGATGGACAGTAATACTGTATACACAGAGATGGACAGTGATACTGTATATACAGGGATTGACAGTAATACTGTATTCATATGGATGGACAGTAATACTGTATACACAGCCATGGACAGTAATACTGTATGCATATGGATGGACAGTAATACTATATATACAGGGATGGACAGTAATACTGTACACAGGGATGGGCAATGATACTGTAGATACAGGGATGGACAGTAATTATCTATACACAGGGATATACAGTAATACTGTATATACAGAGATGGACAGTAATACTGTATTCACAGGGATGGACAGTAATTATCTTTACACAGGGATATACAGTAATACTGTATATACAGGGATGGACAGTGATCCTGTATACACAGTGATGGACAGTAATTATCTATACACAGGGATATACAGTAATACTGTACATACAGGGATGGACAGTAATACTGTATTCACATGGATGGACAGTAATACTGTATACACAGAGATGGACAGTGATACTGTATATACAGGGATTGACAGTAATACTGTATACATATGGATGGACAGTAATACTGTATACAGAGGGATGGACAGTAATACTGTATACACAGCCATGGACAGTAATACTGTATATACAGGGATGGACAGTGATACTGTATACACAGCCATGGACAGTAATACTGTATACATATGGATGGACAGTAATACTGTATATACAGTTATGGACAGTAATACTGTATAAACAGCGATGGACAGTAATACTGTATACACAGAGATGGACAGTGATACTGTATATACAGGGATGGACAGTAATACTGTATTCATATGGATGGACAGTAATACTGTATACACAGGGATGGACAGTAATACTGTATACACAGAGATGGACAGTGATACTGTATATACAGGGATGGACAGTAATACTGTATTCATATGGATGGACAGTAATACTATATACACAGGGATGGACAGTAATACTATATACACAGGGATGGACAGTAATACTGTATACACAGTGAAGTTCAGTAATACTGTATACACAGGGATGGACAGTAATAATGTATAAACAGCGATGGACAGTAATACTGTATATACAGGGATGGACAGTAATACTGTATACACAGAGATGGACAGTGATACTGTATATACAGGGATTGACAGTAATACTGTATACATATGGATGGACAGTAATACTGTATACACAGCCATGGACAGTAATACTGTATATACAGGGATGGACAGTAATACTGTATAAACAGCGATGGACAGTAATACTGTATACACAGAGATGGACAGTGATACTGTATATACAGGGATGGACAGTAATACTGTATTCATATGGATGGACAGTAATACTATATACACAGGGATGGACAGTAATACTATATACACAGGGATGGACAGTAATACTGTATACACAGTGAAGTTCAGTAATACTGTATACACAGGGATGGACAGTAATAATGTATAAACAGCGATGGACAGTAATACTGTATATACAGGGATGGACAGTAATACTGTATACACAGAGATGGACAGTGATACTGTATATACAGGGATTGACAGTAATACTGTATACATATGGATGGACAGTAATACTGTATACACAGCCATGGACAGTAATACTGTATATACAGGGATGGACAGTAATACTGTATACACAGAGATGGACAGTGATACTGTATATACAGGGATTGACAGTAATACTGTATACAGAGGGATGGACAGTAATACTGTATACACAGCCATGGATAGTAATACTGTATATACAGGGATGGACAGTAATACTGTATACATATGGATGGACAGTAATACTGTATACACAGGGATGGACAGTGATACTGTATATACAGGGATGGACAGTAATACTGTATACACAGGGATGGACAGTTATATTGTATACACAGAGATGGACAGTGATACTGTATATACAGGGATTGACAGTAATACTGTATACATATGGATGGACAGTAATACTGTATACACAGGGATGGACAGTGATACTGTATATACAGGGATGGACAGTAATACTGTATACACAGGGATGGACAGTTATATTGTATACACAGAGATGGACAGTGATACTGTATATACAGGGATTGACAGTAATACTGTATTCATATGGATGGACAGTAATACTGTATACAGAGGCATGGACAGTAATACTGTATACACAGCCATGGACAGTAATACTGTATATACAGGGATGGACAGTAATACTGTATACATATGGATGGACAGTAATACTGTATACACAGGGATGGACAGTAATACTGTATACACAGAGATGGACAGTGATACTGTATATACAGGGATGGACAGTAATACTGTATACACAGAGATGGACAGTGATACTGTATATACAGGGATTGACAGTAATACTGTATTCATATGGATGGACAGTAATACTGTATACAGAGGGATGGACAGTAATACTGTATATACAGGGATGGACAGTAATACTGTATACATAGGGATGGGCAATGATACTGTAGATACAGGGATGGACAGTAATTATCTATACACAGGGATATACAGTAATACTGTATACACAGGGATGGACAGTAATTATCTATACACAGGGATATACAGTAATACTGTATATACAGGGATGGACAGTAATACTGTATTCACAGGGATGGACAGTAATACTATATACACAGGGATGGACAGTAATACTGTATACACAGCGATGGACAGTGATACTGTATATACAGGGATTGACAGTAATACTGTATACATATGGATGGGCAGTAATACTGTATACAGAGGGATGGACAGTAATACTGTATACACAGCCATGGACAGTAATACTGTATATACAGGGATGGACAGTAATACTGTATACACAGAGATGGACAGTGATACTGTATACACAGCCATGGACAGTAATACTGTATACATATGGATGGACAGTAATACTGTATATACAGGGATGGACAGTAATACTGTATAAACAGCGATGGACAGTAATACTGTATACACAGAGATGGACAGTGATACTGTATACACACAGATGGACAGTGATACTGTATATACAGGGATTGACAGTAATACTGTATTCATATGGATGGACAGTAATACTGTATACACAGGGATGGACAGTAATACTATATACACAGGGATGGACAGTAATACTATATACGCAGAGATGGACAATAATACTGTATACACAGTGAAGTTCAGTAATACTGTATACACAGGGATGGACAGTAATACTGTATAAACAGCGATGGACAGTAATACTGTATATACAGGGATGGACAGTAATACTGTATACACAGAGATGGACAGTGATACTGTATATACAGGGATTGACAGTAATACTGTATACATATGGATGGACAGTAATACTGTATACATATGGATGGACAGTAATACTGTATACAGAGGGATGGACAGTAATACTGTATACACAGCCATGGACAGTAATACTGTATATACAGGGATGGACAGTAATACTGTATACATATGGATGGACAGTAATACTGTATACAGAGGGATGGACAGTAATACTGTATACACTGCCATGGACAGTAATACTGTATATACAGGGATGGACAGTAATACTGTATATACAGGGATGGACAGTAATACTGTATACATATGGATGGACAGTAATACTGGATACACAGGGATGGGCAATGATACTGTAGACACAGGGATGGACTGTGATACTGTATACACAGTGATGGACAGTAATTATCTATACACAGGGATATACAGTAATACTGTATATACAGGGATGGACAGTAATACTGTATTCACAGGGATGGACAGTAATACTATATACACAGGGATGGACAGTAATACTCTATACACAGGGATGGACAGTTATATTGTATACACAGGGATGGACAGTAATACTGTATATACAGGGATGGACGTTAATACTGTATACACAGAGATGGACAGTGATACTGTATACACAGGGATGGGCTGTAATACTGTATACACAGGGATTGACAGTAATACTGTCACAGTCCCCTTCCCCCCTTATTTCATTGGTGGTTTAGTGGCAGTTTCGATCGGAACCCCAGCAGTGTAATTGCGGGGCTCCGATTGGTTACCATGGCAGCCAGGACGTTACTGAAGCCCTGGCTGCCATGGTAAGCTCCCTACTGCCATGTGCACAAAACCCAGGTCAGCAGGGAGAGTGTTAAGTCCTATTCACCCTCATAGATCTCTATAAAGGTGAATAGTACAAGGAATTAAAAGATCACAGGTTCTAGCCTCTAGGGAGCTAATGGTTATTAAATAAAAAGTAAAATATTAAAATTTTAAATCGACCCCTTTCCCAATTTTACATATAAAAATACATAAACAATAAAAAAAACAACATATTACATATTGCCGCGTCCGAACAAGTATAAGCTATTAAAGTATTGAAATATATCTCCTATGGGGGAACACCGTAACAGAAAAAAGTTCGCCATTTTGGTAGTCACCTTATCCCCTTAAGAATTGGATAGGAGGACTATTCTATTATGGGCACAACCTTCCATAAAATGCGGAATCCGGCTTTTTTTAAATTTATTTTTCTTTTGCGTGATATCGAGTATGGCAATACTTTTTTATGGGACCAAAATTGTATCAAAATTTTGTTATTGTGACAACCCTAGTCATGGGGTCATAACATCATGTCAGGTCCATTAGGTCACAAAGAAATGGGATTTAGACGCTGTAAACCCTGGAGCCATGAGACCGGCACTGGATAACAGTTGCTGTGCTCCGCAAGGCTGTTGCACGGAGAAACCAGGGCTGAGATAACAGGCACTGTGCTCCGGGGGCTGCTGCGCGGAGAGGCCAGGGCTGAGATAACAGGCAATGTGCTCTGGGGGCTGCTGCACGGAGAGACCACAGCTGAGATAATAGGCACTGTGCTCAGGAGGGCTGCTGCACTGAGAGGCCAGGGCTGAGATAACAGTCACTACACTCCGGGGAGCTGCTGCGCGGAGAGGCCAGGGCTGAGATTACAGTCGCTGTGCTCCGGAGGCTGCTGCACGGAGAGACCAGAGCTGAGATAACAGTCGCTGTGCTCCGGAGGCTGCTGCACGGAGAGACCAGGGCTGAGATAACAGTCGCTGCGCTCCGGAGGCTGCTGCACGGAGAGACCAGGGCTTAGATAACAGTCACTGCGCTCCGGGGGCTGCTGCATGGAGAGACCAGGGCTGAGATAACAGTCACTACGCTCCGATATGCAGCTGCACGGAGAGGCCAGGGCTGAGATAACAGTTGCTGTGCTCCGGAGGCTGCTGCACGGAGAGACCAGGGCTGAGATAAGAGTCACTGCGCTCCAGGGGCTGCTGCGTGAAGAGGCCAGGGCTGAGATAAGAGGCACTGTGCCCCGGGGGCTGCTGCACGGAGAGACCAGGGCTGAGATAACAGTCGCTGCGCTCCGCGGGGCTGCTGCGTGAAGAGGCCAGGGCTGAGATAACAGGCACTGTGCTCTGGGGTTGCGGTAATATGGCTGCAATAGCAGACAAGAATAGGTATTTTGAACGGGGCTGCAAAGAAAAAGGGGGTCAGTCAGCACATCCCAGTGTGCTGGTCACCAGGAGTCACAGAGTGGGACTCTCATTTCAATCAGTGGTAGCCATCTGGCACCAGGAGAGGTATAGAGTGGGCTCAGCATGCATGTTGGTACCTGCATTCACTGGATTTAATGGAGGCCATTTTGGCACCAAGAATGATAAAAAGCAGAGTGGACCCAGCATGCATGTGGAACCTGAACTCCCTGAACTTTATGGTGGCCGCCCTGGCACATAACAGGTAGGAATTAATGTTAGGTTCCCGTCTTACAGAGATCACCTTGACGTTTGGCAGACGAGCCCAAATAATTTTGCACAAAATATATTTGCCAAGAATCTCAAATTTACTAAATAAGCGTAGCACACCTGAATATTTTCTATTACTATGGCAATTTTGTACTTTATTTGGTTTGCAGAGTGCTCGAGCATTGTGTTTTTTTCCATTTAGAACGGGGCGCCCGGCCGCGTGTTCCGCAAATTGCAAAACACACTCCGGGTGGCATCCGTGGTATTGCGGAGCCGCCTTTTTGCGGATCTGCAATACTACGGCCGTCTGAACGGCCCCTAAGACCCATATGGATCAAATATATAAAAATACTATTTGATCCATACTGTGTGTTACATTGTTTTGATGAGCAGAGGGCTAATTTAATTGAACTAACGGATACAGATACATCCATTCAGATGTTTTTTGATGTATGTTGCTTGATGCAAACAGATTAACGGAGGACATTAACTAAAAGGAGGACATTAATAGAAAGGAGGACATACGAGCAATACGACCTCAGCAGAACCTTTTTTACCTTTTTTACTTCTTTACTTTTCATTTCTCTTTTATATTTTTATTTTTACATATTTTTCATTCATTATATTTACCTCACATTCAGTGATTGTTGAATTATACAAACCTTCAACCCCAGGGTACCCTGGATCCATTAAGTTATCTCATTTTATAAACTCTATTCATTTAATCCATTTATTTTAATATTATATTAGTTAAGTGCTACTATTTTACGCATTCTTACTATTTCATTCAGACCGATGATTTATCTTCATGCTGCCGAGTTCTAGTGTGCCTACCATTTCAGTATTTTTCTATATTTTTCTATATTTGATTCATCTTTATACGGCAGTGGGTGTGCCAAGGTAGTGCCCCTTTTCCACTTATACTAGGAGGCTGAGCCACTGTGATTATATTATTTTTTAAATAATTTTCTAAGACTCTTATGGGAAGCATTGGTCTTTATTAAATGACCCCCAATATTTTATTTGGCTGAAAGACATGTTTATGATGCCAGTGTGCCCTTCTGACAATGTGCACTTATGATGGGCACACTCTGAACAACCCATCCAATTAAAAAATGGGGCGTTGATTTCATACGGTGATGACCTTACATAGCTCCCCTTTTTCCATTGGGTTATTTGCTTTGTCCCTGACTAACCATGTATAAACCGTAGTCTCTCAGAGGGACCATGGATCTACGCTGGGCTCTTTATACCAGCACGTGATTTATGCAGGGATCGTCCAGGAGTGTGTCATTTACCGTGATAGCTGAGCCGCGAACCGCCACTAGAATACCGCCTCAGGTCCCTTGCACCGCCTCAGGTCCCTTGCAAATCTTGAGCAGTGACTTGATGATGTCATCATGCTGTCCGGGATTTTGTATGCTATCTTCAATCAAGATGGCTGCGAATGCCTATCCACTAGCAAAGGAATAAGGTAAGTATGTTTATTAGGGTTGTTTTGCTGCCTTTTCAGGAAAAATAGACTAAACACAAGGAGCGCAAGGAGATTGGGCTTCACAGTAAATCAAATTTTTCCTGAAATTTGGGTCAAAGTCAATTTGTTTGGCTTTGACTCGCACTATGCTAGCTGTAATGTGAACACTACAGTAGTGACATAAGTAGCATTAAAAATGCTCCGTAATGTATTGAGGCAGACACTGCAGCCAGAAGATGTGTTCAATGAATACTATAAGTTAGCAGGCTAAACTGTGAAAGGGGAATACCATAAAATGATGAGGATGGTCATCATCGAGACCTGGTCCCCCTAAGTGGTGCATAAAAAAGAATGATTTCCATATTCTACTACATACTACTGTACTTTCATAGTCAACTACATGGAAGAGGAAAGAAGGGGAATGGACTTTAGTACCAGTAACTTGACCAGGTGCACCTTCAGCTTCTGGGCCACTGGATGAGTGTACGCACACTATTATATTTTTGCAATCACTTTGGTTACTGATTGCTGTCGAAACAAGTAACAAAGAGGATTAGGAGCATCAGGGGCAATAGATGACATTAAAGTCCATGGGAATGAATGACAGCTTCTTTCTGCTGACGATGAGCCCTGACAGCTGGAGAGGAGGTGCTAGCTAGTGGGAGATGCAGCAGTTCCTTTGGAGTGCTCAGGCAACTGGCTATAGTGTACAGTAACTGTACCAGTAATGTAACAGATTAAGTATGAATGTCGCAGCAGTTGAACAAGATGCAGACGGCGATATATTAGACCACTCTTTAAAACTGATACATTGTAATGAGACCACCTTTTAATACTGAAGCACAGTAATTCTATATATAAGCTAACAGATTAACTAGGATTGTGGCAGCAGGTGAACAAGATGCACACAGCGATTACATTCAGCCTGCACTGTCCCTGCAGTCTCCCTATGCTCTCCCTATGCTCACCCTACAGTGTCTAAAAACTCTCCCTAACATGTGCAGGATCCATTTTAGAAACAGAGCCATGTTTGTTACCATGAAGAGTGAGGAAATTCGGCTTTGTAGCTAATTGAACACTAATGGATAGCGTCAACTCTAGCATTGGAAGTGCATTTTGCTAAATAGGTTTCCACTAAAATTGATTATTTTCTTATCACAATTCCATATTTTCTGTTTATACTGTATGTGTGTTAATTGATTGTTTGTGTTCACCATGAATTATATCTTTGGGGGAAATTAACATCTGATTTAATTGCCATTTACTCCTGTTTGGAAAAATCATCTCCTGGGGCATATTAGCATCCTCCAGGGTTTATTATTCTGAGGAATATAAACTGTTGTTTGAAACATGATAAGTCACATTGTACCAGGTTTCATAATATCTGTCATCCGGCACTACCTCAGACACAAAGTCAAATATAGGTATGCCTTAGCAATTTCAAGAAATTAGACATTCTTTGGTTGCATGTAATTTACATGACACAAAGAAGAAATTAATTATTAGATACAACCTACCAAAGTTATCTTCACTCTTTGATTTTCATCATGATTTCTTCGAAAGAATGAAAATGGAAAAGCAAAATGAAGTAAGTTCAAAATAATTATACATATCTTTTTTTTGTTACGATGTGCTCCCCCCATCCCTGGCATTTTGGTTGGTCCTGTGTAGGTGTTCTGTAAATTCTTGCAATTCATCATAGTGCTCTGTCCTGATGTGATTATCACTCCTGACTCCATTTTTCTTCTGGATAGGGCCATGATATAGACTCTCCTATCTCCAATTTTCTCCAATCTTTTCATTTCAAGCAATCTACAACTTCCGCTGACATACTATAGGCTTCCTGTATATTACTCTGTTACCATCTACTATAGAAACAAGTGCCACTTACCACCATAGAAGGCTATTGTGGGGGACAGAACCATGGGTCCTGCACAACAATGTCTTGTATTTTATTTTAAAAACAGTAGTAGCGTAAGTAGTAGTAATAGTAGCAGCTACATAGACTGAGGACCATCAGTAAAACAAGCGCCCGCCAGATGAGGTTGTGCATAAGCCGGGACAACACTGCTGAGTGCATACAGGTCTGAATAGGAACAGACTCCAACTAGGTGCAGCTCCGCTCCAAGGACACAAGGATTCCCATAAAACTAGGATAAAAGGAAGGCAAAGGGAGTAGGGATGAGCGAACTTTTGAAAAGTTCGGTTCGGTTCGCTTCGGCGAACTTTCTTGAAGTTCGGATTCGTACGAACCGAACCTAAAACGAACCTTATACGAACGAATATACGCATATTTGAGAATCTACACTAATACGTACGCTAATGCGAACATTCCCGCACAAATAACGAACATACAGTCTAGCGTTGTCAAAGGTACGCTACTTAACTGAATATGTACGCATTTGATGTGCCGTTTTTATTTTAACCAGATTCGTCTTAAAAGTTCTTAAACGAATCTGGTTCGTTACGGTTCTGTTCGCTCGTCCGAACGAACGTTCGGACGAACGAAAATAATAACCCATCTCGGCCATTCTCCTCCCAAAAGGGTGGTTTGACACGAGGGTCACACCAGGATACAAGGGATTGTAGGAGTAATAAATAATCCCTTGTATCCTGGTCTATTCTGTGGAAAAAGTAAACTTTATTTACGAACCTGATTCATACGAACTTGACGAAAGTTCGGTTCGGGGACGAACCGAACGTTCGGTAAAGTTCGTAACGAATCTGGTTCGTTACGGTTCGGTTCGCTCATCCCTAAAAGGGAGATTCCAGAGTCAAATTAGTTGACTAATTTATTTAATTTAAAATAAAGTTCAAACAGTTCAACACATTTGAGAGTAGACCACTCTCTTCTAGAGACACAACAATGCCTGAGGAAGAGAATGCCCACTCTCGAAACACGTAGAATTGTTTGAATTTTATTTTATATGTATTTTTTTAATAAATTAATTAACCTGAGGAGGGCCATCTATTTTATTTTGATTGCCACTAATGAAACCCAGAGACTCTATGAGACTCTTTATCTTGTTAAGGCCAGTGTCATCCAGTGGTGGCATGAAGAATATATATATTAGTTTTGAGCGAGCATGTTTGGCTGAACACCGAGTGTACTCGAGCGCAATGCTCGAGTCTCTTCCCTGCACTGTAATGTTGATTTGTACGCTAATGCATACGAATTTGTACGCTAATGCGTACGCATTGTGCGCTAATGTGTACGCATTGTGCGCTAATGCGTACAAATTCAGTTAATTAGCATACTTTTACGAGTGAAAGGAGTAAAAGAGGAGAAGTTGCGATTCTGACCTTTTTCTATTAACCAGACACCCTCTTCCGAGCGGGGTGTGCCTGGTTTAGTCCCATTGACTAACATTATGCTCGGGTGCTCGGCCAGAGGTGCTCGTATGTATATATATTAGATTTATGTTTGATACATATATTTATGATATAATTTTCTTTCATTCACAGGAAGTTCTAGGGAGAAACCAGACAAAGGTTGTAGAATTTATATTATTGGGATTTCAAAATCTTGGTGTCTCCCGTATTCCATTTTTTATTCTCGTTGCTTTCCTGTATACAGCGACCGTGACTGCTAATTTGTCGATAATCCTATTAATATCATCACGTTCCAGCAGCAAAATGAACTCTCCTATGTATATTTTTCTTAGTCATCTCTCGATCTCGGATATTTTGATCAGCACAACAGTTGCTCCGAAGGCTTTGCAGGTCATTTTGCTGGGTAATACCAGCATGCCAGCTCTTGGATGTATTACTCAGTTATATTTCTTTGGGGCCTTCACCATATTAGAATGTTGTCTCCTCACTGTGATGTCTTATGATCGATATTTGGCTATTTGTAGACCATTGAGATACACGTCTATTATGAACATTAAACTTCTCAATGGTCTTATTACATACTCATGGATGGTGGGGTTCCTGCAGTCACTTATAAGCCACACATTTATCCTGCAACTAGATTTTTGTGGACCAAATGTCATTGACCATTTCTTCTGTGACATTGCTCCTCTTCTAGAACTTTCTTGCTCTGACAGAACCTTGGTAGAAATTGAAGTTTCTCTTGTGGCTTTGTTTGTTGGTCTTTTCCAGATGCTCTTTATCATCATCACTTATATCCTCATATTTTACTCCATTTTTCAAATGTCCTCAAAGGCAGGGAAGGAAAAGGCCTTCTCCACTTGTAGTTCACACCTGGCTGTTGTGTGCACATATTATGGAACACTTATCATACTCTACTTATCTCCAGCGAGAGGATATTCCTTCAGCTTAAACAAGGTGTTATCATTAATTAATAGTATGGTGACCCCAATCCTTAATCCCATTATCTATACAATGAGGAATCAGGAGATCCGAATGGCCTTCAAAGTCTTTCTATGTTAGATACAAAGACGTTAAACAAACAAAAATAATACTAAAATAAAGAGAAAAAACTTTTACTGTGATAAAATATACTACGCGAATGAGTCGAGTAGCTGTAATTATTCTGCACTGCCTTTCCAAGCAAGATGGTGCACAGGTAATCTTGAAGAAGATGCAGCATTCTCACGAGTGCCACTCACTTTTCAAACAGCTGATCAGCGGGGGATACCTAAAGTCGGACCCCCACAAATCTGATATTACTGACCTATCCTGCTGATAGGTCATCAATAGGTACCTGCTACACAACCTTTTTAGCCCTGCATGGGTGTTACGTAATAGCTGGAACGGGTGCTCATTTGCCTAACGATAGCTGGGCTCCTGCTTTATTGGCAAAACAAGGCAGTCTATAATCCTGGGTGTTTAACCCCTTATATTCCATGGCCAAAAGCAACTGAGGAACCTAAATGGCCTGCAAAGGTCTGCACTTTAAATTGTTGGACATCCTCTCATTGAGATTGCAGATGACCAATGGATTGACTAATCTGCTCCCTATTAATATAACACTTAAAGACATAATATTCTGTAAAAGACCCAGGGTTGCTTATTCTAGATTGGTCCGAGACCGCTTGCATGGAGGTTTTGGCTTGCCAGACGTTCATAATTACTACAAAGCAATCCAGCTGAAGAGATGGCTACAGATCTGTATTCCAAAATTCGGAGCCTTGGGTGCGGATATTGAGATGGCTATGCTGACTGACAGGCACTTGATAGGTCTTTGGGGCGTTCACATTCTGCAAAACACTCCTACAGGATTGACCAAAGGAGTATTTCATGTAGTACAATCTCTTCAGTCGATCATGCCATTGTTGTCTAACCCACCTCAATCTTTGCCTGCCTCACTAACGCCATTCTTATTAGAACCTTGTTCTTTAAATCCTCCTCAATTTTGGTCTGTGTTTAAACATATTTCACTCACCAAACTTCGGGAGGACCTGATTTCAGGTATTGATGTGTCCACTATGTTTTCTCGAATGGTCAGTAAAGGTAACTTCCTAGATGAAACCAAATTTAAAAGGTTCCTGCTCTATGTTACTTTCTAAATACACCACGAAAGCTGATAGCACTTGGTTTGAAAAGCTTGCAGACACAGATAAAATGCCCAGGCATGCTATATCTCTATTATATAAATCACTTTCCTCTCAAAACTCTCCGGGTGTGCCGGCTTATATTAGAATGTGGGGAAAAGATCTAGACATGAGTTTCTCAGACTCTGATATAGCGCAGATACATCTCCGTTCAATGGGTTTTCTAGGTGTGTTATTGTCCTAGAGCACTCCTACAAGACTATGATACGGTGGTATAATGACCCCTCTAAACTTACACAAATGGGTTTAAAGGGACACTATCGCAAAGAAAAAAAAATTGATATGTTTTACAACATAACAAAAGCAGGTTTTAACATAATGTATTTTTCAAATTGTGTAAATGTTTTTTTTAATTCAGTTTTCTTGCCTTACATGGGGGCTGCCATGTTGGAAGTAAAGTGTGACAGTCTGGGTTTACAACACAATGGCACCTCACTTACGGCAGGCATGTACATAGGTTTCCTCAGTCGCTGCCGACCCTATAGAGAATGAATGGAAGACGTGAGCCCGCCCCTGTGATGACACCAGTAACACACAGCCAGGTCCTCCCTCCTTGCTGCTGGGGGAAGCCCACTGTGCCTGCTCCTCACTCCTGCAGCAGCGTCCTTGTCTTCATTAGGCTGCCTGTTCTAAATTCTATGGCAGCTCACCCCAGCAGTGCAGACAATTTTTGCTGAGTGTACTGCTGGGGTGAGCGGCCCAGGACTCAGAAACAGAGTAGATGGAGGTTCTTGGGGCTGTAGGACCTTAGTGATGTAATCAGCCATGTGACTAGTGAGGGAGGAGCCTGAGGAGCAGAGATCTGTGTTTTTGTAACGAAGCCATTGTCTCATCTTATCTTGCTGAAGCAGTGATGTCACCGCTGAAGGTGTGAATTGGTGATGTCATTGGTACCACCCACTTTTTTGCAGCATGCCTACTTACAGGTTGCTCAAAGCCTCATTTGGCCAGTAGAGATCCCCATGGTGACCAAAGATGGTAAATATGGTAAAATCTAATATTTATTTATATTTCACACATTGGAATTTTTATTTATTTATTTATTATTTCTTACAAATATATAATAGATTTTTTTAGCATAAATAAAATATAGAACAGGTTTTTGTGATAGATTCCCTTTAAGTATTTCAAGCGCATGCTGGAGATGCTCTCAAGATGTTGGCACTTTGGGCCATTTATTTTGGCACTGTCCACTGATAAAATCTTATTGGTCTCAGATCGAATCCAATATTAATCACATATGCCAGACATCTATTAAGCTAACACCTGCATCAGTATTATTATGGCTACCTACCAGTAAATGGACGCCGGCAAAATCTGATCTTCCTACTCTATTAGTTCAGGCCGCTAGGCTCCTAATACCCTTGCATTGGTTAAGGGACAGCCCCCTGACCATCTCTCAGTGGCAAGATAAGGTAGACCAAATATATCTGCTGGAAGAGCTAGCAAGCTGGGCAACCAGACGCCATCCACAATTCATGAAACTCTGGTCACCTTGGAAAGTATTCCATCAATCCCCAGATATTGTCTCATCAACCACTAGCTCAACAATGCTTGAATAGAGGTGTCTTTCTGACTACAACATTACATAATTATGTTTGACCTGAGATCCTATTAATAATATATAGTTACCCTATAGATAGGTATAAACATATATACTACCTGATACATACCTTATCCAATGTGTACTATTACTCATCTTACTATAATGCTAAATCCTCTCCAAGGACTGCTGCACCTGGGACGTGGATGACAGATGCAAATACTGAACTACCTCTGATTGTAATATTTATTAGTTAAGCTTGCTTGCGTTTCTTTATTTGAGTTATTCCTTACTCTACGATATTGGGTTTAGGCTTCGGTTACTACAACCTGAGGTCTTAACAAGAATTAAGGTTTTTTCTAAACCCTCCCCTCCTCTTCTATCCTTCTCCACTTCCGTTCCTTCCTTTTCCACCATTTTCCTCCTCAACTTTCCTCTACCCCTTCCTGATACCCCTCCTGTTCCTTTTCCTATCCTCACCCTATGTTAATCTTTAACACTGGTATTACAGGGACCTGTTTACAGGTCTGAGTTACTTTATTAACATGTAATTCTATGTGACGTGACATGCCTGTGTTGTACCCTTGTTACTCTTTATGAAAAATAAAAAGAGATTTGTTAAAAAAAATAAAAAAAAGACCTAATATTCTGTGATGAAGAAGTCATTAAATCTGTGAATGTCGTTATTCTGTGGTGGTGCTATGAAAAAAATGAAAAAAGACAGGTTTATAGAAAAATAAAATAAAATGACAAGTAAGAAATAGTTTCCTAAATATCATGTTAAGGACCCTACCGACTGTCAGTAAAACAGTCAAATGCATTTGATTTCCGTTAATATTAGAAGAGTATACAGAGTATACAATCAGACAAAAGATTTGTGTCTGTAATTGTGATTTTTGCTATATAAAAATTGTAAGAAAAAATTGAGGACTGTAGCATTAAATATTGATGTGAAGTCCAAGCAGAGCCTCACTGAATGGCTGCATCCATTCCTCAATTAATTAATTAAAGGGGTTGTCGTGTTCAGAGCTGAACCCGGACATACCCAGAATTTCACCCAGGCAGCCTGCCTGACAGGAGCATCGGAGCATTTCATGCTCTGATGCTCTCCTTTGCCCTGCGCTGAATCGTGCAGGGCAAAGGCATTTTGCCCAGTGTCGGTGACGAAACGGGCTCTGCCAGGTGGAGGCTTCCCCCCCAGCAGTGAGCCCGGTGACGTCACTGGCATTTAAGGCTAGGGCAGCGATAAAGCCCGCCCATCAGAGCCGGTGACGTCACCGAACACACT
Source organism: Rhinella marina (assembly GCA_900303285.1). Lineage (NCBI taxonomy): Eukaryota > Metazoa > Chordata > Amphibia > Anura > Bufonidae > Rhinella > Rhinella marina. The sequence goes on along the minus strand of ONZH01023389.1, from coordinate 48,916 downwards.
GCTGGATGGAAGCCTCTGCCCGGCAGTGTGTGTTCCAGCACAGGGCAAGGGAGCGCATCAGTGAATGACAAGCTCCGATGCTCTTGTCAGGCTGGATGCCTGGGTGAAATCCTTGGTGTGTCTGGGTTCAGCTGTGAACCCGAACAACCCCTTTAAATCTAACTAACTAGCTGCTATACTTTCCCTAAACTGTACCTGTTCTGACCTTAAAGGGGTTGTGTCACTTCAGTAAGTGGCATTTATCATGTAGAGAAAGTTAATACAAGCCACTTACTAATGCATTGTTATTATCCATATTGTTTCCTTTGCTGGCTGGATTCATTTTTCCATCACATTATACACTGCTCGTTTCCATGGTTACAGACCACCCTGCAATCCATCAGTGGTGGCCGTGCTTGCACAACATAGTAAAAAGCACTAGCCTATGTGCACTCCCATGGTCCTGGCCATCAGAGAGGCTGATGCTTTCCTATATTGTGCAAGCACGACCACCACTGATGGATTGCAGGGTGGTCTGTAACAATAGAAATGAGCAGTGTATAACGTGATAGAAAAATGAATCCAGCCAGCAAAGGAAGCAATATGGACAATAACAATACATTAGTAAGCGTCTTGAATTAAATTTCTCTTCATGATAAATGTAACTTACTGAAGTGAGAGGACCCCTTTAAACTACCCGTATTATATGGTTAAAACTAAGCTTTCTGTGCGCTCTCTCTGCCACACATCCTGTGACAACAATGCACAAGCTCAGAATACACATGGATTTCCTGGTTGAGCTCTTATACAGTGACTATGACACATGTGCATTTTGTCTTTCCTGACAATTGAATAAAATGCAAGATATTATGGGAGAGCTCACTGGCCATGGCCTCAGCAGGGGTCAAGTGATTCTTCTTCATCACCTTCCTTGTCTTGCTATGCTGTCTTCTGATCTTTTGAACGGTATTTGCTGTCATCCTGAAGCTTTGGGAAATTAGAGGCAAATTTGATTCATTTAGAAACTATTTCCTCATCTCTAGTAGTAATCCAGGCCACAGGGACCCTGGGCTAGAGAGCCACTTCCTGTTTACTCTTCTCTCCGAGGTGGTTGGCTGCTGTGAGAGATCCCTTCAGGACCGGACCATTTTCTGTTTTTGTATTTCCATTTTTACCTCCCAGTCTTCCTGGAGCCATAACTTTTGTATTTTCCATTCACATAGACGTTAGAGGGCTTGTTTTTTGTGTGAAATGTATTTTTCTGATGACTCAATTTACTGTTGCATACAAAGTAGGTAAAAAAATAAAATTCCACCACAGTTTTATGGGTTTTGTTTTTACATTGTTCCCTATGCAGTAAAATTGACCTCTGCCCTTCATTCTTCAGGTCACTATGATTATAGCAATACCAACTTTATATAGTTCATATATAGTTCAATGTTTTTTTAAACATTTTTTTTTTTAATATATATATTTTTTTGCATTGCCCACATATCTTTTATTGTAATATCTATGGAGCTTTGTAAGGGCTCAATTTTTGCACTTTTAATTTATACCATTGAGGTGTATCAATTAATTGTAATTATGTATTTTGATCACTTTTTGTAACATTTTTAGGGGAAGGTGAAGTGACAAAAAAACCACAAAAATCAGCCATTTCTTTTTTCCTTTTCATTACACTGTTTGAAGTACTGGAAAAATACGTTTATATTTTAATAGCATGAGTGTTTTTGGACAAGCCAATGTCTATTAGTTTTTTTAGGTATAAAAATTTCACTTTGTTTCTATGGAGCCCTGTCACAGGCAGAGTCTCCATAGGAACATAGCAGTGGCACTCCTAGATCATTCAGTGGGACCGAGGCTGCTGCAGGGAATGAATGTCTCCTCACCCGCTCCAGCTCTGGGAGAGTGTGCTGACAGTTTTTGTGCTCTTAGATGCTGTGGCTATGACTAAGGGTATATATTCATCTGAAATGCTTTAGAAGGTGCGTGTACTATGTGTCATCATCACCTGTGGATTTTATGATTAAGTTCTAATAAAGTATTCCGAGCTATTTTATCCAGTGGTTGGAGGACTCTTTCCTTCATGTTGCCATATTCCTGTGTAACCCCTGCAGAACGAGCAGTGGGGATAGTGGATGCTGCTACTATCAATTATAAGCAGGGACTCACAGCAGCAAGCATTACTGCTGATCCTTCTAGGGGGGAGTGAACTGCAAATCCCATGAGCACTTGTTCCTCCCTGCAGCCAATAGCAGAGTGACGACGGGGAAAGGCTAGAGAAGGAGGAGGAACAGCATCCATCTTAGAGACAGCAGCATGGCCAGGAGATTGAAAGACTGAGAGATGTCTGCAGACAGTCCTGACAGCCGCATTAACCCTACAGCATAGCCCACACAGCTCCTATGTTTCCAGTGACGGGAAGTGGTTGGAGGGTTGACCTGATTGGCTCATTCGGGCTTTCTGTCGGCCTGAGCTGCAGAAGACAGGGAGGTGCCCTAGCATAAACAGCTGAACATCATTCTTTGTTGGTCTATGAATGAGGGTAGATGGTTCTTACAGTGGCTACCAGAAGAACGATCTTAGGGAGTCAGGGAGAGTCAGAAATCAATCAAGCTTGTACCTTTATTCTACTGCCAGGGTGAGTGAAGGGAAAGGCTAGAATTAGGAAGAAGAATTGCATGTGTGGAATAGGGAGGCAGGGAAGGTGTGAGCGAGGGAGTAAGAAGTGAAGAGTTGTGGCTGCTGTGCCTCCTAGCAGAACTTCATCTCCTGAAAACCTCAAAAGCAGCTACCGGCAAGGACATTACTTTAATTTTTTCCCTCCCCCCCCATTGTGACAGAATTTTTTTTTTTTTTTTTTGGGTGGTAGAATAAATACAAAAGTGCACATGTTTTCACCAATTAGATGATACTGTAGATGTAGCATTTGAGATCTCTGTGAAAACACCTGCTTTTATTTTTTGCCTAAAGGGTAACTAAATTTTTTTTACTGTTCTAAATAGGTCCAAAATAATTTTTGCAATATACTTTATAAATTAATAGCATGGAGAACACTTCACAGGATACTTTACAAGGTACCAATGTATTTTGCTTGAGCGATCTGTGCTCCATCCTGGGCAGTGTTCTCCACGACAGCCAGTAATCCGTACAAGCCAGGACTTTGGGTCCTTTTTTAAGATGAAAAACAGTATATGGATAGCTGTTTTGGAAGAATAAACTTTGGAAGAAAAAAACCTTACAATGTCCCTACTCTTGCCCAGCCTAAGAGCGGAACTGCCGCCCTGACAAGGGCGATCCCCCCGTCTTCTTAGCTTTCCATCTATTATCCCGATACCACTGGGGTCCAAGAAGGCAGGAGGTCGCCAGATATAGGTTTGAGAAATGTATCACTCATTTTTCACCATAGTGATATATACGTACTGTACTTTAGTCAGTCACTGGTACATCAGAACATAATATTCATAGGGCATTATACAGACAATTGTACTACTGTTGTGGTATGTACGACTTTTTGATCACTGTTATTGCTAACATGAAAAATGTGTGTTTGAGGTACAGGAGGTTCATTTTCTGGATTGTGTCCTCTCCATCAAGGGCTTTAGTAAGAGCCCTGCAAGGTTCTTGTCCAGCAGCCCTTTATAGTTGATGTTGACACATGTGAGATGGGCTTGAAGCTGTCCTAATTCAAGGTCTGTATAGTCTCAATTTATGGCCTTGTTCCTTCTTTTTTCAAAATGTTTGCCTGCAGATGTGAAGAACACTACTGGTAATCAGGAATTTCCTCTGAGACCTTTGGGTGCTGGTGGACTGGTTTTCTAAATAGTGTTATCTAATTCCACTTTTCAAGTTGCTTTATTCATTGACTCTGTCCAGGTTGTTTATCCAACACATAGTGAGACTGCATGGTACAGTATTTCATAAAATATCATCTTAGTTAGAGGTTTGGAGTTCATTTATCAACTCATATATGCCACTTTTGTGGCATATATCACTTGCAGATTTTGTTGCATGCCATTTTGCGACAAAATCTGGGACTTTTCCCTGCTCACGCCACTTTTCCAACAGGTCAAGAAAAGGGGGGGGGGGGGGCAACAGTGCAGGCCCGTTTCATTCATATTTTTCTACACCAGTTTTTGTAATTGAAAATGGCACGCTAGCTGGTATAGATTTAAGTTTGTTGTATAGTCTGCTGGAGGAAGCGCCAGACTTATGTAGAGGCCTGTGCCACCTAACTTTGGCGCTTCCTCCAGCAATACTAAGACACAAGACCGGCGTGTAAATCTCTGGTTTTAATAAATGGGCCCCTTTGTGTCCAAATTTTGGATGATCTTTTACGCCAAGCTTAAGGTAGACTCAGCATTCGCGTTTGCTTATTACTCAGAGTTTAATGGACAAAATGGACTTTTTAACCAGGCGTTAGACGTGTTCCTCGGATTTTATGCTACAGATGGATTGGATGCTGTTTGAACTAAACAAAGTCCTTGAATCCACAAAGGCTTCTCCTCTTTCCTTTTGGTTTCAATTCTCATTTTGATTCTTATTTATCCATTGACTTTAACACTCCTGAAGTAGAGTCCAATGTACAGCAAGTGAATCAGTCTTTGCTACCACCTATCAGAGTTAACCTTAACCTCAACGTGAAAGCTATTGTGGACTCCAGATGAGATAGAGAGTACCTCCAATATTAGTGCACTAGAAGGAATATGGTCCTGAGGAGAGATTATGAGTTGATTCGAGCTCTCTGAAAGCTCCCAAGTTGGTCAATGAATGTCAAACTGACCATCCTCTCAATCCTTGTCATGAGGTTATAGCGTCCTCTGATAAAGGGAACTTATTGTAACAAATAGTGTTAAAGCAAATCGAAGCTGAAGTGGAATTTGATCAGAATTTCAGGAAAAATTCAATTTGCTGTGAAGCCGAATTTCCTTGTGCTTCATGGTAGCAAACTGATTTTCCTTGAAATGGCATTGAAAATAAAAAGAATCATATTTACTTCATCCGTTTGAGTACTAAGAGGCCACTGCGGCCATCTTGCTTAAATATCCAGCGCAAAATCTTGTGCACATTGACATGTGACGTCACCATGCCGGCCGATGTGATAAGGTCATCATATATATATATATATATATATATATATATATATATATATGTTTTTTTTTTGTTTTTTTTTTTACTGAGTAACCCCTAAAATTATTTCATGTTCATCTCAGATGCCGTGATCCGCTATGAATTCGCCATCTGAGTGGTTCAATGACAGGGGACGGTGCAATCGCCATTCTTCACAAAATTATTATTATTATTATTATTATTTTTGTAACATTCGCTGGAACTGTGAAATTTTATATTTGCGAACTTCACTCATCACTAGTAACAAATTATCCTTTTTTGGCGCTAGAAGCCAAGCAAAGAAGAAGGTGAGGACTGAGGGCTGTGATAAGCTCAACAAGTCTAAATCCTGAAATGGAGCAGAGAGGCAGGTGGGGGCATGCTTTAAGAACTGCTTAGTTAGATCTGTGATCTACTTAGATCCTACCGTCCATTTTCTCAATGCCGGTTATTATTCATTACCCTGGTTTGTCTCTTTGTTCATTTTGTGAATAAACCTGTGCTTATTGCATTGACTTTTTTTTACCCAAAAACTCTTTTTACCTTTTCCCTTATTTTTGCTAAACCAGGTGGCTGAACAGGTTATTAGTAATTCCTAGTATTCTTATAGCAATTTTTTATTTTCTGTTAATATGTATATGTGTTAATTGACTGTTTGTGTTCACCATCTATGATGCCTCTAGAGGAAATTAACATCTAATTTAATGGGCATTTACATGAATCATGTTTGGCATTATCATTGTCTGGAGTCTCTTACCAGTCTCCAGGGATTATTTTACTGAAGAATATAAACTGATCTCTGAAACTCGACACCTCATTTTGTAGCAGGTTTTATATCATCTGTCATATACAAGGTGGGCCATTTATATTGCTACACCTAAATAAAATGGGAATGGTTGGTAATATTAACTTCCTGTTTGTGGCACATTAGTATATGGGAGGGGGGAAACTTTTCAAGATGGGTGGTGACCATGTCGGCCATTTTGAAGTCGGCCATTTTGGATCCAAATTTAGTTTTTTTCAATGGGAAAAGGGTCAAACTTATTGAGAATTTCACAAGAAAAACAATGGTGTGCTTGGTTGTAATGTAACTTTATTCTTTCATGAGTTATTTACAAGTTTCTGACCACTTATAAAATGTGTTCAAAGTGCTGCCCATTTTGTTGGATTGTCAATGCAACCCTCTTCTCCCACTCTTCACACACTGATAGCAACACCGCAGAAGAAATTCTAGCACAGGCTTCCAGTATCCTTAGTTTCAGGTGCTGAACATCTCGTATCTTCACAGCATAGACAATTGCCTTCAGATTACCCCAAAGATAAAAGTCTAAGGGGGTCAGATCGGGAGACATTGGTGGCCATTCAACTGGCCCACGATGACCAATCCACTTTCCAGGAAACTGTTCATCTAGGAATGCTTGGACCTGACACCCATAATGTGGTGGTGCACCATCTCACTGGAAAAACTCAGGGAATGTGCCAGCTTCAGTGCATAAAGAGGGAAACACATCATCATGTAGCAGGTGAATGGCTCCCAAGGTCTCCCGATCTGACCCCCTTAGACTTTTATCTTTGGGGTCACCTGAAGGCAATTGTCTATGCTGTGAAGATATGAGATGTTTAGCACCTGAAACTACGGATACTGGAAGCCTGTGCTAGCATTTCTTCTGCAGTGTTGCTATCAGTGTGTGAAGAGTGGGAGAAGAGGGTTGCATTGACAATCCGACACAATGGGCAGCATATTGAACACATTTGGTCAGAAACTTTTAAATAACTCATGAAAGAATAAAGTTATGTTAAAACCAAGCACACCATTGTTTTTATTGTGAAATTCTCAATAAGTTTGATGTGTCACATGGCCATCTTCCCATTGAAAAAACTAAAGTTGGACCCAAAATAGCCAACTTCAAAATGGCCGACATGGTCACCACCCATCTTGAAAAGTTTCTCCCCCTCCCCCATATACTAATGTGCCACAAACAGGAAGTTAATATCACCAACCATTCCCATTTTATTTAGGTGTATCCATAGAAATGGCCCACCCTGTATATTAGGTCAAGGTCAAATATACCCAGAAATCAGTTTAGCAATTTCAAGAAATTAACAGACTTTTTGGTCACATTAGTGATATATAACACAGTGAAAAGATGAAATACAGTATTATCATATTACTAATAACAGAGAAAGAAAAATGTTCTTCACTCTTTTATCGGCATAATGATTATGTAGATGGAATGAAAATGGAAAACCAAAATGAAGTAAGTGCAAAATAATTATCCATTGTTTCTTTTATTCATTCTATGGTTCCCCCTCCCTCCCACCTCTTTGGTTGGCCATGTGGCGGTGTTCTTTTCATTCTTGCCATTCATCATAGTGCTCTATCCTGATGTGATTATGACATGTGACTCCATTTTCTTCAGCATAGGGGCCATAGTATTGATTCTCCTATCTTCAGCATCATTCATGAGCTCATTTAATTTTGAGCACTCTGCAACCTTGAATTTTATCTGCTGCTCTGTATGTACTAAAAGTTTATGGTACATTACTCTGGTTTCATATACTATAGCAACAAGCAGGGGTGCACCTATCCTTTATGCTGCCTCAAGCGAAAACTGAAATGGCGCCCCAACCCCCCCAATGCCAATTTCTTAACCTAGCCCCTTCCCTCCAGCCCTATTTTATGTCTAATTAAAGACATAATTGGAAAACGTTACATACAGAGCTACAAAACATACAGGGTAATACAGGGCTGCATCCTGTGCCCACTGTGCTTCTCAATACTACAGATAATCCCCCTTCTGCTGCCTGAGGCAATCACCTCATCTCGCCTCATTGGTGGTGCACCCCTGGCAACAAGTACCGCTCACAACCATAGAAGGGCATTTTGAACAACAAAACTATAGGTCCTGCACAACGAATTCCAACTCTTTATTTTGATGGCCAATGGTGAGACCCAGAGACCCCATGACACTCTGCATCTCATTCAGGTTACTGTCATCCATTCATGGCATAAAGAGATCCACAAGTTCTTCACTCAGTTAATAACATCCTTTCTAATTCTGGTCTTTCTTATCAAAGATTTCTTGTCAGTAGAGTCTAGAGAACTAAAGTATCTGACGAGTACCGATTGTACTTATTTTTGCATGAATATATATACTGTATATAATTTACAGATTTCTGTTCGATATAATATTTCTAATATCATTGTCTTCCTTTCACAGAAAGAGGAAGCTCTTAGTAGAAACCAGACAACGGTTGTAGAATTTATATTATTGGGATTTCAAACTCTTGGTCTCTTCCGCATACCATTTTTTATTCTCATTGCCTTTCTGTATACAGCGACAATGACTTCAAATGTGTTGATTTTCTTGTTAATATCATCACGTTCCAGCAGCAAAATGAAGTCTCCTATGTATATTTTTCTTAGTCATCTCTCGCTCTCGGACGTTTTGATCAGCACCAATGTTGCTCCTAAGGCATTACAGGTCATTTTGTTGGGTAATACCAGCATGCCAGCTCTTGGTTGCGTTACTCAGTTAAATTTCTTTAGGGCATCTACCATTTTGGAATGTTGTCTCCTCACTGTGATGTCTTCTGATCGATATTTGGCCATTTGTAGACCATTGAGATACACGTCTGTTATGAATATTAACCTTCTTAATGGTATTATTACATACTCATGGATGGTGGGGTTCCTGCAGTCACTTTTTACCTGCACGCTTATCCTACAACTAGATTTTTGTGGCCCAAATGTCATTGATCATTTCTTCTGTGATGTTGCTCCTCTTCTAGAACTTTCTTGCTCTAACAGAACCTTGGTAGAAATTATAGTTTCTATTGGGACTGTGTTTGTTGGTGTTTTCCAGTTGACATTTATCATCATCACTTATATCCTCATATTTTACTCCATTTTTCACATGTCCTCAAAGGCTGGGAAGGAAAAGGCCCTCTCCACTTGCAGTTCACACCTGGCTGTTGTGGGAACATTTTATGGAACACTCATCGTATTGTACTTCTCTCCAGCGAGAGGATATTCCTTCGGCTTAAACAAGGTGTTGTCGTTAATTAACACTATGGTGACCCCATTCTTCAATCCCATTATTTATACTATGAGGAATCAGGAGATCAGAACGGCCCTTAAAGTTCTCCTATGCTACAAAAGCACAGAATGAAAATAAATACTAAAATACTTTTCTGTGATGAAATATACTACACATTGTACTTGATTGTGATACGTACAGTTCTTCACCCTCTACTTGAATACATAACACTTGAAGATTCCTTTACATGGAATGATGTACAAGCAGATTGCCAGGAAGGAAGTGTTCCTTCCTGACAATCTGATGATCACTAGTGGAGGAGACCAGTGCATTTACATGCAATGATCTCCTCCAACTCTTCCAGAGTATGGGGAGGAGCGATCACTGATGCCATCACTCTTCTCCATACAGACTCGTTGTTTCTGGGATGCATATTGGGTTTACACAGCTCCATCGGCTGTTGAGAAAGAAGCAGTTTTCATGCTGCACTAACAATCCAATTACCCGATGAACTAGCATTTTGTTCATTCATTGAGTAATCGGTAGTGCATTTACACTGCCAGATCATTGCTAACAAGCGTTACTATGAACACTCCTTAGCCATAATCTTTTTAATTCTCAGCCCATGTAAAGGGTCCTTAAGTCTAACACTAGTGTTGAGCAAATTAAAGCATCCAAAGTGTAATTCAATCCGAAGTTTAGGAAAAGTTTGATTTGCCTAAAATGCAAATATCCTCTCACTTAGTGGTTTCTAAAATAGCTGTTGCACATTACAAAATGAAAATAAGAAGCCCAGGAACTTGATATGACTCATAATGCCGTGCAGCCAGCCAATCCGCTGATAACCATCCCTTATAATGTCACAGCCCCATAAAAACTAAAGACATCAATCGTTTATGCGCTATGGACAGTGTTGCACAAAAGCTATTAATAGAAGAATATTGGATAGGGAGAGGGCAGGGACAATGTAGTGAGATCTTAGGAAGACTTTTTAGACACTGTAGAGAGAACATAGGGAGACTGCAGGGGCAGTTCAGGTTGAGTGTAATCTCCCTGTGCATCTTGTTGAACTGCTTTCACATTCCCAGTTTATACATGAAATTACTATGCTTCAGTATTAAAGGGAAGTGTAATATATTGACGCATTTATTTTGTTCAACTGCTGTCACATTCTGCACTGAGGAAGAAAGTGAACTACATAAACATGGTGTTGTGAAAGTCAATTTTAAGGGGGTGGGGCACTGTGAAGGTCACAGTTAAGGGTGTGAAGTGCTGTTGAGGTCACTGTTAAGGTGGGAGGGTGCTGTGAAGGTCACAGTTGAAGGGGCAGGGTTTTGTGAAGGTGACTAATAAAAGGGAGGAGTGCTATAATAGTCACAATTAAGGGGACAGGGTGCTGTGGAGGTCACTGTTAAGCGGGCAGGGTGCTGTGGAGGTCACTGTTAAGAGGGTGGGGTGCTGTGGAGCTACTGGCAAGGGGGTGGATTACTGTGGAAGTCAGAATTAAGGGGGTGGGTGCTGGGAAAGTTACATTTAAGGGGTCATAGTGCTGTGGAGATCACTGTTAAAAGGGTTTGGCTGCTGTGGAGCCTCCTAGAAACCTAGAATCCAATAAACACACAAACAAAACTTCATACTCTGCAGCACCAGGGACTTTTTCTAATACATACCAGTTACCAATAAGCAGACAGGGACTATGCCACTTTGTATATGCTCCAAAATATTTTATCTCTAAGAACTACTGATGAGTACGGTGGAGGGATGTACAATGCAGTACATAAGTGTAGCACAGATGCAGTGGAGACATATCTGCCATTCACATTTACAATAACCTTAATACAGTCAAAGGGAATTGTTTGGTGGTTAAGGTAACAAACATCTGCATGGGAGATTCCTATCAAAGGTCCCCTTGGCAGTGGAGTAAGCACTGAGAAATCTAACAGATCCATCATGGAGGTGCAGTCTCAGATCTTCAGCTGGGTGAGTTCCCCGCTGATCCATTCTGCAGTCATTGTTCTTATGCATCCTTAGAATTTAATGAACCAAAAAAGTGTGTGACCCCCTTGGATCTCAGCCTCCATTTGACATCTGTGAATTTTAGTCTTCTGGACCTCAAAGGAATGGACTGGGGACTGGCTTCTGGTCATTATGGAGCCTCACTGAATCAGTGCACACTTAGCCAACCAGGACACTTCAACTCCAATCTGAGCACGTTCGATTCAGGTCAAATTTATGTGTATCCGAAATTAATAACCCAACCTATTTGTTAGAATTGGACCCAAAATGAATTTTAAATAAATTGATTATCTCTAGTTACAAACAACTCTCTCCACAATTTGGGCTGAAGTAAGCTCCCCAGGCTGCAACAATTTTTTGGTGTGGAGGAAATGATCTTAGATTTGTCATCTGGTTGGCTTGTTAGGATCATATTTTCAGTTGTAGAGTCTCTGTTCTCTCACATTTATGGTAACCACAGCCTGGCAATGATTTCACCATTAAGGCTGGCACCCTTCCTGCCAGACAAACTACAAGAGCCTTACTTAGAACTGATGGTGCAGAATGCTAAGGCTCTCTTTGCATTCTGGCATTGATGGAAATTTGTAAGTCTCCATTTGGCATAACTATAATGGGGACTGGTGGAAATCCGGCCACAACCGAAACTAGCCTTAGCATACCGCATCCTCACTTCTAAGTAAGGCTTTTATAGTTCCCCTGGCAGGAAGTATGCCAGATAGCACTTTTGCCCACTCACCCTCAGGAAGCCTCTCTCTCTTTGCATTCCTTTCAAAGGTACCCAGACAGGCTCAGACTGGCCCACAGGGGTACAGATGAATCCCCTGGTGGGCCCCTGAGCAGGGTGGGCCCCTAGTCTCCCACCCTCTTCACAAGTGACACATAACACTGTAGACTTACTGCACTACATGCATATATTCAATGTACTGTACCTCAACCAGACTATGTTCATAAATAAAACAACTTAATAGATTATTAAAAAAAACTCCACAGTTTATTATTATGGACACAGTCAGAGCTGAGACGACTTCTAGGTATAGAGGAAATCTACCAGTGTCCTCTTCTCCCCAGTACCTACCTTTTTAAAGCTGCTGCAGGGACCCCTATAATCAATCATCTGGAAGCATCTTGCTGCTGTGTGAGCAGGTAATATTTGGATGTATCAATACGATGGGCCCCCAAAATAAATTTCACTGTGGGCTCTAGGCACCCTAGTCCAACATTGTACCCAGATAGGCTTTAAAGTTCTCTACCTTTGACATTTTTCTTATGTTATTCTGCAATAGCTGCTGGAGTGTCTGTGGTCCTGAGACACCTCATCATTTCAGATAGAACTGTCACACCTCACAAATTTCCTATCTTTTTGTCTCTATTATTCTTCAGAGGTCCATCCCTTAGGTCCTCACTACTATTGTGTCACTTCCATCTCCTATCCTCATAGATTGTAAGCTCTTTGGTTCAGGGCCCTAACTCCCCTTGTGTAACCTCTGTCTCCTCATAGAATGTAAACTCTTGTGATCAGGGCCATCACCCCTCTTGATTGAACTACAATATTTTGTCACTCAGTAATGTCTGATTATGTAAAAACAACCTTAAAAATGTAAAGCACTGTGGAATATGATGGTGCTACAAGAAATATTATTATTATTATTATTATTATTACACTGTGTGTATCACAGATTAGAAAACCTGAAATGCAGCTCTGAAAATAACGACGCTTTATTATTCTGTGTATATGTGTGTTTAATGTTTGACTCTTTGTGTTCACATTAATGATGTCTCTGGTGAAAATTAACATCTCATCTAATTGGTTTTTATGTGACTCGTCTTTGGAATATTCATCTCCTGGGTTTTTATTAGCAGCCTCCAGGGATTAATTTACTGAAGAATATAACCTGATCTCTGAAACTCGATAAGTCACACTGTATCAGGTTTTATAACATCTGTCATCTATATTATCATCTGCTGAATACCTCACAAAGCCAACCATACTGAGAAATCGGTTTAGTAATTTCAAGAAATGAACAGACTCTTAGGTCACATTAACAAATTATAACACTGTGATGATATGAAATATTCGATTGAATTTCCTAGAAAAGAGGAATTCTCTGTTAGCTTCACCATGATTCTATAGAAGGAATGAAAATGGAAAAGCAAAGTGAAGTGAGTGCATTATTATACGTACGATACATATTATTTCTACAATATACATACACAAATAATTATACATGTTATTTCTACAATATACATACACAAATAATTATACATATTATTTCTACAATATACATACACAAATAATTATACATGTTATTTCTACAATATACATACACAAATAATTATACATGTTATTTCTTTTATTCATTACAATGTCCCCCACCCCCAGCCCAGAACTCCATTATAGATTTCTGTCTTGATGCGATTATCACACTTAGCTCCATTTTTCTTCTGGATAGGAATCTAATAGTAAATATTCTCCTATCTCCATCATTCATGGTAAATTCATTTCATTTTGAACACTTTGCAACTTTGACTTTTATCTGTGGCTCTGCATATTGTATCCCAACTCCGTCTTTCTGACATACTATAGGCTTACGGTATTTTACTCTTTTACTATGTCGTGTAGCCAAAAGCTCCACTCACCACCTTAGAAGGCCATTTTGAGCATTAAAACAATGAGCCCTGCTCAAAATACTCCAACACTTTTTTGGTGGCCGCAGGTGAAACCCAATGACTCTGTTAGACTCTGCATCTCGATTCTAGCCAGTGTTATCCATTGGTGCCATCAAGAGTTCCCCTTGTTCTTCACTGAGTGAATAGTTTATAATGCCCATCTCTTTTCTTTAAGTTTTCTTGCCACTAGGACCCAGAGAACTATGTTATATTGGTCATGGAGAGGAGAATGCTTGATGGTGTTGGTGTGCAGTCATTTGAATGCTGATGACTATAGATGAACTGACTAAATGACAGAGATATATTATGATTGATATAGAGATGACCACATTTCTACATTTCTTGAAACTTCTTTTGTGTCTGATTTGGCAATTTTTTTTCCTGAATCTGGTCCAAATTTATTCTTGCTGAGTCAAATATGCTCCAATTTTCCTGAAGATTGACATATACAGTAACACTCTCTGATCTTCTAGGACTCAGATTTTAGAGAGAGAGCTTAGCTTTCTTTTCCTTTTGGAGGGAAATCTAATTTGAATCTCTCTATATACATACAGTATATTTGTTAAATAGAATTTTATTATATTTTCTCAATTAATTCCCAGGAAGTTCTTAGGAGAAACCAGACAAAGGTTGTGGAATTTATATTATTGGGATTTCAAAATCTTGGTCTCTTCCGAATACCATTTTTTATTCTCATTGCTTTCCTGTATACAGCAACTGTGACTGCAAATCTGTCGATCTTCCTGTTAATATCATCACGTTCCAGCAGCAAAATGAAGTCTCCTATGTATATTTTTCTTAGTCATCTCTCGATCTCGGATGTTTTGATCAGCACAACAGTTGCTCCTAAGGCATTACAGGTCATTTTGCTGGGTAACACCAGCATGCCTGCTCTTGGCTGCATTACTCAGTTATATTTCTTAGGGGCCTTCACCATTTTGGAATGCTCTTTACTCACTGTGATGTCTTACGATCGATATTTGGCCATTTGTAGACCATTGAGATACACGTCTGTTATGAATATTAAACTTCTCAACAGCCTAATCACATACTCATGGATGGTGGGTTTTCTGCAGCCTCTCATTACTCACGTGCTTATACTCCAACTAGAATTTTGTGGACCAAATGTCATTGACCATTTCTTCTGTGATGTTGCTCCTCTTCTAGAACTTTCTTGCTCTGACAAAACCTTGGTAGAAATTGAAATTTCTCTTGTGGCTTTGTTTATTGGTCTTTTCCAGATGCTCTTTATCGTCATCACTTATATCCTCATATTTTACTCCATTTTTCACATGTCCTCAAAGTCTGGGAAGGAAAAGGCCTTCTCCACTTGTAGTTCACATCTGGCTGTTGTGTGCACATTTTATGGAACACTTATCATACTCTACTTATCTCCAGCGAGAGGATATTCCTTCAGCTTAAACAAGATGTTATCATTAATTAACACTATGGTGACTCCATTTTTCAATCCCATTATCTATACTATAAGGAATCGTGAGATCAGAATAGCCTTCAAAGTCCTCCTATGTTACAAACAAAACAACTTTAGTTCATTAAGATTAAAATAAATACTAAAAAAAGTTTCCTATGATAAATGTATATTACAAACCGTAATTGACTATGGTAAAGAATTAGATACATTTTCACCCTCTACTTGAATACTTAGCACTTGAAAGACTGAGCCTAAACCTATAACTTTCCCTAAATTGAATTCCCTTTATTTGTTGCAAAAAAAAATAAAAAATTGTCGGACTCTATTGTCCTAAAAAAATATATCTATGTGACCTCAACTGTGTTTTCGCTGTACTTTCATTTCTACTTTTATTCTTATCTATTCTATTTTGGTTTCTTTGGTTATGATTTGAAATCTGGTCTCCACCTATGGAAAACCAAAATCACATTTCTTGTTTTACGTTTCTAAGTTTGCAGTTTTCTGTATAGAAATTGAAGTAATCCTGAACATTAATTAATCACCACTAAATTTTGAACCCCTTTAGATTAAAAATGTTTTTAGAGGTTTAATTTTCAATGCTTTTTTGGACTTGTTTTGGTTGTATTTTTTGTAGAAATTAATTATATCCACAATAGAGTTTTCAGTAAGATAGTATATCTGAGGTGCATTGATTGCCACTTAACCAGCCACCGTAGCTCTTCATCTGGGGATAGAAAATGCACCTTGTACCAACTACTGCTGTATGTACCACATGTTATGTTTTGTACTGAGTAATGAGAGACTTTTATAGTGCTACTTCTGGCCTAATCTGATACTGGTTTTGTCTGTCTGGTTTTCACCTCTTACTGTCATGCTACACTTTTTCCCATTTTGGTTTAAGGCCCTCTACTTAGTCAAGAAGGGACTGTCATCTAGTCGTGGGCCACCACTTATGACAGATTGTACAAATACGATAGGTAGGGACAGTGGTGCAGGTGAAGCACATGGCTGTGCTGTTCCCCACCCTTTTCATGAAACTATGTTTGTGATGATACTGTGGGTGCAGCAGGCCCAAAATGTGCTATGGTAAACTTGGCTTCCGCTAGTTCTGTTCGAGTATTTCCCTTCTTGCAATTTTTTTCCACCATGCTGGACAACAACAACATTGCCCAGTGCAAAATCTGCAAGAGTAAAATAAGCCGATGCAGATTTTGCACTGGGCAATGTTGTTGTTGTCCAGCATGGTGGAGAAAAATTGCAAGAAGGGAGATACTCGAACAGAACTAGTGGAAGCCAAGTTTGCCATAGCACATTTTGGGCCTGCTGCACCCACAGTATAATCAACATCACCAGTTCCCAAAGCAAATCTGCCCGTTGCAGTTCTTTATTCCTTGCTGCTCTTTACTGCCACTGCCCTCCTTCTTGGATGTTTCCTCCTCCTCAACACCCTGATCTGGCTCCCATGTCTTGTTTAACACACAATCATCATCACTTTTCCCATAATTTTTATCAGAATGTGATATATCATGGTGAGCTCCTTGACCCCACCCCTCCTTAATTCCTTAGATACGTAATTTTTATTATGCAGTTTTCCATCAAGTACAAACAATATGGACATGAAACTTCCCATGATGTAGAGTAAACAAAGAGAAATAAATCTTTCCTTTCTACTTTCTACTTTTTAATTCCCTATACCCCCCAACCCACCACCCATAACCCTGTGGAGAGACGGATGACGTGAGGTCAATAGTAATCTACTGACATCTCATCAGATTATGTATTAATATCATATGCAAGTAGGGATGCTGGTCTGCGTCTATATACGAGTAAGGGTTGTTCCAATCTTAGGAATTTCTTTTCGCTGTTAGGACAGTTTATTTCCTAGCCTGTAGAAATGATACCCAATGTTAAAATGGGAAGCAAAGATTATTGGTACGGAGCCACTTCTCCCATAGGGATGTTTATATAGAAAGACAGTTTATTTTCAAATAGACTCGAATAGGCGAAGTACCTCATTGACTCTAGATATAAATTCCACCTTAGTAGGGGATACTGGCGAGTCCAATAGCTCTCAATCAATTTTCAGGCTTGAAAAAGTAGGTGTTGGATACTAAGAGTTGTGTTATAATCCCGGGTACATGTTTGCACTTAAAATCTCACGATACATGGCCCCATTCATTCTTTCATGTACACGGATCAGTCGTCCTGGTCCCTTTGCAGAGAAACAGCCCCAAAGCATGATGTTGCCACTGCCATGCTTCACAGTAGGTATGGTGCTCTTTGGATGCAACTCAGCATTCACTCTCCTCCAAATACGATGAGTTGTGTTTCTACCAAACAGTTCTACTTTGGTTTCATCTGACCATATGACATTCTCCCAATACTCTTCTGCAACATCCAAATGCTCTTTATCAAACTTCAGACGGGCCCAGATATATACTGGCTCAAGCAGTGGGACATGCCTGGCACTGCAGGATCTGAGTCCCTGGCGGAGTAGTGTGTTACTGACGGTAGCCTTTGTTACGTTGGTCCCAGCTTTCTGCAGGTCATTCACTAGGTTCCCCCGTGTGGTTCTGGGATTTTTGCTCACAGTTCTTGTGATCATTTTGACCCCACGGGGTGAGATCTTGCGTGGAGCCCCTGATCGAGGGAGATTATCAGTGGTCTTGTATGTCTTCCATTTTCTAATTATTGCTCCCACAGTTAATTTCTACACACCAAGCTGCTTGCCTATTGCACATTCATTCTTCCCAGCCTGATGCAGGTCTACAATTTTGCTCTTTGGTCTTCACTATAGTGGAGTTTGGAGTGTGGACAGGTGTCTTTTATACTGATAACAAACAGGTGCCATTACTACAGGTAATGAGTGGAGGACAGAGGAGCCTCTTAAAGAAGAAGTTACAGGCCTGTGAGAGCCAGAAATCTTGCTTGTTTGTAGTTGACCAAATACTTATTTTCCACCATAATTTGCAAATAAATTCTTTAAAAATCAGACAATGCGATTTTCTGGATTTGTTTCTCATTTTGTCTCTCATAGTTGAGGTCTACCTATGATGTCAATTACAGACCTCTCACATCTTTTTAAGTGGGAGAACTTGCACAATTGGTGGCTGACTAAATACTTTTTTACCCACTGTATGTATCCTAGACCAAACTCAGAACCCCTTTCTAAAAACCCTCTAAACATGGGCAGTGTTTAGACAGTGTGGACAGATGGAGTTAGTATCAATTCCAATACAGAAAAAGAATAATGGTGTTATGCACACCTGAGGGATCAATAATAATTGTGAAATTATCTGTGATTCACTAACTGGCAATTGTGGTGTCAATGCCAACACTTTTTTCCATTCATCTTCTGAAATTGGACCCACCTCTTCCTCCCATTTCCACTTAACAGGGAGGGCCTCTGTTACACTATGTTGGGATCATGTTGCACAATGTTGGGATCACTCAGTACAGCTTTGTCACTGGTTAAAAAGACGTGACATTACACACTCCCTGAGAATACGTAAGGTCTGCTTGGCACAGTTTTACACCAACACCTCCTGTCCACATGGGCACAGGAAAGCACGGAGAGTGAGAGAAGGGTGGTCCAAGCTACCTTCGGCATGGCGCAACACTCGCTCACAACCCTGACAAGCTGTGAGAGCCTTTTCACTGCCTCAGTGAAACAGAGCCCTGCCAGCACGGTAGACTGCCACCAGTTCCTTACTAAATATAATCCCTGTCTGTTAACTGGATTATATCGGGTCAGAAACCAACCCAAGTAGCATATGAGCATATGAAGTTATACTGAGACACGGATGTTTGGGATTGGAGGGTCGAGATACAGAACAGAGCAAAATTAATTTATATATTTAATTGCCTTAAGGGCGCACTAGACACAACACTTTATACACACAGATATATACAATTGTCAAACGTACAAATACAGTTGATGGTACAATCAGAGTTAACAGATAAAAGTCAGTTACCTGAGATGCCGTGTTCGTGGATGCTGGTGCTATAGTCACATGGAAGGCAGTGACATGAGCAGGATTTTGAGGTCCTTCCAAACACGTTACATGGCGTGACTTCCCTTCAGAGACAGACAATGGCCTCTGGCCTGAATGGGCACTTTAACCCTTAGTCGGTCATGCCCCTTCCGCCCCTGGGAGGATCCCACTCCCCCTCCTTTTGGCCTGACAGCTAGAAATCCATAAACACATTATAGCTCCTCACCTAAAGGTCATAGTTAGATGGTTGTGAACCAGATCCATCTGGACCGCTGGCGCATTTGGAGACCAAACACAGCATTAGTATTTGGTTCCAACTAGGAGTTCTCTCTATCCCCCTTTTCTGTGTTCCACAAGCAAACTGGCAGAAGATCAGTTTCTGTCCCAGGTTCACAAAGATGTGAATGGTGTAGTCTGAGATGTGCAATTAGTTCATAATTTCTTTTGAACTGCCAGTTCCATGATGTCTAGAGAGTTGGTATGATGTAGGTGATCAGCTCAGCCCCCCACAGGGGAGTCTTCCTGTTAAATGAGCTGGCCTCCAACCTGGCTGATGGAGGTGGGCAATGTAAATACGTGGTCTACTTTGAAGCAGGGCCACCTGTGGAGCCATTTTTCTCTGTCAGCTCCTGGAGCAGGCATTAAATCATATTTCATGTTCCTCACAGCTAGAGATGAGCGAATCGAAATTGATCAAGTGGAATTCAATCTGAATTTCCAGACAAATTAGATTGGTCTTGAAGTTGAATTTCCTTGTGCTTCATGGTAACAAATCAATTTTTTTCAAAAATACAGGTAGCTGCTGCATATGTTGCAAAGTGAAAGTAAGAAGGAGGTCCCATAATGCCATGCAGACAGCCAATCAGAAGATAGCCAGCCCCTGTGATGTCACAGCCATATAAAAAGCCTCCTTCTGCCCAATCTCCCCCATTTTACAGTGAACTTAGTGCAGGGAAAGACGTTACAGGCACTAGGGACAGTGTTTTGAGAAGACTTTATTCACAAAAAAAAAAACATTGACCAGTTCAGGGACAGATTATACATAGTGTAGGGAAAGGATAGGGAGGCTTTATTCACACTATAGGGAGAGAGCAGGGACCAATAGGAGAGTGTACAGCCTGGGTAATAGGAGCTATTCTATTACACCTTGCTGCACTCATTGGGGTTACAAAAACTGATCTATTACTACAGATTTTAGGTTGTTTTAAACAGTAATTGCAGTGATTCAAACATCTGTTATTAGGGTGAAAGTGCTGTGTGATACAACCAGTTTTGGGTTGTATTTAGTTAATATATAAGTATTTTCATTCACCCTAGCTTTTGGGTGATATTGCAGTTTGAAAGAACCAGTTCTGGGGTGTATTTAGTTGATATACAACATTTATGGATCTATAGACTTTCCCAAGTCATAAATATAAATTAGCATATTGTCCGCGTTCCTCACTTATCCCTGTTGGGACACTATAATTTGTGTATGCAACCTAATTAAACATGCAAGTGGCTCAATAGCAATGGCAAAAAAAGGGGACAACCTTGTTGGGCACCTTTCTCCAATACTGTTGAATAGTTTATATCCAAAATTAAGAATGAATCTGGATCACACATCCTCATGCTATGTTTTGATCTAGTAATTGCTTCTCAGCATAATTAAACATTGCTTCTCAGCGTAATTAATGGTATACTACCCCTATGTCATATAATACACATGAGGCATTAGTATACGTTTTGATCAAAAAGCATAGGCCCACTCACCGCGCCAAGGTTGCCTCCTCGAGTGGGAACCTACTCTAAATTTGGTGCAGCGCTGCGCGGCGACCACCAGCGCCACAGCACCATACCGATAGGAGGAAAATCCCAGCAGCCAGACAGCGCCCCCGCTGCCCAGCCTAGCCACCCTGGCACTGAGCTCCACCAACCAACCAGCACAGCACCAAGGCAACAATAGCCGCCACGCAGCACCGCACCCAACCTTTCTCTGCTCTCAGGAACTCCAACTAAGAGAAAGTAGGAATTGATAAACCCTCATGCAGACACCTGCTAATTTAAAAACACCTGGGCTGGTGAATAGTCTGACACAATTTATCATCAGGCAGACTCTCTTGACTATCTTCAGTAGGTTTTTTATCTTATCTTGGAAAAATAGAAAGTTGCCCCAATAGGAAGGTACAATGAAGACAGAGACAACACCACTGAAAGGCTTGTCTGGGGATGCAAGAAGTAAGAGCAGGAGGAATGCTATGACCCTTGGCTCCAAGGCACAGTGTCAGACTAAGAAGTCACCTGCAAGTCATTCATCTTTGACTGAGAGGAGGAGTGAGCCATCAAATCCACAGTTTCATCCTCTTTCTCCTCAATGATAATGTTTCCTTTCCAAAGCCAGGGAGAACTGTGGCCTACTACTATTACTACTATTACTACTATTACTACTATTACTACTATTACTACTATTACTTCAGGCCGGATAGCTGGTGCTGCTGCTCCCCACATTCTGTCTCTGGGAGGAGAAGGCCTAGGACTTTTGTTTTGAACCTTTCCATAGTCCAGACATTTTATTTTGAAGCCTAATGTAAATTCACAATTTTCCAAAATATAAAGTCTTGGGTTTGATAGACTGTTACACAAATTATGGACAGGTATAGTAAAATTGCAACGTGTTTTCTGTAACTCACAGGAAGAGGCACAATGAAATGTCCTTCTGCTTCTAGAAACACAGTGAATTTACAATTTACTCTGGGAATAATGCAGTATCAGCACTAAGATAAGTAGTAAGATTTCTGCCTGATGTGTTAATTGCATTTAAAAAACATAGGGAGGCATTTTTTAACACCAGCAATTTAGATGCTGGTCCTAGTCCCTCTGTGCTGCCGGTAGAAGCAGGCCTCTACATAACTTTGGCACTTCCTCCAGCAGGCCGTGCAACATACTAAAATCTACGCCAGCTCCCTTGCTGGCGTAGAGTTGTCATTTTCCACACCAAAAACTGGCATCAAAAATGATAATTGTGTCACGCCAGTCTGTCCGCCCTCTTCCCCATCCATGCCACACCCACTTTTCTCGGCACTCGAAAAAAGTGTTGTGAAAGGTAAAAAGTTGCAGGTTTTGCAGCAAATAACCATTAAGAAAAAAACTGCAGCATTAGTTTCACAAAAAAGTGG
Organism: Rhinella marina; assembly: GCA_900303285.1. Classification (NCBI taxonomy): domain Eukaryota; kingdom Metazoa; phylum Chordata; class Amphibia; order Anura; family Bufonidae; genus Rhinella; species Rhinella marina. The sequence continues at coordinate 26,523 of ONZH01023389.1, read as the reverse complement.
AGAACAATTCAAAATAAATGACTCCTATATCTTCAGAAAGGGCCATTCTCTACTAAAAAAAACACATTGCAAACTTGCAATGCAATTACCCCCCCCCCTCCCAGACACACACAACAACTATGCAACAATGCAGGAAAGGCGGTAATATTTCTGTCTACGGTATAATTTGCATTTCATTTTACGGGTATAAAAATGGCATTATTGACATAAAATGCTTTTGTTATGATTCAACATGTTTAATAGCGCTGGGCAGATAAAAACAATTGTGCAATGCCATTAGGGTGCTGTTCTGGCAATACTAATATGCAGAAATGAGGCTAAAAAAACAAACAAAAAAATAACAACTTTTTCTTCAAATGAGAAATTTCAGTTAAGGGTTTGTGTGTTAAAGGGGTATTCCTGTTACCATAAATATAATTTATGTGTTAGACTAATTCATCATCAATCATTACCTCATATAATGTAAATTTCACATATTTACCGTTAAGTAGTTATAAAGTACTTTTCTTCCCCTGCTACCCACTATGTTCCTCATAAGTTACCATGGCACCGACCTGTAGTTCTGAGCCTTTGTCAGGTCAGGCATGCTCAGTGTGTTGTTACTAAGTAGAGAGGGTGTGACCAGACTGTGATATCAGGAAGCCAATCAGCAATCATCAACACTCATGAACTAGCAGAAACTCACAGCAGGAAAGCTAGGGATTGTGGGGGTTGTAGTCTGTGAGGGAAGATCAGGAGCAATGATACTCTGTGTGTTTTAGGCTCACACAGGAGCTAGACAAATGGATTGCAAGGTAAATTGAAGCTCTGGTTATATGTATAGGTATGGCTTCTAAAAAAACAAACAAAAAAATAACAACTTTTTCTTCAAATTAGAAAAATCATTTCAGGTGGCTTTCAGGTTTTGTAAAGCAGAACAGTAAGAATGAGGTTCTGCAGCTGTATTATTAAGCACTGTATCTCAGCCAATCAGCCTCTCACTCCCTCAAATTATGGTACTTTCCCTAATCAAAATCCCTAGTATTCTACACAATTATTTTGTTCTTTCCTGTCTCTACACTGTCCTTGTAGCACTAGAAGTGATGCTTGTGTCTCTGTATACTGTCTAAGACAGTTTTCTGTGAAACACTGCATAGACTCATCCACCCTCATTTACAGCCCAATACAGAATGACGTTCTGCACAGGCATCCTGTCTGCCATTCCGCTGAATGACTGACCCAGGTAGTCTGTTGGCCTATGAGCCAATCAGGGCTAGCCCTCCTTCCACTTCCTCCCAGGGTCATGTGAACATTCTTCTTCCTTCCTTGTGGTTTTGCCCAACAACATGTGCAGTTTTATTGGATTCAGCCGAAGTAAACCCGAAAAGCTACAGGTTTGTTTGGCAGAAAATATTTTGAGAAATTCAGAATGAACCCAGTTTGTTTCAGATGTAGCAGGGTTAGCACACATACTTTCTAATGCGCTAAGCAAACACCTTTAATGGCTTATTAGTGTCTTTTGTATCAAGATAACGCAATGAGAAATTTCAGTTAAGGGTTTGTGTGTTAAAGGGGTATTCCAGTTACCATAAATATAATTTATGTGTTAGACTAATTCATCATCAATCATCATTACCTCATATAATGTAAATTTCACATATTTACCGTTAAGTAGTTATAAAGTACTTTTCTTCCCCTGCTACCCACTATGTTCCTCATAAGTTACCATGGCATCGACCTGTAGTTCTGAGCCTTTGTCAGGTCAGACATGCTCAGTGTGTTGTTATCAGTTATCTGCTGATTATTACTAAGTACAGAGGGTATGACCAGACTGTGATATCAGGAAGCCAATCAGCAATCATCAACACTCATGAACTAGCAGAAACTCACAGCAGGAAAGCTAGGGATTGTGGGGGTTGTAGTCTGTGAGGGAAGATCTTGAGCCATGATACTCTGTGTGTTGCAGACTCACACAGGAGCTAGACAAATGGATTGCAAGGTAAATTGAATCTCTGGTTATATGTATAGCTATGGGTTCTGGTTGGGTCACAACTTGCAGCCTTAATGCAGTTTATCAAAAATTAAGTTACGTTACCGGAATACCCCTTTAACTATGCTACATCCGTACAAATTGATTCCCTCATCCTTATTTTGTATATATCCAACAGTGTATAGTATAGTACCACCAAAAATTGTGTATTGTTCTGCATCAATCTTTGTGAATACAACAGTACAGAGCATTTTTGGCAAATGGAATATGGGTAGAGATGAGCAAATTTCTAGAAATTAGGTGTGGGTCCAAATCTAATGAGAGAAAATTTGTTTCAGGTCGTAATTAGAGATGAGCAATTTTCGAGTAGTAGCGTTCGCATCTTCTAATCTGTACGCTAATGCGTACGCATCTTGTTATTTGTACGCATTAGTGTACAGATTAGAAGATGCGTATGCATTAGCGTACAGATTATAAAATGCGTACGCTACTACTCGAAAATTGCTCCCAAGCATGCTCGCTCATCTCTAGTCGCAATAGATTCTACCTGAATTGGAACTGCTTCAGTTGCATGAAATTAGTGAATGAGGACTATTTTTTATTATTCTATTCTTTTTTTTACACATTTACTAAGGGCATTACACCCCTATTCTGACGTTGAGAAGTCACAAATTATGGCACATTTTGTTCCCATAATTTTCAACTTGTTAAGCACTTTTCTGAACTGTCAGGAAAAGGGGTGTGGCTATGCGGGATTGGTGTGGTTTCATTCCTTCTGATTTACTCTAACTTGTACCAGTAGGGTAAGTCATAGCTTCTGTGCCTGGCACACGACAAGGCAGAAATGCACCTAACCCCTTCATCTTCACAGGGCTCTGATAGGTTACAGCCTGGGGCCTGCTAAGGGTTCCAAGGTCTGTTATGGTAACCTGCATGCAAAGCTGTGCAAGAGACACTCTAATATGGTCTGTGGGACAAGTTAGCAAAAGATCACAGGTTCTAGCCTAAAAGTTATTACGTAAAACATAAAAAATAAAAAAAATCACCCTATTTTACATATAAAAATAAATAAACAATAAAAAATAAAAAAATATCAGGTATTGATGTCTCCAAAAAATGTCTGTATTAAATATATAATATATAAAATATAAAAATATTTTTCTTGTGTGGAGTACACAGTAATAAAAAATAAATAAATAAAACATGCGAATCAACAATTTTTGTCACCTTGTGACCTGCCAAAAAGTTGAATAACAGTGTACAAACAAATAGTTTGTCCTGCAAAAAACAACAACAACCTCATTCAGCTCTGTAGGCAGAAATACAAAGTTATGGTGGTCAGAAAATGGCTATGCAAAGAAAATTTTCAGAGATTTTTATTTATTTTTTAAAGTAGTTTTAATGAAACAGGTCGCCCACTGACAAGTAATTGTCATCCCATTGACTGAAAACACTCACCTGACACTTTAAATCATCTGCTAATCCGAAAGGTTCAATTGTTTTTGCCACTTACATGTGATTTTGGATCATTTTCCTCAATAAATGCATGACCAAGTTTAATTTTTTTCACCCATTTGTTTAATTTTGTTCTTTATGAATGTTTAGGATATGCTCAAAAATGTGATGTTGTTTTAACTCAAATTTATGCCAAAATATAGAAAATTCTGAAGGGTTCACAGACTTTTAACTCTACTATATCTAACATTAGTGTCATATGCTAGCAATATACCAAAAATGTTGTGTGAAAACCCCTTTAAGTATCTGATCTGTGAAGAAAAAACAAATGTATCAGTTTATAGATAATTACAAAACCAAGTCATCTTTTTTATTGTGTCACGTATGGCTTTCATAATGTCCTTATTTTTTAAGCTGTATACAATCGGGTTAACCATAGGACTAAATACAATATAGAGCAATGATGGGATTTTACCGACGGTCGATGATTTTCCTTTTCTTGAAAAACTATAAACACTGAATATAGTCCAGTAAAATATGGAGACCACTATGAAGTGTGAGCTACAGCTGGAGAAGGCTTTCTGTCTACCAGTACTGGATGGGATGCTTAAGATGGAGGAAGTTATTTTAATATATGAGATAATAATGATAATGGTTGGAGTGATAACTAAAGGAATGCTGAGCAAGTAAATCTGTTGACGAACAATGCCCGTGATTAGAGATGAGCGAGCACTAAAATGCTCGGGTGCTCGTTATTCGAGTCGAACTTTTCCCAATGCTCGGGTGCTCGTTTCGAATAACGAACCCCATTGAAGTCAACCTCAGAAAATGATGGAAACACCACGGAAATGGACAGGAAACAGCAGGGGCAGCATGCATGGAGGCCTCTGAGGCTGCCTAATCCCACCATTACCCCAAATTCTCAGGAAACAGCCTGGTGGTTACCCTCATGGCAATTGTGCTCACCCAGACAAAGAAAGGCGAGGCACATGCCCATCACATGTTAGGGAAGCACCCAACTAGGTGCAACGAAGGTCCATCACCCATGCCCATGCTGGCACTGCTCTCCTATCCCCAGCCACACGATGCAGGCATAAGCCTGACAAAGCATGGCGGTGACAACAACAAGTGACCAAGTTACATGAGGTAGCAGGTGTGCCACTCAAAAATTTAGACTGACGCAGCATGGCGGTGACAACAGAGTGACCGAGTTAGACTGAGGTAGCAGGACGTGAAGCACGGATGGTAATTCGAAGGTGGAGGAGGAGGGGTTGGAGGAAGTGGCATAGTAATTCTGAGAAACCGTGAACGAGGTAGGCCCCGCAATCCTCCAAGTTGGCAGTACATGAGCGGCCCCAGGGTCAGACTTGGTCAGAGTATGTGAAATGCTCAGGGTGGCCGAACGCCGGGCTCGACGGCGAACCCGTTTCGGGTTATCGATTGTCGAAATGTTGGCTTACATCAAGTTTAGTATCTGTTCTTATCAGTTGTTGTGGCTGTTGGTGGTAAAGTGGTGAGCATAGCTGCTTCCCAAGCAGTTGACCCGGGTTCGATTCCCGTCTATCGCACTATTGCAGGAGGCAATTAAACAAAGAACCAAAAAAAAATCAGTACAATATCTAATGCGTCCCCTACCCGGGTAAATTGTTTGGAGAGAGCTGGATGTAGTTAGAATGACGACGTAGGACCCCAACTTAAAAATTTAGCATCAACCGGTACAATTGTCAATTATGAGCTCGATCAAGTGTGGCATGTGTTCTATGTATTCTTCTCAGTTTAATACCGTATATGGCAGCTATCTGGAAAAATAGTTTGGAGAGAGAGAAAGATAGGAAAAAGACGTAAATTGTTTGGAGAGAGGGCCTGTAGGTGGGGTGGCAGGCTGGGGGGAAGGAGGTTGAGCTGGAAGAGCCAGAGGGCTAGCGTGTGTGGTGGTGACAACAGCCGGATGGAGTTCGAATGATGACGCAGGACCCCTACTTAAAAATTTAGCATCAACCGGTACAGTCGTAAATTATGAGCTGGATCAAGTGTGGCTAGAGTTGATCGAATCCTAAAAGATTCGGAATTCGGCCCGAATTTTCCGCGGGATTCATGGGTTAGAGTCGAATCACGAATCCCATTAAAGTCTATGGGAGACCCGAATATTTTTGCAGGGGCCAAAGGTTCTGCACAGTCAAGTTTGCCCCAACATGTGAAAACCTCAGAAAAAGATGAAAACACCTTGGAAATGGATAGGAAACACCAGGGGCAGCATGTAGGGATGCCTCTGAGGCTCCCTAATTGCACCATTTTTTCTAAATCTGGCCAATAGTCTGGTGATGACCCCAAGGCAATTTTCAGGGACACGGTAATGGTGACCCACTTAAAAATGCAGCCTGACAACCTGGCGGTGAACCCCTGATTGTCTGTCTTTCAATAAGATTGCAGTGTAAAGCATGGTGGTGAGCCTCAGTATGACTTTTAGGATGGAGATTGCATGTGGTCACGTACTCCCTGGAACCTCATAGTCACCCCTTCTCTGATGTGCTACCCCAGAAGATTCTCTGCCCTAATTCGCAAGACCTTTTGCAGTCTCCGTGTGCTGACAGTGGGGATTTACCAGTGTTGTCTGAGGAGGTGGTGGACAATGGCGAGACACAGGTGTCGGGGGGTGAGGTAGTTGTATGGGAAGCAAGTTACAGTGGGGACTCCTTGGGGGGACTTTCTCATGATGGAACAGATTCAACTTGGGTGGATCAGGCACAGGAACAGATCAATTTTTATTTTTTTTTTGTGTTTATTTTACTTTTATTTAGCACAAATAACCACAGAGATATTTATTTGTTCTTTTCGCTGCGCAGTCTGGCGTTGTGGTTCTTCACTTTGATGGCGAGCTGTGCCGCTCTCTCCACAATGGTCTTTCGGTTCTTTGAGGAGACGTTGAGGAGATCAGTGAAATTCAACGGACAATATAGATACGCAGGTAATATTATTTTTCATCCCCCTCCTCCGATACGCACTGAGAAACAGACCGGAGGGTGCTCTGGCTATCAAGCGACGTATCTTCCTCCACCATCTCTTGTGACAAGCGCAAAGCATCCGACTTGATGCTGAGCAGTGAGTTTTTCAACAGGCAAAGCAGCGGGATGGTGAGGCTGATAAAGGCGGCATCGCCGCTGACCATCTGTGTTGACTCCTCAAAGTTGGTCAACACCTGGCAGATATCAGACATCCACGTCCACTCCTCATTGTAGACTTGAGGAATCTGAGTGACCTGACTACCAGTTCTGGTGGAAGTTGACATCTGGCAGTCTACAATCGCTCTGCGCTGCTGGTAAACTCTGGATAACATGTTTAATGTCGAATTCCATCTCGTGGGCACATCGCACAACAGTCGGTGAGCGGGCAGTTGTAGGCGGCTCTGCGCTGCCCTGAGAGTGGCAGCATCTGTGGTCGACTTGCGGAAATGCGCATAGATGCGGCGCACCTTGGTGAGCAAATCAGACAGATTGGGGTATGTCTTGAGGAACCGCTGAACTATTAGATTGAACACGTGGGCCAGGCATGGCACATGTGTCAGTCTGCCGAGTTGCAGAGCCGCCACCAGGTTACGCCCGTTGTCACACACAACCATGCCTGGCTTGAGGATCAGCGGTGCCAGCCACACATCGGTCTGCGCCGTGATGCCCTGTAACAGCTCCTGGGGCGGTGTGCCTTTTGTCACCTAAGCTCAGCAGTTTGAGCACCGCCTGCTGGCGCTTACCCACGGCACTGCTGCTACGCCTAGAACTACTGACTGAAGGCGCCGTGCCCACGGATGGTAATTTGGTGGAGGAGGAGGAGGGGACGGAGGAGGAGGCATAGTACGTCTGAGAGACCGCGACCGAGGTAGGCCCCGCAATCCTCGGTGTAGGCAGTACATGAGCGGCCCCAGGGTCATTCTTGGTCCCAGCCTCCACCAAGTTAACCCAATGTGCTGTCAGTGAGATATAGTGTCCCTGACCGGCAGCACTTGTCCACGTGTCCGTGGTTAGGTGGACCTTCTCAGAAACAGCGTTGGTCGGGGCACGGATGATGTTCTGTGACACGTGCTGGTGTAGGGATGGGACGGCACATCGGGAAAAATAGTGGCAGCTGGGGACCAAATACCGAGGGGCAGCAACCGCCATGAGATTGTGAAAGGCCTCGGTCTCTACCGGACTATAGGGCAGCATCTCCAGGCTAAGCAATTTGGAGATGTGGACGTTGAGGGCTTGGGCATGTGGGTGGGTGGAACTGTATTTCCTCTTGCGCTCCAGCGTCTGCTGTAAAGACAGCTGAACGCTGCGCTGGGACACATTGGTGGACACTGTGGAGGATCGTGAAGGCGAAGGTGTGGTTTTCCGGCGGGAGGCGCTCGTGCCGGGGTCCTGGGCAGGGGGTTGACTAGCAGAGGCAGTGAGTGACACAGGGGAAGGAGCAGTGGTGTTACCCGCAGGAGGTGGTGAACGGCCTTGGTTCCATTGAGTGGGGTGTTTAGCACTCATATGCCTGCGCATGCTGGTGGTGGTTAGGCTAGTAGTGGTGGCACCCCTGCTGATCCTGGTGTGGCACAGGTTGCACGCCACAGTCCGTCGGTCATCCTCAATTTCTTTAAAGAACCTCCAGACATGCGAACATCTAGGCCTCGCCACGGGAGCTTCACTACGTGAAACAGTTGCTGCTGATGCACCAGCTCTGGCCCTGCTTCTCCCTCTGGCCACACCACTGCCTCTTCCAACCTGTTCTGGTGCAGCACTCGCCTCCGCCTCAGAAGCACTGTCTTCACTCGGCTTATCAACCCAGCTTGGGTCAGTCACCTCGTCATCCTCCGATTCCTCAGTCTGCTCACCCCTCGGACTTCCTGCCCTGACAACAACTTCGCCACTGTCTGACAACCGTGTCTCCTCATTGTCCGACACCTCTTTACAAACTTCTTCCACTAAGTCAACATTGTCATCATCATCACCCACAGACTGCAACAGTTGGAAAACTTGGGCATCGGGAACGAGGTCAGCAGCAACCTGAGAAGTGGTTTGTGACTCTGGGAAGGGTCCAGAAAACAGTTCCTGAGAGTATGCCGGATCGCATTCCAAATTTTCCTGGGAAGGGGCAGATTGGGGGGAAGGAGGTTGAGGTGGAGGAGCCATAGGAGTGCTCCCTTGGGTAACGTGGGTGGACAGCGTGGAAGACTGACTGGTGGACAAATTACTTTAAGCATTGTCCGCAATCCACAACATCAGCTGTTCGCACTGTTGTGGTTTCAACAGTCCTCCACCACGTGTCCCTGTAAGTTGAGACATGAAGCTAGGGAGTAACTCTGCGGCGTTCCCCTGCTCCCTCATCAGCAGGTACTGTCTCACCCTGCCCAGGACCACGGCCTCTGCCCCCTGCAGTAATTGAATGCCCATGCCCACGCCCACGCCCTCGTCCTCGACCCTTAGCCCTGGGGTTCAACATTTTCTGTATATAAGTGTATTATATAAAAAAAATAAAACAAATGGGCCTGCTGTACTGAAACCCACAAACTTGTTCAGTCTGGTTTAATTAAGTGACGTACAGAATGTGTCAACTGGACAGAAAATACGGATTGTAGTGAGTGTGCTGAACTGTGACACACAGAATGGTTCCACACTGCTGTGTGAAATGGATTTGTATCACTGAGCTAAAACAACAAAAAAACTATTTTTTTTATATATTTTTTTGTTTTGTTTTGTTTTTTTTGGAACGTGACGTGCAGAAACTATCGTAGACCTAACTCACACACTGTTAACGGTGGCTATTTTGACTGCGACCCAGACAAATGTCGCACAGAGATTTTTGGGATCAAGCTATATACGTGAGAGCAAAAGACCTGGTTGGATTAAGTGACGTACAGAAAGTGTCACCTGGACAGAAAATACGGATTGTAGTGAGTGTACTGAACTGTGACACACAGAATGGTTCCACACTGCTGTGTGAAATGGATTTGTATCACTGAGATATAACAATAAAAAAAAAGGGGTTATATATGGCGATAGCTGCTACTAGTGCCAGCCAGCCAGCCAAGCCAGGAGACAAAAATAATGTCTTGTAGCCCTTAGAAGGGCTGTTGGGTTCTTGGGAGATCACTCCTGCCTAACAAAGAACTAAATGAAGGCCCTAACACTCTCCTTGAAACGCAGCAGCTCTATCCCTAACGACATCCAGACAGCATCTGAGCCAAGCACCGCGGCCAGTCACTAGTATATTCCAGGGTCACCTGATCAGGCCAGCCAACCCCTGCTATCGACATGTAAGGGCCCCACGTGATGCTGGGTGTACTGCAGAGTCTCCTGGCTTGTGATTGGCTGAGTTTATAGGCACCAAAAATGCACAATGCGGAAGTTGCCATTTCCTCGAGTATGGCGAGATACTCGTCCGAGCAGCGAGCACTTACGAGTACCGTAATTCTCGAATGAGCACCAAGCTCGGACGAGTATGCTCGCTCATCTCTACCCGTGATGATAACAAAGCCCTGCCACTTTACAAATCACTAGTCAGACCACACATGGAGTACTGTGTACAGTTCTGTGCTCCTGTGAACAAGGCAGACATAGCAGAGCTGGAGAGGGTTCAGAGGAGAGCAACTAAAGTAATAACTGGAATGGGTGGAGTACAAGATTATCAAAATTAGGGTTATTTACGTTAAAAAAAAGACGACTGAGGGGAGATCTAATAACTATGTATAAATATATCAGAGGTCAGTACAGAGATCTCTCCCATCATCTATTTATCCCGAGGACTGTGACTGTGACGAGGGGACATCCTCTGCGTCTGGAGAAAAGAAGGTTTGTACACAAACATAGAAGAGGATTCTTTACAGTAAGAGCAGTGAGACTATGGACTCTTTACAGTAAGAGCAGTGAGACTATGGAACTCTCTGCCTGAGGAGGTGGTGATGGTAAGTTCACTAAAAGAGATCAGGAGGGGCCTGGATGTATTTTTGGAGGGTAATAATATTACAGGTTAAAGTTACTAGAGAAGGGTCGTTGATCCAGGGAGTAATTCTGATGCCTGATTGGAGTCGGGAAGGAATTTTTTTCCCTAAAGTGCGGAAAATTGGCTTCTACCTCACAGTTTTTTTTACCTTCCTCTGGATCAACTTGTAGAAAAACAGGCCAAACTGGATGGACAGAGGGCTTTTTTCAGCCTTATAAACTATGTTACTATGTTACAATAGAGGTATCAAAACAGGCAATTTCTAATAGCGGAAGAAGATCACAGAAAAATGTTTTGTATCTAGCGGCTCACCTTCCTTTTGTTATATATATGGTGCTCTATCTAGATGACTCACCCTGTCATTAATTACCAATGCTTAATATTCAAGTGTAGACAGGCACTCCCAGCTGGAGTATATAGAGAATTAGAACATCTGGATGGAGCATTTATATTTATTTGAACATGATAATATACACATATAAGTAAAAAAAAAGTATTAAATGTATGTTGCGGTTTTCTTGTGTTATCCCTGCAATTTTTAATACATGCGTTTTTTGGTATAGATTTGCTATTTCTTCCATAATCATGTTATGTAATTTTGACAAAAAATTAAAAAAAAGATAAAAAATATTAATCTATATCCGGGTACACCTATGAATAATAATATAGACCTATTTCCCTGAGGAAGGACAACGCTATTGTCCGAAACATGTTGGATGGTATTTAGGTTCTCCTGTATACCCGTAGCTAAACGGTGACATCACCAGCTGCTCCGCTGAGAGCGCGAGCTGCAAACATTTGCTCTAGTGTGATCGCGCTTCCGGCCAGAGCGCGATCTACAAACAGAATACCCCTTATCCAGTGGCCAGCCTAGCGACACAGAACACCAGGGTGGAACTAAGTGGACTTCAATATAAGGTAACACTTGCAGCCTGTTACATCTGGTCGCAAACTGGTTATTATGTGGTCATAGGAGTATTTGTCATTACATTTTGGAGTATAGTGCGCGGTCTATATTATTATTTATAGGTGTACCCCGGTTACTGCGGTGTTCGTGTAGTAACACCACTGAGACTGCAGCCCATAGATATAGGGGGAGAGGTCACCATTAGCGCCAGGTGTCAGTTGTTGTCAGTTGCCTTGTTGACATCACCATTTATTTTACCCTTCGTCTGATCCGTCAGAAGGATGTATAAACGAGAAACATAACGGATCCTGTCTTTGGAGTTGCCATAAGGCCTGTATCACACAATCCCTATTTTACATTGGGATTTACTCATGATTTGGAAGCAAAAAGCAGGAGTGGGTACAAAACACAGAAGACATGCAAACTTTCCAATCACATGTCATCTCTGTTTTGAATCCACTCCTGTTTTTTTTTGGGCTTTAGAAATACTGATGGATTACTGACCTAATACTGACTATGTGAAGGCGGATGCTGAAAAGACAGAATCTGGTTTATGGGGGATGTTCTATCAGAAGAAGGACAAAATAAACCGTGACATCAATCTTTTTGGGAAATTCGACAAATCGTCCTAATTGAAAAATGTGTTCTTCTCTACAAATTATATATGAAGAATTATTTACAGTAGAGGTGACCAAATCAATTTTCCACAATCAAAATTTTTGTCCCAAATTTGTCAAAAAGTTTTATTATAATCAGCGAGATGTATTTTAGGCACGTCAACACTCGTCTGGGTTTATGGGAATAAGATATGCAAATAAGCTTTCTTTCCAAATTAGCTTCTTCCTAGATTTGAGTGAATCAGTTCCTGATGAACCGTGTTCGTTACGAACTTCCCAAAAAGTTGTTTGCAAGCAGTATCCGAATCTTTTCAGGTTCACTTTGGACGAATCTAGTAAACCAGGATACAGTGCCATTTTACTGCACATTTTGGCAGAAAAAAACAGGATGTAAGAAGAAGAAGAACAGTTCTCACATGACCCTGAGATGAAGTGCGAGGGGGGAGGGAGGAAGGCTTTGGCTTGCCCTGATAGGCTGACAGGCTGACAGAAAGCCTGGATGAGCCAATCAGTGCTTCTGCAGAACAAGTAGAACGTCATTCTGTGTTGGGAAATAAATAAGGGTGGATGTGGGGAGCTGAGGGTGGGGGTTCCTGGGACAGGCAGTGCCTTATAACAGTTACTGCCTTATAATACAGCCTGGAAAACACCACCAGACAGGCGAGGTGAGGGAATGGCCTCAGGGGACACGACCCCAGAGACAAGTGAGGATGGTGGCAGGACCATGGGAAATGAGCGTTTCAATTGTGGAAGTGCTCATTTCTCTATATCCAACTGTATCACCTCAGGATGGCGATACAGTTGAATACTGCGGCCTAGTGCCTGTAGCCTATCAGAGGCCGGCTCAGGCACCACAATGATATCATTATCGCGCTGCCTTAGCTGGGCAGCATAAAGTGAGGGACACAAGCCGGAAGAGGCCTGAACCGCATTGCTGACAGCCGCATTAAGGCACCATGATGTTGGCCCACTATGGGTGGGGAAGGAGCACTATGGGGGCATCTAGTGGGGGCACAAAATATTCAGCATTTTGTACTGGCACACAGATGGGGGAATTTTTATACAGGCACCCATTATGGGGACACTATGGGGACACTGGCTCTACTGGGGGCACTAAGAGGGGGTATTTTTTGCACTGGCACACATTAAAAGGGAATATTTTTTGTACTTGCACACATTATAAGGGGGTGTTTTCATGCTGGCACACATTATCAGGGGGTATTTTTTGTACTTGCACACATTAGGGGGCATTATGGTGAGCTTAATTACTACTGGGGGAACTTAAGGAAAATGATTACTACTGTGGGCATTATGGGAGCATCATTACTTTTGGAGCACAGTGGGGAAATTATTAGTATTGGGGGCTCTGTTATCACTACATGCACTCTAGCAGAGAATTATGACTATTGGTGTGATTTTGGGGAGCACTATTACTGTGGGGGCACCCTGGAACAGTGTCAGTTTAGCACAACTATTTTGGGGGGGCATTATATTTAGACAATTAGTGTCAGGGACTCTTTTCTGGGCACAGTCATTTTTTAGAGCGCTGTGGGCAAATTATTATTGAAGGGGGCACTTTTTGTGTGCTACAAGTATTTTCAGGGGTCCGTTTCTGCAATATAATATTGGGGAGCATAGTGGGTACAGTATTGGGGGTGGCAGAATTAGGTATTCAGAAGGTGGGAGGATGATGGAAAAGTAGGAAAGTAAGATGTCTGTTTGTCAATCTCTGCAGAGATGAGAAATGGCTGAAGAAATCATCATCTAAGTTATGCCTAAAGTCCAGTCTAAAAAGTTTCTATACTATAGTGATAGTATATAGCAGAGGACTAGCTTTTTCATCCTTTTGGAAGGTAAGCTAATATGCTTCTCTCTCTCCTACTTACTTTACCACAACCTATATTTTATTACTATTAAAGGGGTTGTCCTGTCACAGACGATGGGGGCATATTGCTAGGATAAGCCCCCATTGTCTGATAGGTGCGGGTCCCACCTCTGGGATCTGCAACTACACCGAGAGCGGAGTGGGGAAGGTGGTGTAGGGCGAACAGCACATGCGCAGCCAGCCTCCATTAATTTCTATGGGGCCGCCAAAAGTAGCTGAGCTCTGGCCCGGCTATTTTCCTCGGCCCCATAGAAATGAATAGGAGTGACGATGCGCTCCCATTCACTTATATGGGGAATGCACTTGGTGGTGGTTGGATCCCGGGAAACCAGACATCACTCTCCCAGCTCTGTTCTCGGTGTAGGTGCGAATCCCAGAAGTGGGACGCGCACCTATCAGACAATGGGGGCATATTCTAGTGATATGCTCCCATTGTCTGTGATGGAATACCCCTTTAAGTTCTACATTTTCTTTTAATGGATATTAAACGTTTTCATCTCCACAGTGATGTCAGTTGTAAGTGAAGGTTGTCTTATATATCGTCATAAATGAAAGAATTAAAGGGGTTGTCTCAGTTTAGCAAATGACATTTATCATGTAGCGTTAATACCAGGCACTTACTAATGTATTGTGATTGTTTATGTTACCTCCTTTGCTGGCTTTTTCATCCCATTATAAACTGCTTATTTCCAGGGGTAACGACCACCCTGTAATCCAGCAGTGGTGGCCGTGCTTGCACACTATAGGAAAAAACACCAGCCCTTCTGGTGGCCTGGACTGTGGGAGCGCACATAGGCATGCCGAGCCACCTCTTATGTGTGCCTATGAGGAGTCCAAGGTCTCACTTTTTCCTATAGTGTATAGCACGGTGACCGCTGCTGGATTAGAGGGTGGTCGTAATTCCTGTAAACGAGCAGTGTATAATGTGATGGAAAAATGAATCCAGCCAGCAAAGGAGGCAACATGGACAATCACAGTACATTAGTAAGGGCCTGGTATTAACTTTGTCTACAGGATGCATTCCACTTGTTGAATTGAGACAACTCCTTTAAACTAAAACTTTAACTGATTTATTTTTGTATCTCTCCATTGACAAGAACACTGGAGTCTCATCAGGTAGCAGCAGATACATCTCCCAGGAGTTCTTCTACCTGGCTCATTGCCTTCATTTTGTGTATATAAAGGCATTGTGTCTCATATACATGTGCCTGATAACCATGGAAGCTGAGGACGCTGCTGTCTTACATAGTCAC
The DNA here is from genome assembly GCA_900303285.1 of Rhinella marina. NCBI lineage: Eukaryota > Metazoa > Chordata > Amphibia > Anura > Bufonidae > Rhinella > Rhinella marina. The sequence goes on along the minus strand of ONZH01023389.1, from coordinate 11,477 downwards.
CATACTCCTCTAGATCTCGTCTTAAGAGCAAAACTGAAGAAAAGAGGAACCATAAACATGACCAAACAGATATCCAATGTGAGTACGGTGAGATAAACCATTCTGTAATTCAAAAGATTTCTTCTCACTAGTCTCTGAAATACATTTAAGCCAAAATACAGCAGCAAAAGTGACTATTTTCATGTTTTAATAAAAAATGTAATCTTAAAAGGGAAAATTATGATCAATGACTCTTTATATATAATTCATGTTGAATGTTCTTGGTAACTTCAGGCTAAGTTTCTATTATTGATAAGAAATAGAGTTGAGCGAATCCTAAAAGATTCGGGGATTCGGTATTCGGCCCGAATTTTCCGCGGGATTTGTGGGTTCGAGCCGATTCATGAATCCCATTAAAGTCTATGGGAGACCCGAATATTTTTGCAGGCGCCAAAGGTTCTGCACATTCAAGTTTGCCCCAACATGTGAAAACCTCAGAAAAAGATGGAAACACCTTGGAAATGGATAGGAAACACCAGGGGCAGCATGTAGGGATGCCTCTGAGGCTCCCTAATTGCACCATTTTTTCTAAATCTGGCCAATAGTCTGGTGATGACCCCAAGGCAATTTTCAGGGACACGGTAATAGTGACCCACTTAAAAATGCTGCCTGACAACCTGGCGGTGAACCCCTGATTGTCTGTCTTTCAATAAGATTGCAGTGTAAAGCATGGTGGTGAGCCTCAGTAATAAGATTGCAGTGTAAAGCATGGTGGTGAGCCTCAGTATGACTTTTTGGATGGAGTTGCATGTGGTCACGTACTCCCTGGAACCCCATAGTCACCCCTTCTCTGATGTGCTACCCCAGAACATTCTCTGCCCCAATGCGCAAGACCTTTTGCAGTCTCCGTGTGCTGACAGTGTGGATTTACCAGTGTTGTCTGAAGAGGTGGTGGACAATGGCGAGACACAGGTGTCGGGGGGTGAGGTAGTTGAAAGTGAGGCAAGTTACAGTGGGGACTCCTTGGGGGGACTTTCTCATGATGGGACAGATTCAACTTGGGTGGATCAGGCACAGGAACAGATCAATTTTTATTTTTTTTTGTGTTTATTTAACTTTTATTTAGCACAAATAACCACAGAGATATTTATTCGTTCTCTTCGCTGCGCAGTCTGGCGTTGGGGTTTGTCACTTTGATGGCGAGCTGTGCCGCTCTCTCCACAATGGTCTTTCGGTTCTTTGAGGAAATGTTGTGGGCGATTTCTGCACAGAAGGACTTGTTGCTCATCAACAGAACCTCGAGCTCCTTGACATTGTGGACCAGGAATTTGCGGAACCCTGTGGGCAGCATGTGTTTGGTCTTCTTGTTGCTACCGTACCCAATGTTGGGCATCAGGATCTGCCCCTTGAACCTCCTGCGGGCTCTGTTGTCAATACCTCTGGGTTTACGCCAGTTACGCTTAATCTTTACATAACTGATTGGTGGCGGATGAACTTCTTTGTCCGCTTCTTGACGATTCTGGGCTTAATGAGGGGCTGGAGAGCCGCCATGATACCGGTTCGGAGCGTCCGCCTTCTCCGCAGACAGCCCGAGGAAGAGAGAGGAACAGATCAATTTTAAGTGTGAGGCAACATCAGCACCACAACCGCTTGGGAGAGACAGTGGGCATTGTGTTTAGAAAGGCTGATGGGCTTCCGTCAGCACTGTGTGTATAGAACCCCATGGCCTTTCATTAAAAATTTGGTTACAAAGCCGCATGACTCCTGAAAAATTGTTTTTAGAAAGCCGGATGACTTTCCTGAAAAATTCCTCTAGGAGCACTTGGGGAAGTAGTGACTCGGCCCTGGCTTCTCCCTCGTCACAGCCCTCTGGCTCTCTCAACAGCTTGTGGAGCTGATGTCGCCTCACAGTCTGAACCACTGCCTCCAGTTGCCTCATCCACCCAAGTAGGATCTGTCCCCTCATCATCCCCCAGGTCTTCCTCAGACTCCACAGTGATGTCCCTGACAACTACCTCCGACAACAGTGTCTCGTCGTCATCTTCCACCAGCTCCTCAGACGCCACTGCTAACTCCCCACTCTCATAACCCGGGGACAACAAAAGGTCCTGAGAATCAGGGCATAGCAGCTCATCAACTGGCACATCAGGGAAGTGGTGGCTGAAGAGTTCCATGGATAAATTTTGTCCGTGGGACATACCCCTAGAGGGTTCTGGCTGGGGAGAAGGAGGGCGAGTTGGAGGACAGACACCCTGGCTCAGAGAAGTCTACTGGCTGGATGAGGGGGCAGACGAAACGTGGCTGGATGTGCTCTCTGCAATCCACTGAACCACCTCCTGTTGTTGTTTGGGGTCTGTCAGAGTTGTAGGACGCTGCCCTACCAACTTCTGGAGTTGACCAGGCACCCTGACCTTACGTGTTTCCACTGTACCCACAGCAGCCGGCACTGTGTCACCACGCACACCACGGTCATCACCGCTGACCACAGCACCACCACAATTCCCACCTCTCCCTCCAAGACCACCCCTTCCACCTCTCCCAGCTCTTCCCCCTCTCCCCCTGACCCTGGGGTTCTCCATGTGCACAGTAGCAGTATTATATTATTATAATTGTAAAGATTCAATACGGAATCTATAGACTGTGAGGTATATAGAAGGCTGATGAAATATATTCCCTTGTCGCAGCACCGTGTATTACAGGATGCACTAAAATGCACTGGCCAATATAGATATATTGATATCTAGGTAAAATTATCTTCAGATCTATCAAGAAATAGCACGCGGTATTTGTATATCAAACTGGAATCTACAGATCAATACGGAATCTATAGACTGTGAGGTATATAGATGGCTGATGTAATATTCCCTTCTCTCAGCACAGTCATGCACAGGAATATATCTGTTTAGATATGTATAGTTTGATCTATGTGGATGGACAAGGTGTACCAGGCACAGCTCTGCACAGAATACAGGCTTACAGTATATACTGTATACTGTTCTTCAGAGAATACATAGTCTTTAAAAAGACTATTGAGGCTTCCTATCCTAACTCCTAACTAACTGCTTGCTGTACACACTACACTAGCTAACACTGTCTCTCTCTCTTCTCCTTCCAAAAGCACAATGAGGCTGATGCTGCAGGTCCCTACCTTATGTAAATTTAGGTCACATGTCACTGCCAGCCAATCACTGCTGGGGAGGTATAGGGGATGTTACATCACAGCAGGCGTTCCCACAGCCTTCCCTTTCATGCTGATTGGCTGAAAAAAGCGGGCATTTCAAACGGGCAGTGATTCACGGATATTCACGAGTCCGCTTCCTCGGTATCACGAGCCGAGCCGAAGCGGGCAATATTAGTGCGAATCACGAATATTGCCGCTTCGATTCGCTCATCACTAGTAAGAAACACATATGAACATCATTGTGTATAACTATAACATGTTCCATCTTATGTGATCTGTTTCATAGACATTATTGGCTTTACAGTATACTTATCAGACCTTATTTATAGACATACCAGTGCATTATAGAATATAATACATTGTAAACTTGTCAACGTAGAGAAAACAGGTCAAGCTGGAGCTCTGCAGAGTAGAAAATGTATTTCAAGCTCTTAAATTGCTGGATTTCTCCTTCGTAACTTGTTGGATCAGTTCTTCAATTTTAATTCTTAATTCTTACTATAAAAGAGGGGGTTAGATTCTCTTGTGATACTATATGGTGTAATTTGTAGTATAATATATTGTCCAGAACCTGAAACTCTAGTTATAATTTGTCTAAACAAAACAATAATGGTTCCTCCAGCATAACTTCTATCTGTTCTGCACACAGGAGAACAATATGACTGCAGTCACTGAGTTTTTCCTCTTAGGTTTTCAAGTCAGAGAAGATTTCAGAATTTTCCTCTTCTGTCTTCTCCTGGTGGTTTACTGTGGGACAATGTGTGGGAACCTCCTGATCATCACCCTGGTGTCCACCAGCAAGAACCTCCACACTCCAATGTACTTCTTCATCTCACAACTGTCCATCAGTGACATCATATTGATTACAGATATTGTCCCCAACATGTTCTACATCTTATTAAATAACGGGGAGACCATTATGTTTATTGGTTGTATCACCCAACTTTATTTTTTTTGCGCCTTAGAAGCATGTGAATGTCTTCTTCTCGCTGTGATGTCTTATGACAGATATGTGGCCATCTGTAATCCCCTCCGTTACTCCTCTATCATGACAAGTGACTACAGTGTGATGTTGATCATCATCTCTTGGCTGTTTGGATTTGCTGTTGTTTTGACTTCAACCATAACAATGTCAAAGCTATATTTTTGTGGGCGAAACATCATTGACCATGTATTCTGTGATGTACTTCCCTTGTTAGAGCTTACCTGTTCTGAAACTTACTTTTTACACTTGGAGATGTATGTAATCAGTATTCTGTCTGCATTCCAACCACCATCATTGTAGTGTCTTATACTAATATTGTTTTAGCAGTCTTAAGGATCCCATCCAGTACTGGTAGACAGAAAGCCTTCTCCACCTGTAGCTCCCACCTCACTGTGGTCTCCATCTTCTACTGGACCATGTTCAGTGTTTATATTGTCCCAGAAAAAGGCCTGACACACTCCATTAGTAAATTCCTCTCCCTGCTGTATACTGTATTTACTCCTTTTATAAACCCCATCATATACAGTCTAAGGAATAGAGAAATTAGGAAAGCTTTACAGGAAACATCTCAGAATAGTGTGATCTGGTAAATAATCTATAATGCTATCTATAATACTGAGTTTTTACTTGAAAATACTGAAGGCATAACCTTAACTAACCCCTTAAGGTCTGGGGCAACTTTCATTGTTTTTCTTTCTTTTTTTGCACTCTGTGCCTTTCATGACTTTTTTACTTTTGTATTCAAATAGCTGTAACAAGGTTTGTGTGTTTTATTCTGTTTTATTTGCAGGACGTGTTATACTTTCTAGAACTTAACAAAGGAGTTTTTTTTTGTTTTGTTTTTACAAAATCAGTAAAATATAAAAGCACCACATAACTTAGGTATCCCTGTAATTGTCCTGATACACACTATAAGGTCTCCTGCACATGACCGTATCCATTTCAAAAATAGCAAATCGCAAAATATGGATGCGGTCTGTTGTAAAAATGGCCCATTGGAAAATTGTCTATTCTTGTCAGCAAAACGGACAAGAATAGGACATGTTCTATAATTTGCGTCATGGCTGCAAGGATGTAGACAGTGCACAGATGACAACAGTGTGCTTTCTGCATTTTTTGTTGCCCCCACAAAAATTAATGGGTCTGCATTCGATCCACAAAAAATGCAAATTGGGTGCAAAACAAAAATACTGTCTTGTGCATGAAGCCTAAAGGTGATGTCATTAGCCTTGCTGGCTTGATATAGCATCCTGCCAGCTTCCGTAGTACTAAAAAGTACTGGCGTGCGGAATCTAATAAGCCCCAGGTTTTCACCACAGCCCGCTGCAAGTCAGGTTGGATTTGTGCGGCCGGGAACTTGCAGGTTGCGTTGCCACTTGGAAGCAGTATGAGGTACAAGCCGAGGACCGGATCACCAGCAGGTTAGCAGAGCCGAGGTACAAGCTGAAGTCTGGATACACGGGAGTCAAACTGAAGAGGACTTGAGAGCTGGAGTACACTGGAAAAGACCTGATACTCTGATACCAGTCTGGTGCACAGAGCTGCCTTAAATAGGCCTCTAGATGAGAATCAGGTGCTGGACTGATGAAGGTTTCACAGAAGGTGTAGGAGCTGCAGTACTGGCTGTCAGCCCCTAGAGGGGGCGAGAGCACCGGCTACTGCAAAGTCTGTGCTGAGAAGCGGTTGCCGGAATCACCACAGTGGACGCTTGTGTAGAGGATTAGACAGCGGCCGCCAAGGGGTGGTGGCCTCGTCGACAGGGTGAGTGTAGCGGTGCTCTGTGCCCTGATGTGAAAGGTGATATGCTGTTTACAACCACAGTAGAGATGAGAGAAGAGCATTATGTTTGGAGAAAGGACAACATTGGATTCCTGCATAAAAACCTCATCCCATCTGTGAGGCACTGTGGTGGTAGTGTCATGGTTAAGGTCTGTTTTGCTGCATCTGGTCCAGGACATGCTATTGTATATGGAATAATAAATTCCTCTCCTGCCATGTCAAATGTTTTCTTTGTAAGATACACTCTGGTCTGCTCCTGAGTAAAGTAACCGAATAAGTCTAGCTACCTCTTTGCTTTGGAGATATTGCATATATTGAGATATTCACATGGTTTCTCTAGATATTTTAGGGTTCAGGAGAGCTTCTTTAAAAAAGAACTCCCACAAAAATCTTTATTCTGTTGGAAAGGTGCATGATATAATCTGTAGCGAATGCAATCTTCTTATCAGGGACTGTATTTGTGAGTTATCCCCTCTCTTCTAATTGTAGCTGGGTCATGTGACCAACTCCCTAACCTCCAACTGACCCAGGACAGGAAGCCAGTTTCTGCTCTATTCATTCCTATGAGACTGAGAGTGAGGCTCCCATAGGAATACATAGAGAAATAGACTTCCTGTCCACATATAAGATAATGTGTGAGTTGGTGAGTCTGATTATTGCTCACATGACACAGATGAGAAACATCAGGGAGATATAACTCACAAATACAGACACTGGTAAGAAAATGACATTCATTACAGATTACATCATGTACATTTCTAGCAGGATATGGAATACATTTTTTGTGGGAGTTCTTCTTTAAGACAGTGGCCAGTTGGTACAGAACCCCTGACTTAAGGAGGAACTGTATATTTTCTGGTAGAAATTGGCATTGTAATTCACACAACAGGACCACCATTTCCCACATTTAGTTTTGCCCTCTTATCCAACTCTTCTAGAAGGATATTGCTAAAACTGACAATCAAATTACTGCCAAATCCATAATATTTACCCTTCAATTACTTTGCTTTGGATACATTCAGGCCATTACCACCCAAAACACAATGATCTGATTACTCATGTGATCACTACTTAAACACTGTTAATCCTCTAGTTAAGAGCATTGAGACTTGGATTATCAAAGTATACTCTGAAGAATTGAGGAGGTTCTTACTCAGGAGCTCTGTAAGTGTGACACTTTGGCTTGCATACAAATCTCAACTCACCTAATCTCCAAGGTGATGGATTCAAACATAAACACTTAATAGACACCTCTACCCCAGTAAAATGTGGAGTAGACATGAGCGAGCACTAAAATGCTCGGGTGCTCGTTATTGGAGACAGACTTTTCCCGATGCTTGGGTGCTCGTTTCGAGTAACGAACTCTATTGAAGTCAATGGGAGACTCGAGCATTTTTGCAGGGGACCAATGCTCTGCCTAGGGAAGGCTGGGTGAAAACCTGGAAACCTCAGAAAATGATGGAAACACCACGGAAATGGACAGGAAACAGCAGGGGCAGCATGCATGGATGTCTCTGAGGCTGCCTAATCCCACCATTACCCCAAATTCTCAGGCAACAGCCTGGTGGTTACCCTCATGGCAATTGTGCTCACCCAGACCAAGAAAGGCGAGGCACATGCCCATCACATGTTAGGGAAGCACCCAACTAGGTGCAACGAAGGTCCATCACCGCCTGCAGGTGACACCACTGCTCATGCTGGCACTGCTGTGCTATCCCCTGCCCCACGACGCAGGCATAAGCCTGACACATCATGGTGACAGCGTAGTGACACCAACAAGTGACCAAGTTAGATTGAGGTAGCTGTCAAATGTCTGTAGGCGAGCCTCCCAAAAATTTGTTTGGGAGTGTCCGAAGTTGACCCTTCTGTAAAATATTTTTTTTGTTTTCCCTGTTATTAGTTAATGTACAACCCATGGCTGGCATGGTGGGAATATATAGGGTTGCGTCACAGACGGTCCACTGCACCGTTACATTTTCTTCATCGTTGCCAATTACTTTTTCACCAACTGTTGTCTGGCAATAATACAGGGGAAGGTGAATCCACTGCGGAAGAAAAGTGTCATCCTCCTACAATTCTACACTTGTTCTCAATTGAAAAGGGGATGTTCTCGCCGTGGCTTTCCTCATAGTGGCCGCTTCTGCGGACGACAGAGGTGGTGTACCTACTGACAGCCTGACCGAACACGATGGCAGACGGGGAGACACTCCCTCATGTAAAATTGTTTAGGAGTGTCTGTAGTAGACCCTTCTGTAATTTTTTTTTTTTTTTCTTGTTATTAGTTTATCTACAACCTATGGCTGGCATGGTGGGAATATACAGGGAAGCACCCAACTAGGTGCAACGAAGGTCCATCACCCATGCCCATGCTGGCACTGCTCTCCTATCCCCAGCCACACGATGCAGGCATAAGCCTGACACAGCATGGCGGTGACACCAACAAGTGACCAAGTTACATGAGGTAGCAGGTGAGCAAGCAGTTGACCCGGGTTCGATTCCCGTCTATCGCAGGAGGCAATTAAAAAAAGAACCAAAAAAAAATCAGTACAATATCTAATACGTCCCCTACCCGGGTAAATTGTTTGGAGAGAGGGCATGTAGGTAGGGGGCAGGCTGAGGGGAAGGAGGTTGAGCTGGAAGAGCCAGAGGAGTGCCCCCTTGGATAGTATGTGTGGTGGTGACAACAGTCGGATGGAGTTCGAATGACGACGCAGGACTCCAACTTAAAAATTTAGCATCAACCGGTACGGTTGTCAATTCTGAAATTTGTCAAGTGGGGCATGTGTTGTAAGCATTCCTCTCAGTTTAATACCATATATGGCACCTATCCGGAAAAATAGTTTGGAAAGAGAGGAAAAAAACATATTTTTAAAAGTGACGTTCAGTATAGATCAGTTAAAGAGAAAGAAAGGATTTTATGAATTGGATTTGTATCACTGAGAGCAAAAGAAACCTATTTTATTACGTGACGTGCAGTATAGATCACTTGGAGATAAAAAGGGGAATGTGCAGACTTGGGCTGCTATAGTGCAAACCACTATGGTGGTGACAACAGAGTGAGCGAGTGACACTGCGGGAGCAAGCGAACCACATAAACATTTTTCGTGGCCCTGTATGGCGGTGGTGACAACAGAGTGACTGAGTTAGTATGCGGTAGCTGGTGAAGCACCCAAAAATTTAGCCTGACACAGCATGGCGGTTACACCACCAATGACTTTGTCCGACTGAGAATGCAGTGAAATGGATTTTGTGGAGCCTCCAAAAATTCTTTTCTTTTCGAAGTACATAAAGTCTACCCTCAGCAAAAAATTTTTTTTTATTAAATGTCGGTACTTGCGCCTCCTGAAAAATTGTTTTGGACTGTCTGTTTGACGCTCCTGAAACATTATTTTACACTGTCTGTAGTTGACACTGCAGAAAAATTGTTTGGAGAGAGGGACTGTAGGTGGACCTCCGGAAAAATTGTTTTGAGAGAGGGCCTGTAGGGCCCGAATTGGAGGGCCTGTAGGTGTAGGTGGACCTCCGGAAAAATTGTTTGGAGATAGGGCCTGTAGGTGGACCTCTGGGAAAATTGCTTAAATAGAGGGCCTGTAGGTGGAACTCTGGGAAACTTGCTTAATTAGAAGGCCTGTAGGTGGACCTCCAGAAAAATTATTTAGAGATAGGGCCTGTAGGTGGACCTCCGGAAAAATTGTTTGAAGAGAGGGCCTGTAGGGGGCCCTCCTGAAAAATTGTGGTAAAAGAGTGCCAGTTGGACCTCTAAAAAATGGCGTTTTTTTGTGAGCGTTAGGCAAAGACGACAAGGAGGAGGAGTAGGAGGAGTAGAGAAGAGGAATCGGATACATAAGTAATGTAAATCTTTAGCTGCTTTCCTCCGAAGGAGATTTGAATTCCGGTGAAATCCAGGCTTTGTTCATTTTAATAAGCGTCAGCCTGTCAGCGCTGTCAGTTAACAGGCGTGTACGCTTATCGGTGATGACGCCACCAGCTGCACTGAATACCCGCTCTGACCGCACGCTAGCGGCAGGGCAGGCCAGCACCTCCAAGGCGTACAGCGCCAGTTCAAGCCACGTGTCCAGATTTGAAACCCAGTAATTGTATGGAGCAGAGTGATCGGTCCGGACATTGGTATGGTCAGCTAGGTACTCCCTCACCATCTTTCTGTGACAAATCCCCCCTTACTCTGCCTAGACTGGGGACAGGTGACATTGTCCTGCTGGGGTGACATAAAACTGGCAAAGGCCTTGGAGAGCGTTGCCCTGCCAGTGCTGGACAAGCTGCCTGCTCGCCTCCTCTCCCCCGCTACTTGGCCCACAGAACCATGCCCTCTGCCGCTAGCGGCGTCAGATGGGAAGGATTGTTTCAGCTTGTGCACCAGGGCCTGTTGATATCTATTCACTCTCATACTCCTTTCCTCTGCAGGGATGAGAGTGGAAAGGTTCTGCTTGTACCGTGGGTCCAGGAGAGTGAACACCCAGTAATCGGTGTTTGAAAAAATTCTTCTAACACGAGGGTCACGGGATAGGCAGCCTAACATGAAGTCTGCCATGTGTGCCAGAGTCCCAACACGCAAGAATTCCCTCTCCTCACTGGCCTGACTCTCCATTTCCTCCTCCTCCTCCTCCTCCTCCAGTCCTCCTCTTCAGCCCATACACGCTCAAGAGTTAAGGACTGAGCATTGGTACCCTCTTCTGTCTCGCAGACATTCTCCTCCTCTTCCTCCTCATCCTCATCCCCCTCCTCCGATACGCACTGAGAAACAGACCGGAGGGTGCTCTGGCTATCAAGCGACGTATCTTCCTCCACCGTCTCTTGTGACAAGCGCAAAGCATCCGACTTCATGCTGAGCAGTGAGTTTTTCAACAGTCAAAGCAGCGGGATGGTGAGGCTGATAATGGCGGCATCTCCGCTGACCATCTGTGTTGACTCCTCAAAGTTGGTCAACACCTGGCAGATATCAGACATCCACGTCCACTCCTCATTGTAGACTTGAGGAATCTGAGTGACCTGACTACCAGTTCTGGTGGAAGTTGACATCTGGCAGTCTACAATCGCTCTGCGCTGCTGGTAAACTCTGGATAACATGTTTAATGTCGAATTCCATCTTGTGGGCACGTCGCACAACAGTCGGTGAGTGGGCAGTTGTAGGTGGTGCTGCGCTGCCCTGAGAGTGGCAGCATCTGTGGTCGACTTGCGGAAATGCGCACAGATGTGGCGCACCTTAGTGAGCAAATCAGACAGATTGGGGTATGTCTTGAGGAACCGCAGAACTATTAGATTGAACACATGGGCCAGGCATGACACATGTGTCAGTCTGTCGAGTTGCAGAGCCGCCACCAGGTTACGCCCGTTGTCATACACAACCATGCCTGGCTTGAGGTTCAGCGGTGCCAGCCACACATCGGTCTGCGCCGTGATGCCTTGTAACAGCTCTTGGGCGGTGTGCCTTTTGTCACCTAAGCTCAGCAGTTTGAGAACAGCCTGCTGGCACTTACCCTCGGCACTGCTGCTGCGCCTAGAGCTACCGACTGAAGGCCGACCCACGGATGGTAA